>NIJG01000273.1:4391104-4552356 GCA_002201625.1 Euglossa dilemma | reverse complement strand
GTCGTCCTCGACGATCAGCATCTCCTTGGCCGGCGCTTTTCGCCCGCACGCCTATATTTAGAAGTCACCGAGGTGGAATATCGGCGGAATCTAATAAATTCCTCGGAGAGACGTTAATGCACGCACGCCGCGCACACGTGCGCAGAGCCGAGAGATGTTACCGCGGAATTAGCAAAATAAAATATCGAACGCGAACAACCACGGTGCTTGCATCGCGGTGATCGAAAGGAGAAGGAGAGGAGACGAAAAACGAAGGAGCCGCCTCCGAGGACATCCCCGCGAGGACACGAGCGGACGTCTAGCCACCGGTTCGCGCTGAGAACGAGACGGAAAGCCGGGGATATCGAGCGGCCGCGAAGAGGAGACGAAGAGGAGAGGAAGCGGATGGAAGAGGAAAGAGAGGCAGGAGGAAGACGAGGGCCGCTATCTCGCGGGGGAGTAGTCGAGTAGTACTTACTCAAAGAGCAAGTCAACAGCGGCAGCTCGCTGCTAACTTATGAGCGCCAGTGGATCCCCGGACCGACTACTAATGGGACTAGTACTACCAGTATAAACTCACCACCGAGGGAGAGACAGACGGAGAGCAGGAAGAGACTCGCGCTCTGGCCCCTTCTTTCTCTTATTTCCTTCCTCTATTCCCACCCTCTTCTCCCCTTTCTTTCGATCCGCGTCCTGCTCTGCCCGCCATCCAGAACCTCCTCGTTGTTCCTCCATCCACGCTTCTACCTGCGTCTACCTGCTATTTTAATAAATACGCGCAACGACGCGGCGCAACGCTCTACAGGCACTTTTAGAAACGTAACAAATGGTTACACGTCAGGCACAAGGTACTTAAGAAAGGCCCGAGCTGCCGCACTAAATCATAGAAATCGTACGGTATAAATTACGCGCTCGCGCGGGCATTGTGAGCGCGCGCGAGCGACCTCGTGCGAGTACCGCGAACGCTTGCCGCCGCTTCGAGAAGCCGCTCCGGAAAGCTTCGGGCCCCGATAATCCGCCGCGACCGGTATACTAAGGTCCTATCCTCAACGCCGACTCGTCTGATTGCGAGTTGCTTCTTCCGATCCAGCTTCTTACGCCTCTCGCCCGATATTTTTCACAAAAATATCGGAAATAATTAGGTCTCTCGATAATCGCAGACTTTCCTTAAATTAATTCCATATTCGTCACTTTCGATTCCATCGAATCCAAGAATTCTATCTCTTCTCGGTATTGGTAGATTTCTACTTAAACTGCTTGAAATCACGGAGGTATGATATCCTGGTAAACGGTAAAGAATCTCGAGGAAAGAAGATATTACGATGGAAATACCGGGACGAATTCTCGGATTAAAATTCGAGATGAGACAGGAGCGTGAAATCGAAGGAAGATCGGAAATTAGAATAAGAAGAGGGAACCACCTGATCTTTTCCGGCGGAAGCGAGCGGCTGCCATACGGTTTCCCGCGATTGCGTGTGCTTGGAGCGCGCGTGCCTCGGGCGCGGGTGTGCCCTCTCGGCGCGTTAACGCTCGGCCAGGCCGGAGCGGGTCGCGCGTGTGCGTGCCGCGCTCGTGCCCGCTCCGGTCACCCACACGCAACGCCGGGCAATCCTGGCGTATTGCCACGTATCGTCCACGTCGAGATACCGTGGCCGTGGTGCTATAATAATTTCAACCGAACACGCTGCCTCCAGTCCTCTAAGCCTGCCTCGCACACACGTGTCCGTCATTTCCGCGCGAGCCTGTGTGCACCGTTGCATCCAACTGCGGTTTCACCACTGACATGCTCCATTATACCCTGATCGTTCCTTCCATCCGTGTAATTGAATATTTTTCTCCCATCTCGAACCTTCGTGTTCGATTTTTCGCTCGAGAATCGGCAGAAAAATTCCTCGACGACTCTCGGATTTCGGTTGAAACTTTGTTTCTTTCTTTCTCTCTTCGATGTCTGGCAACCGAGGGTCAATTGGATTTCTAGATACGCGAGAGAATTTTCGGACAGAGCGACGGTTAAGCGGTCACGCGTATGAACGTTGCGAACTCTAGGTCTGTCGCTCGAGGTCGCTGGAATCAGCTCGCCTTGAACGTGTTTCTTCGTGAAAGCGGCAATTAAGCAACTGCTCGGAGAGCTTGGAATGCAGAGAGAACTTCTAATTCGTTAACCTCGCGGTTGCCGAAAAATGTCGCTGTACACGATTTCGCAATGGGATAAATCCGTAACCGGCGTGTAAATTTGTCCTGCTCGGTTCTGAAATTAATTATAACGATCCGAGGGGAATTTTTCGCGTCTCGCCTGGCTCGCAGGAGGGGCTGGAAATGTGCGAAATAATTTACATAATCCGAAAGTCTCGGTATCAGGAGAGCGTGGCAGGTTCATATACCACCTTCGAACACGGCCTCTATCAGATCTTGTGTTAAACGACCGATACATTATTCGTTTTCGCTAGTCCTTGAAATTGATCATTCTCCTTTCCTCAATTTCTCTCTCCGTCCCTCTTTCCGCCTCCGTTTGTCCGCGTTAAGATCTCGACCGGTCGCGAGAACAAGCGTGTAACGCGAAATGAACTCGTCACATGGCTCTCATTAGATCCGCGAGAGAAAGTCGCGGGTTTAAACCGACGTTTTATCATTCGGCCAAAACTGGTCAAACCGATACTTTCTAACTATAAAACGCGAGTCTACGTCTGAGGGAGCTTGCAAATTCCTCTGTCCATCATCTCTCTAACTTATTGGACAACCGGTTATTATCCTACCTCGGATTCGGATAGTTTATGGCGTTTGTAACAACGAAAACTCGATGATCTCCTAGCGCATCGCACGTTCCGAACGTTTACTATTCCTCTAGAAACGTTTTCTCCTCGATAATATATAAACTGTACCTCTAACTATATTTTAATACCCGAAACACCGTTAAAATTGCTATACTAACGCAAAAACTTCCATAGTTGCCCGAATGATCGCTCACAGTAAACGAGATAAGCTACATAAAAATCGCAAAACCGTTCCTACGATTTAATTGATAACAAATAAAGTATTATCACGGAAAGCTGTTCGTTTCGTCGAACGATCGCGACAAATTTCCATTCGCGCGACCGACAATCGATTATGCAAATTAATTCTATTAATCCGAGATAAAATATCTTATGTTCCACTACAATAATTCTTGCAGCCTTTTCTATAATCGTGGGAAAATTAATTCGGTAAATGGAAAGAGACAAGCACGGACCGTCCTGGACGCGAACTAGCAGCGGTTTCATTTAGTCCTTTTGTTTCGCGTTTTCCAGGATGGACGCTGAAGAAGGAGGGCCGAGAGGGGAGAGAGGATGAGGAGGAAGTGGTCCGCGGGCAGGCCCATAGATTTAATCGCGGCGCGTTATTCGTTTCCCTGGCGGAGCCATCGTGCCGGATGTCGTGGCAGAGGCATAGATCGCGCATACTTACGTCCGATCGTCGATATCCGCTCGTCGCTCAGCATCCAACGCGAGCCATCGGCCACCGAACGAATGTCGACGTCGGGCCCCGTCTCTCGACGTCTTTCTATCCGTCTTTCTATCCGTCTCTCGATCCGTCTTTCGATCCGTCTTCCTATCCGTCTTTCGCCTCCTCGGCCGGCCGACATCCGCGATTTAAATCGACATCGTGCTGCCGGTCGCCCGGGCGACATTGAAAAATCGTATAATTGATAAATTGCGGGAATGAAGGGGAGAGACACGCGGATACGACGCCGCGGCGTTCCCTCGTGTGGCTCTGTTCGATTCTGGTTAGCCGGATTATGAGCTCCTTGTATGGGAGGTATCGTGTTCGTCGATCTTTAACGCTGCTGTCGAAGCACCGGAGGCGACCGATCGGCCAGAAGCGATACACGCCGATGAAATAGAATCTGCCGCGATAGGAACCGTTACACGGTGTGATCCTAGAGCGAACTAGGAAATCGGGATGCATCGACCAGCCTGGATACCATTGTTCTCGCTGCTCCCGAGGGTAAAATATCGATTGCATCGTTTGTTCGCTCGTATAATTAGGGAAACAGTTGGAAACGGAGGACTACCGAAACGGAATGGCCAGAGGTCGATCGTGTTCAACCGTGCCCGAGGTCCGAGCGGAGAGGAAATTTTTCTGTTTTTCCCTTGGCCGTTCGACAAGTCGGGGATATTAATCACTGTCCCCGCTTCGAGCGAAAAGCGCGGCGATTTTCCTCGCTCGAATTAAGCCCAGAAATACTTCCTGTCACAGCGACCGAGGGAAAAAGTGTCGCTGAAACTCTGGTTAAGAGTGCCAGGAACGCGATCGATTGGATTAAATTAGCAGCAGGTTCGTGATTTCCACGCATTTCGATGCGATTCGACTTGGAAGCGTTTATCTTGCAGAAATATGGCCGGGTGCTCGCTCGGCTCGAACCGACAGCCCGCGACACCGAGTCGCCGTTAATTTCGAGCGATACGAAATAATTGTTGCGAGTGATTGTACGGTTCTTAAGGCGCGTTGACACCAGGGGGTGGGGCTGGATTTATCGTGATTTTAAAGCGGATTACGCCACGCCGCTTAATTACCATGCACGTCGCGCACCGTTTAACGAAGCCGCGTCGATTATAAGCCGAACCAGCCGGCCACGGTGTCGATTATCCTGATCCTTTTTACCTCTCCGAGCACGAGTCTACCAGCAGTCGCGGCCGGGAGCCTTGAAAATCATTTAAATGCAACTTTCTAATTCGTTTCGACCGAATATTTTCATCCCGGTCGCCATCTTTCTTCCCCATTTCTTTCCTCGATCCTAGACAACCTGCGCGCCGATTCCCCTTCGATTTCTCTCGCGAGAATCGTTTTTATCCGTCGCTTTTCCTTTTATTTTCCGTCTGTTCGATCATAACCGAGCAACGACCATCAACTACCCGATGCACGTACGATAAATGCGAATAAAATCGAGACAAGTCGAAGGAGAAGGCGTTAACGTGTCTCGGTACAGTTTCGAGTAACGTGTAGAGTCACGTATCCTTGCAACACGCGCATATATTTAATAACCTTTCCATCGCGCTGTATTCATAACGATTTCAAGCTGTTTCACCTCTCGGCCGCGACCGCGATTCGCCGAAAAGTTTCTCTGCCAAGTCGCGGTGGAAAGAAGTATGAAAATCCTTCGATTAGCGCAAGACACGTGGCTATCTAATTTCTGCCTGCATTTATCTCTCGAGCTTTCAATCGCGCGAGCACTCAATCTCGACGTTAAAGTAGATCGGCGTGAAAAATCCACGGCAATTACGCTTCAACCCCCTTCCGCGGCCCGCTTTGCACGCTCGCGCGGCGTCGCACTGGTTCCCGCCCAGAATAAGCGTTCCGACGCGACTACGGAGACGCGAAACTTGGCCGAGCGTTCCGACGCGTCACGCATTCCTGCGAAAAGTGCGATTTCGCGGCACGTCTGTCGATCGTTGGCGATTTCGCGCGGACGTCGGCGTCCGCGAAACGTGGAACACGTTTCAATCGAGCAGTTCCGTTGCGGATCACGAGCTTCCAGTTCTCCGAGGTTAAACTCGGCCTGGACTTTCGATCGCGCGTTCAGCCGGTCGCCGGCGTGTTGCATTGTTGTTATCGGCGATAATAAATGCCCGACAGGTCGGTATAATGGTCGGAAGGGACGGTCCCGGTCGTTTCGGCGCGAGAGACTCGCGGAATTTATCGGACGGATCATCGGCGTGGCAAGAAGGTCGGGATTAACGGTGGTCGCGTCCAGTTACGAAAATAAAACGCTCCTTAAAAAGCCACTTCTCGCTTGACCCGATGTGTAAAGCCGGCACCGGTGAAAAATGCTCGCGAGCACCGGCCGGGGCCTTTACGGCCCTGTTATCGTCCCGTTCCGCCCGCTTTCGTGTTCCCTCGTGTAATTAAAAATCGAATTACCACACGACCAGATCGGTTCTCGCGATCCCACGATCGGCCGTGTGTCGCGACTGCGAAAAACGCGCGGCCCGCTGCCTCTCCGCCTCGGACTTTGTTGCTGCACGCGCGATATCATCGGCCGATGGAATATAATTAAATTAACAGACACGTGGAGACGGCGCCGATTCCGGGAGATTAAGATTATGTCTATTCGTATTCCATAAAGGCGGAGTTATTGCCGCGACGGAAACTTTGTTCCGTTAGTAAATTAGGATTAGCTGGGCCGTTCCTGTTTTACGAGGATAAGTTTATTGGATCCGAGGAATGTTACGCGCCACGTTTCTTTAATTTACGCCCGCCTGGCGCGTAACATGGGTGCTTTTACGAGTCGAAAAGTTTCTAGCAAATATCCCGACGAGCCTCCTCCCACCGGAGACACGCGTGCTCCTGCTAAATCGTCCGGATATCTACTCGATCCGAAAGAAAGCGTGTCGATCTCAAACGCAAGCAGAATCAACGAATTTCAATCGTTTCAACTCTAACTCTACCACGCTGCCAACTTTTAAGACTTCGTTCCGTGTCAAATGTTTTAAAGAAATACCAATATTAATATCGCCGAGATTTCTTCGCGATAAAAGAACCTTTACCGATACCATGATTGGCAGAGTGGGTACGGGTAAGTAACGATACAAAGTAACTAGGTAGAAAGGTCTCGGTGCGAACACGTGCCGGCTGCTCTGCTGGCCAAACAGAGCTGCGAATGCAAAGAGAAAAGGTGCCGATATATAATATCCTGCAGCACGAGCTGTAGTCGGAGACTCGCCGTATCTCTGACACCAGGAACCATAGGCAAGTGGCACATCCGGTATTTATTCTCCATCGTTGCCCTCCGCCGAACGTATTCATCAATCGCTGACTGCGCGTCTCGGACTTTCAACACCCATCTGTAACGCGGACGTGGTTTCCTTCCTCTGACAATTACCGTACACCCACGATCGACACCCTCTCCTCGCTCTTTTCTCTCTCTCTCTTTCTCTCTTTCCTACGATCTACCCTCGTCTTGGGACTCCGGCGTTCGTTTAAAACCCGAAAAGCCTGTGTGCCAAAGAGATTTTCACGGGGAAAATCGGGGACGCGCGATCTATAAATACGGCGAAATGGCGGCGGAGCGTGAGCCAACGGCAGGCTACCGACAAAGATCCTTTTTCCCGGCTGGCGGTGGCGAGCCCGAGCCGGAGAACCGAGTTCGCGGTCTATCGCGCGGCGGCCGTCTCGAACGCATTGTTCGATAATGCAGTGCCGCTTAAATCGCGCCGCGGAGGCCCGATTTCATGGGGGACACATTCCCAGACGGTCGGTGGTCTTGGCGCCCGCCTATCACCGGCCAGCAAACCGTGGCGAATAACTTATCGGGCGCGAAACCGCGCCGCCAGCAGCCGGGACACTCGCGCCGCGTATCGAGATTCGAGATTCGAGCGATCGTTGGGGAACGAGGGGGAGTCAGGGGCACCCTTAGTCACCCGAACGCCTCGATAGCGTTTCCGTCTTCTATCTCGCCACTTCCATTCTACCAGGACTACTGCCGCGCCGCGGCTGGCAGCTCCTTCTCCTCGAGATTTGCGATACGAGGCCTCGACGAAGATACCGCGTTCGTACGCACCGTCGCGCGTCCAACCCGCGCCGGGAAAAAAACCCATCGGCTGGTCGTTCCCGGCCCAACGGCCAGATATCCAGGCTGGTTTATTAATTGGTCCATCGACTGGTCGACGGTCCGAGCGGTTTTCGGAAATTAAATCGTATATCCACAGGCACGTCGTCCAGCTCGGGATCGGACGTCGTCGCGGGATATCGTCTCGGTCGTTACGGGCACCTTAAACGAGTAGAAGAAAGTACGGTAATGCGGGAATTCTGTAATAAATTCTACCTGTTCGCTGTTCGGTTCAAGTCCGGAATTTTGCCAGGGTCCGCGTTAATTGGGACTCGCGGATAACGCCGAACCTATCGTGGTCGATTAAACGACAGGTCGTGAGCCGTGAAGTGGACTAAGAGTAAGTATACGAGGGAACGAAATCGGAATTTTTAACCAAAGGTTCTTCTCGAAACGTATTCTGCTTTTCCTCGGATAAAGGAACGCGACGAATACGATACGAGAAAATGGTAGTTATTTATATATTCGAAAGTTTCTTTTTCGCAGCTCGTTTCGAGTCGCGACGCTAGTATCGCGTTCGCAACGGAGGAACATCGAAAACTCGCGCGTAATCACTCGGCAGTATCTCGTTTTGGGCGAGAAAATCGGTGCTCATCGAAAAGAGAGAAAAGGTATGGAAAAAAAGGGAAGAGGGGGAGAGGCCATCGACAGGCCAGTCAAAAATACGAGGCGGTACTCGATTGGCCGGTCGCGGGACGCGCTGCAAGCCGGTTCTCCTGCACAATGGACGCGTTACGACACGCGCGCGATTATACACGCGGCCGTCGCGCGGATACGTTTAACTGCCACGTTAATTTATTCCCGTAGCTGCCTATCGAGGGCGGCCACGCGAGTCCGCCACGGGATCGGTGAAAAATTCGCGCCGATCGGACGACACAATGGGCCATTGAGAACGGGCCGCGCGTCGCCGGGCGCCGATAGCGCTTGTGCAGGCGTTCGAGTCGCCTGCAAACCGCTCCCGGCCGCTCCGTCCGCTCCGGCCGACCTTTTTTCCCTCGATACGCGTAAAACGCGCGGTAACGTATTAACCGGATCGCCTTGGGCTAATCTGAACCGTCTCCAATTTATTTCGACGATTCCGCGCGGCGGAAAAACTCGCGATCGCGCCGAGGGCGATCGATAACCGATCGCCGGCGCCACTTTTACCGACCTCGATCGGCCACGAATTTCGTTTCCCTCTCGTTCCCTCCGCCGCGGCTGCAAGGCCCGCGCGTGTGCATTTTTACACGCGTGTCTGCACGCGTCGGGCCTCGTTCGCTCTGCTAATAAAATACCGTGTTTATACGTCGAACGTACACTATAATTGGCGATATAAGGGGCCCGCGGACACGCAGTAGGCGATGCCTACAAGTGTAATCCATTAAGATGCGCCCACTTTGTTTCCTGTCTGCTCAACGGCCCCGTGCTGCTGACAGCGTTACCGGTATCGTTGGTCCAGTATGGATGTGTGAGCGGGTTCGCCGATCCTCGCCGATCCTCGCCGCTTCCAGCGGCCATCCAACGCGCCAGCGAACTCGTAATTTCACGACGAACGATAGAACGGCCGAGATTACCGAGGAATTGAGAAATTTTTCCGCAATTCCGAGATGTAATTCACGCGGGAACGTCGCGGCAAGGTAACGAGAGGAGTTTTCGCGTTTTCTCGCAGCGGTTTCGTTCGATCGTCTCTGGAAACGGAGAGGATATTAGAGAGGATGGAGAACGTGGACTGGCGAGTGGGCAACAATGTGCGCTACCCGTGCATTGCGTCTATGCACGAGCGAGTGCATAGGCGTGAGCAGGTCGCAGACGGTGAAGCTGTGTGTCAACGTTCATTGCGTTTCGCAAGTTTCTACTAGACTGTGTCTAGCACAGGATCCCTCGTAATCGAATACCCGTAGTCGTTAGTCATCCGGCGAACCGAGCGTTTCATTCATTAAATTCCCCACGACCACCGACCAACCATTTTCCCTTTGATCGAAATCCTTCGCTGAGTTACCATTTCATTCCAAGTCTAGTCGATGGAAAATTCAATTCCACTTCGAGGAAGCGAATTCATTTGCTTTGAAACAAATCTTGGATAAAAGAGTATCGATTCCACGAATTTTCGAAAAATTCACAGAGATCGAATGTTAGAAAATTTTGCACCCAAATAAATTGCACGGCGAGTGCAAGACTTTTGGAAACAAAGAGACACGGTGAAAAGGAAGGCGCGGGCCCGATATCTCTGGCGAGTCGAGAGCCAAGAACGAATCCACGGACCCAAGTCCGAACAGCTTCGCCGACAATTAGGCGCGTTTTCTACGAGATCTCTTTGACAAACGTTCGCGACAAGGGCCCGAGTGCTTTTACAAGCTGGCCAACGACCAGCCCCGATGAATAGTGGGTCCGTACACGAGGCGTGTAAGCGCGCACGAGCGGTTCGAAGCACGTATTACAGGCTGGTCTCGCGGTACTAGCAGAGAGCGGCACGGCTCACGATAAAGAGGATACCGTGTCGTGGAACGACGAGCCAGCCACAGTGGCCCATTTTCGTGGCTGTTACAACTCGGTTATTACCATTATTACCATGCTCCATTACCATAACGGAGATGTTATTTAAATAAGTCGCGAGCCACCCCGCGAGCGATGTCCTTGCGGAATAGAGTCGGTTACAGGCGGCTGCTGAGCGCGTGCGCTCGCGCAAACGGGCCCCAGGCCCGAGCAACGAAAAAGAGAGAGAGAAGGAAAGGGCGGAGAGGATTTATGTGTACCTCGGATCGGGATGGTAGGGAGGTTTTAATGAGGCTGCTACAGCCTGCACCGAGAAAAAATGATTGTAAGAGGAGAGAGATTCTTGTTAATTGATATCGCATTGTGGATTCGAGACCTCGCTAGAAGCCAATTCGGAGACCAACAGTTCCGTTGTTTCTATTTAAAAATAGAAAAGTCAGAGAGAGGAAATTGTTTCCCAATTTTTCCCGATTTTTCTCCCTTTCTCCGAATTTTTTTTACGCGTTGAAAATAATATTCTCGGTTATCGCGCGCTATTAACGCGAGCGTTACGACGTTGCTGCCGCGAGGCGAGATGAAATTGTAGCAGATTTCCACGAATTTCCTAGGAAATTGATTACCGCCTAGCGCCCGGTCTTTTCTTTGGTCTCGAAGCTGCCTTCTAGGCCTATCGAATAGGAGATCTGCGGGGCGTTTTCGTTGAAAGTGAAGCGGCTCTGAGGACGCCTGGCCGCGACTCGCCGCGTCTCGCAACGCTGCACAAGATGCGTATCGTGCGTACACGCGCACGCGGTTGCGTCGCACACGCCCCCGCAGACTCGAGATGCCAGATTGCAGGCCGACTTTGCGCTCATGCAACCGAAAGATTTCGTCTTATTGCGGCTAGCTCTCCAGTCCACCGGCTCGATTACGCTCGTTAGTTAGCAGAAGCGGCCGCGAAACGGTCGTTAATAAAATTTATGTGCTGCGTGATCTGCTGTTTGGATACGTGTGAAACAAACTATCACGGTACTCGCACAGAGATTCTCCCGAGAGGAATCGAACCTGTCGATTTTCCACCTATCTATCTATGCTAATAATTTCCAAAATTCTCGTTAACCTAGTGTATAGGATGACGGTTATCGGAACAGAAGCACGACTAGAACCTGCCGTGTTTCTACGATATAGATGTAATATCGCGGAAAGCGAGGCAGGTATCGATGAGGACTGGCTTGCGATTGGGAAGGAAAGGAGCGAGCTCTCGTCAGCTTTCTCTGGCGGGATAATCGTGGAAGGAGGGAAGGATAAGGCGGTCGGTAGCTGGGGCGCGGAAGGCGGTACCCGTGAGGGCAAGGTTCGAGAGGAATGCATCGGAGATAAGGAGGAACCACGCGAGAGCTATTCCATTCGTCTTGGTCAGGCTAAGCGTCGGGAACTGCTGCTTTCTTTTCTCCGGCTCTTTCGAGATCGCGGCGATGCATAAAGCGATTTATTTGAATTAATGAGCTCGCCACGGTGGTGCGGTAGGCGAGCCATCGGGGCCCGAAAGTCGTCGATCCGATCTACCGGTACCAGCAGGAGTAGGGGGTTCGGTCGCCTCGTGACCATGGGGACCTTAATAAAAGGCTCGTGCACACGCCCTCTTCTCGTCCTCTCGTGGTCGTCGTTACCGTACGGTTTCCACGGTTAGAAAATCTCATTACCAGCCACCTTTCCGTTCCCTTTTCACCGGGTTCGATCGGTTCAGGTCGTGAGATCATATCCGATCTCTTTTTCTCCGCCATCCCGCCAATTAGCTACGATGGTTTCCCCTGCGGCCGCAGCCAGCTCTCCCTCTAGAAAGTCAATTTAGCCGCGTGAACGTCGAAAACCCGCGATATTATTGGACCCAGCCCGGCCAGATCCCATCGTCCGGGGTCGCCCTAGAACCTGCTCCATATCCAGCGCCACCAACAAACGCTCCGTTGCGACACGCGTCGCGCGCCGACCGATGTAAACCGCTGATACAGGATTTATGTTTCCCTCGCGGTGCCCCGGGTAAATTACCGATAAATCAGCCGCGGAGGCGGCCGCGTGCAGCCTCGTTCCACCGATAGAAATCCTCCAAATTTGGACGGCAACGAAGCTTGGCCAATCGCCGCGGCGCGTTTGCCTCTGGCAAGCCGCGGTTAGCCCTTTCAGCTGTTTTCCTCTAATAAAGCCGTATACCGGAGGGCTTTTCGAGCCGACTCTTCCGCTCGGCCAGTGCCTTGAATTATCGGCTTTCCGCCGGTATAAATTACCGAACGCGGAATTTCTTAGGCGAAGCGGTCGAAACGGACGACTCGGTATCGCCATCTCGTCGGATCACCGTTGCTTTCCTCGGTAAAAAATAAAACCGTACGAACGCGACCGCGTTGCGAGAACCTCGGAGAACACCTCGTCGTGTTTAACCTGCCAGGACCACGCGAATTTTCTCTCCAATCTAATTCAGGATCTGCCGGGAGTAACAGAACGCGGCCGTCGTTCCGACGTGAGAGATATCCATGCGCTATCGAGGAAATCGAATTGTACGATTCTTTAACGGACACCGCGGACAAATGTATGGCTACCAGAAACGATTTATCACGAGGACAATTGAAACTGGGAGGATTCGCGGAGAATCGGGTGCGCGTTTCACTTTCGACGCCCACCGATCGCGATTCTGCCGGCTGGCTCGCGCGCGCGCACGCGCGCAATACGAGTCGGAGCGAGTTTCCGGGAGAACGTCGAAGAAAGAGCAGGTTCTGTTTTGTTTTCGTGGATTCGGCTTACCGCCGCGGCCGAGCAGGTTTACGGTTTATGTGCCAACATATATTTAAAGCGTCCCTTGCGATATGGCCGTAGTGAACTTTCGGTACGCCCACGCGGCCGACCAGCGCCGTGAAAGACCACGTCGTCGACCGTCTCGGTTTCCGGAAGTCTCGTGTTTCCTAGCCAAATCCCCGAAACTTCCCGCCGAATCTCCTGTCGCTTCCGATCCACCACCTTACGCCTCCTTCCATCCCACAAATTATTCTCTCTCGTTGTCCCATCGAGTTCAAAGTCATTTCGAACTAGACGAATTTATATAACCATGGAAACGTAATTTTCTTCCCTGAGAAAATGTCAGTGTCACCTGGTAACGATGGAAACTCCAAGAATCGTCTCGGAAATTCGAGGATTAAAAAGCTTGGATAATTCTGAAACTCGAAGCAACGAAAATTACGCGTGACAGATATTTGTCGCGTTATTGTACGAGGTAAAGAACGAAGTCCTTTTGTAAGGAGCTTCTCGAAATTTCACCAAAATCAATCACCTCGAACACTCCTTGATGGCTGCTCGTTAAAAACGATGAATTAGACTTTCTACGTTGCGCGTCAATATGCGTGACAGGGGAAGAGGACTGGGCAGAAAGACAAAAATGTCAAATGAAGAGGAGAGTCAAGTGATTCTTTCACCGGCGATAATTAACGCATTGTTGCACGACAATCCACGTAACGAACGTTTAACTGGTTTCGGAAATGATTCGCGAGAAGGATCCACGTAATCGTTTAAACTAAGCATTGTGCGTGACCGTCGGCGAAGAAAAGTACCCGGTGAACCTCTTTTTTTCTCCCGCCTTTCTCTCTCTGCCTCCGATCATTCGCGAACGTCATCGTGCGCGCCTCTCGATTAGTCGATTACAATATACGAGCGCCATAGATCAACGGGTCGATTCGACGGGATCATCGGGCGCTACACAGGCCGTAATTGGATCGATCGGACGATTGAGCAATGACGAATGATCCGTCGATCCCGAGGTGTCCGTAATGGGGTCCGCGCGCACCTCGGATTCATTAATTTCGTTTACCGTCTCCGTTATTCCTGGCCTGCGTTACGATCTTCTAAATTGGACACGTTATTGTCTACGTTACGTCAGTCCCATACTCGACCAGAGAAAACCAAATCAACCATCGTCCAAGACGTCTTCATGCTTGTAATCGATACCCTTAAACGAACTACAGATTTTCCTCGAATTCACCTAACCCGGATCCAAGTACCTTAAGAAATTCGAGTCCTCGACAACTGTTATCGCGTTTAGAATCTGGTATTCGTTATCAATACCCGCGAGCAAGGTCTCATAGGTGCCTGTTCTTCGAATGGTATCCAAAGGATGGAGACGGGTGGAAGAACCGAACGGATGGAGCATGGTTCCCTTCGAAAATGCTCACTTTCCACGTCGGATCGATGCGGGTAGAGGTGACTCGAGGAACACGCCGGCAATGGCGGACACGTCGGGCAATGTGTCGTACGTGGGGGAGTCAATGGCGGTCAATGGCACGAGCGAGCTCGATCAGGTCCACCAGGAGCAACATCTCACCGGCTGGCATAGCAGGCGGCACCTGGACCGGACTTAACCCGACTCGGCGAATGCTGAGCACCGTTAACCCGGCTTCACACCGAAAACCCTCCTCGATCATCGTTAGAATAACTCGCTCCATCGATTCTCTCCATAGTTCCTTCATTCGGTTCCACTTGCATTCGATTCCTCCACTAGGATGCTCGTTAGAAATGCTCCGTAATACCCGGTCTAGATCCTCGATACGTATTCAGACGATCGACCAAGACTGAATTTGCCAGTTGCACGGAAGTGTATGCAAATGTTTCGAACGTTTCGCGTATTGGAAAAGGTAAAGAGAATTCTCGATAAATCGCATACGTCCAAGTATCGGTAAGTTACGTCGTATTATAGCAAAGTTCTCGTTCCACTTTTTACGACTGTTGGCATAATGAATTTCCAGTGAGCGTGTTTTATAATAGCGCTTTACGATACGCCGGCCGTGGCTAGATCCGATCGAGAGACAAAAATATTTCCCCGAGCGACGTATCCGCCTGTGATTAATCGATCGCCCGGTGCCGGAGTCCAGTGGACACCGTGGACGACACGGAGGAATCCGTTGGACCCGGCGGGTCGTTAGGCCGGTGTGAGGCTCGCCTAAGGCGACACTGAACGGGCCCAGAAGCATCGCCGCTTCATGCTTCCGAGAACATTACCGGCCGTGATAATCGGCGCATTCATCTCCACTCCCGGGAGATCCTGGCCCCGGTGTTTTCGTCGATGCTCATCTCCTTCTCTTCCTCTTATTTTTCACACCGACCCAGCTATTTTCACGCGTCCGGCTCCGACAACTTTCCCTAACGCTGGAATTCGAAATTCCGTATACCCCAGACCGGGGATCGATCGGAGAGGCGACCGAATATCCTCGACGTATCAATTAATCGTCCGAGAAGAGAGGGGCCAGGGGACCAGGAGAGATTTTATCCGATCGTATCAGAGGCTGAACTGGTTGCCCGTTCGCCGGGGATTATCAGCCGTCGGCTAACGGAATTTTAATTTCGCCCGGCAATCTATTTTAGCCGTGTTTATGAATTCTGTCCGTGGCACGGCCTGGAAATAAGCGGTTAATTAAGAGTGACGCTCGCGATCCTATCTGCCGAAGAGAATCCGAGGTGTTCTACATAAATTATGATAAATGAGCGAGCTTCTTCGTTTACGATTGCGATCTGCAAGGGGACGATTAACCCTCGACACCTATTTCCGGTATTTCCGGTCAGACACAGGGTATTACGCGAGCAGCCGTCCTTTTTCCTCTTCGACCACGCTCCGCGTATTATCATAGTGGAGCATCGTTGCGCTAAACCGCAATTCCCGATTCTTTTAAGCACGCGGTGATTCGAATAAATCCGCGCCTATCTACTAGAAAATAGAGGAAACATCTGTCTGATATACGATCGAACCTTTCCTCCAGTAATAGTACGTTTGATTTAAGAAACGTTTAATTTCCGCTGCCGGGCAGAATTTTAATCGCCAGAACTTTGTTAATCGATTCGCGTGATAGACAGTGACGGAAATCGAGAATTTACTGTCCACGTTTCAAACCAATTTTCACCATTTCGCTCCTGAAATTCCATTCCATTCGAGTACTCTTTATTTTTATAAACAGTAGAAATAACACCGATTCTCGTTCTCAATCTTGCTTTGAATTTAGAATATTTACCTAGTCTAATATCGTATAAAGAGACTGATCTCGTAACTTATCTTCATTGAACTCCTAAAATTACTATTATCAATACCGCGTATAAATTATCCTTCAAATCACGTTCATCCTCGGCGAAGGAATCACGCGTTCTCGTTTACACGTTGCATACCCGAGCGAGAGGCTGCGTATCTCTAAATCGACCGGTCGGAAGGTAGCGTTGAAACTGGACGTCCACTATTCCGGGCCACCGAATCCCGCTGAAGGGATCGTCGAAAGTTAAAGAGGAAGGAGGAGCCCATTTGGTGGCGCGGATTACAGATCTTATCGTTGGTTACGGGGCACCGTTGCGCCTTACACGGCCAAACAACAGTCCGATTTCCAGCTGGGGCCCGGCACCGTCCACCCTGGTCAATTATTTCCCGGTGCTCCATCGGCGGAACGGTATTAATGGAGGCTACCGAGGTGCCGGGGGCCTCGCGCGTGCTGCTGCTCTTGCCTTCGAATTATTCTAATGCCACGATACCCGCGCTGACACGCTCCCGGCTGTTCGGATCGCCGCGATTTATAGACGCTTCTAATACGTCCACGTCCGCACTTCCTCGCGGAGAATGCGGCCTGACGCGTCTATGCGTTCGCGCGGAAGGATACTCGATCGTGCCCCCTCGAGCCGCGCCGCCGGGGGAAATTAATTGACGGCGATTTTGAGAAATGATCCGCGTACGCCGGCATCGGGCGAGGGTGCACTGTGATATTTCGCTTTATTGGACCGTGCATCGTGGTTTTTCGTCATTTTCCCGCGCCTCCGGGTATGTTTTCTGTGACGAAAGTCGAGGAGAAGGGAACGCTTACTCTCGCCGAGAAACGAAGGGGCTAGGTGGTAAGTTTGGATATTGCGAAGATTAGAAAAAGATTTGACGCGGGGGTTGGATACGTTTATACTCGTTGGACTGTTTTGAATGGGATATGATCGGTTTCGAGAACTTTCGAGGCTGTTTTCTGTGATGAAATTCGAGAGAGACGGAGTAGAGTTAGGGTTTACACGAGAGCTTGGCGCGTTTCTTCTGGAAACACCCTGTACATTCTGCGGAACAAACTGACTGGCAGGTTTAATTCCCGAGGTAGCTAGAGCGAGTAATCCGCGCTGGACTGCGAGGAGTATTAATACGAAATTTTACGATCCGACTCGGGATGCACGGTGATGAGACGCGGCCGACAATAGCGTCGCGCGAGATACAAAATGCAACACAATGTTTCTGTCCGTTGGTTTCATATTCGTTGGAACGGGTCTGTAGCGCACGGTTGAAATAGGTCGCTCGTAAAAGTCCCGCTATAAATTCACCCCAATGTCTCCGCGATGTCTCCGATGGAGCTCTCACGTAGGGGAGCGTGATCGTAAAAACGACGTGATTCTACGCGTTTCCAGCTCTCCTTTCTCATCTCCGCCAAACGTCTTGCTTCTAGAAAACATTTTTTCCTCGTTTTAACTATCCACCCGATGCTCGACTCGCGGAAAATAAACGAGCGATAACCGTAACCTGACCAAAACTGCTTTCCTCGTGGATAATATCCACGCGATTAGGGTTAGGTTTGGATCCGGTGTCAAATTCGTTGATTTAAGTTCGAAAATTTGGAAATTACGCGTGCAACATCCAATAGCTTGGAGGAACGAGTCGTTTAGAGCTCCATAACTAGGGATTCCTGATTCCAAGGGTAGTTTTGGTTCATTTCGAAACCGAAATCGATACTCGACGAGTGTCGGAACGCGCATATGCCAGGATCTTGACTCCCGACTTCGGGCCATTCATTTGGCATTCGATACGTCGATATACCTGGTTCCGGGAACCTTGTTTTCAACGTATCCCGTGATTGGAGGGTAGCAGCTGACGGGGAATGGCACGCTTTCCGGAGCAGCCAGGCCTCAGGGTCTGGAAGGGAGGTCTTTATGCGTCAAGCCCATTGTGTCGCGATTCTACGAGGTAGGATAAACGTAACGCGACATGTGATTCCTGCACCTGAATCGGGATTCGCTCGCGACCGTACAAGGGCGCGGAATCGACCATTTTTCCCGATCCATACAGCCGCGTACGACAAGTTAAACAAGTTAAAAATACACACACATCATATAGATAGACAGAAAATCCGAACATCAAATTCTCGAAGTAAATACCAAAATTCTGAAATAGTACCTTTCCCTTCTACCTTTTTAAATAATATCCACTGCGAATTTGACATTGCAATTTAGAACAATTTCGCGTTAGGAGAGTTGAAACTTAATTTCTTAATGATTAATTCATTAATATTGTGCAACGATATTAACTTCTTAATGATTAATTTATTAATATCGTGCAACGGTTGACGATGTAATTTTTCCAAAGAACGAGACCTATTTACGAACTTCGAAGCGTGAAAGCGGAGAAAACCGCGTCGTGATTTCTCCGAAATCGATCCCAAGCCAGGTACACCGTCTTCGAGAAGAACAGTCGGTCGTTTCGTCGGCCATGCGACGAAAATCTCGGCGGGAACGACGGTCCCGTTCCTTTTAAAGTTTAAAAGCAGCCGGTACGCGCACTGGTACTGGTCCCCGAGGTTCTTCGGGGTTGCTACGGGGCAGAGCACAGAGCTTGGCCTCGTCAAAGACGCAACCTCGTGGGCCTTAACTCGATCCATTCAGGATCGCTCCTCGTACAGGCACTTTGTGAGCCGCGAGCACAATGAAGCCAGCCGAGCCGAAAGGTACCTGCCGTCCGTGTATATACCTTTCAGCCCGTGGACACCTGCGCAACAAGACTTTTGATTTTTCTCCTTGCCCGTGCACCCTGGCGAATTTGTCATTCATCCGCCTCTGACACGGCCCCGGATGATTTCGCCCGCCACACCGCCAGCCATTCCTTCCGACACTTCCTTCGCTAAACCCACTAATTTCCTGTTCCACCAGACAGAAAATAAAAATTCAAGAAGAGTCTTGGTAATAAGGAGTTGCTCCGAAATCGGAGAAGATCGAAGAAAATTCTGGTAATTCGGAAAAGCGAAGCGAAGAATTTAGGAAACACCGTGATTAAAATAAATTTCAGGCAACGAATGGTACCGATCGAAAGGAAATTCCGAGGAACTGTGAAAGATCCTTTGTTAAAATTATTAATTTCTAGCAACAAATAATACTGATCGAAAGAAAAATCCAAAGCACTGTGAGATCTTCTGTTAAAATAAACTTCAAGCGACAAATAGTACCAATGGAAAGAAAAATCCGAGGTACTATGAGAGAACCTCTATTAAAATAAATTTCAAGCAACAAATAGTACCGATTGAAAGAAAAATTCTAGGCACTGTGATCCTATGTTAAAATAAATTTCGAGTGACAAATAGCACGGATCGAAAAAAAAATTCGAGATACCTCTTCGTCGTGTTCGATTATTTGCTGGTCCAGAACCATTGCGAATAATCGAAGCTTGCAGACGCGTAAATCACAGTTTGCCGGAGATGAAACAGTGTTTAAACGGTTTGAAAAGTGGCGTGCCGGGAAGAGATGAAAGCAGAACGGTCGTGGCGCGAGGGCCATACGTAACCGCCTAATCCCTTTGGGTTCCGGGCAGAGTCAATGGCGCGGGGCACGCGATGGAAAAAAGGGGTGAAGGCTCGACCTAGCCGGAAGCTCGTACGTACACGTGAGCCCCGAGCCATAATAAGTCTCGCTGCCATGGCCCCGGTGACGAAGGTAAAACGTCGTATGTGCCGACATTAACCAAATCTGAACAAACACTGGATCTCGTTTCTCTCCTTCTCTCTTCCGCGCGTAGTCCGCCGTCCTTCTCCTACCACGAACAGCTGGTTCGAATTCGGAACAGGGGCTTCATCCTCCATCCCCCAAAGGTCGAACCTCGGGCCACGGAATAAAAATCAGGACCCACGAACGGTACATCGGGCCCCATTCGGTGAAACTCCTGCTCTGATAGCCAGGCTGTCGCGTATCTAGCCGGGAAACCGGATCGGGAACGAACCTGATGCTCCGTGCTAACCAGACTTTTGATTTTTCGGCAAGTATTCTCGTTTTCCGGTCTCTATACTTTGTTAAACAAGCGAAAATATTGAAAAAAATATCTTGTAAATACCAGAATTATCGAGTTTGCCAATAAGTAGTATCGAATTCTTAGACTGTGACATTTTATTTTTCTTGTTTTGGTACAAACCAATATTCCTAATTTGCTAAATATATAATTATACAGAAGGCGGAGTTATTTATTATATACCAAAATGGCCACTCTATTATTTAATACGACCTCTCTTTATTTTAAACGAAGAAATTCCATTTTATGCCGAAAGTACCGTCACTTTTCGTCCAACTCAATACGATCTTTCGAAGTTAGAGTTTCCTACAGTAACTACTGTCCTGCTACGTTGTTTTGAATTAAAAATTCGATGTACGAGACTCGTTGAAAGACAGGAATTGAAGAATCGACGAAAGATCATTCGAAGCCGATGCGACGAGACAGAATGCGAACAGAGAAGAATTCGCCGGTTAAATCGTAAGGTTTGCAGGGGCGGTAGCGAGGTCATGCGGTACGTGGTGCAGGAAGAATCGTAATTATCCGACACGTGTACCTGTACACGAACGACGGCTGATATCGGCGCGAGGTCGCGATCTCCGCATAATGGGAGTAACCGACGCGAAGAATGCAGGTCGACCCTGAACCTCCTTCCCGTCCCGTGACAAAGATCAAGGTGGTCCAGAAAGGAACGCGTCGTTCGCTGATTGCTAACGCATTTTCACAGTTATGCAATTGGAGCACGCGCAATTGGATCGACGAGCTGCTGCGTGTAAACTAACGCGACTTTTATCACCTGCTTCGCTACTCATTCTCAGTGGTGTAATTCCACGATGAATTCAGACAGCAGCGATGCCTAAGAAAATTTTCAACATGTCTTTACGACATATTCGTTGAAATATCAGCGTGTAGATATTACAAAAAATATTTTTTGATCCGTCGACTGCAACGCGAGATTCCCGATGCCCTTAGCAGAATACTATACTATCTAATTTATTTATTGATCTTTTTATTTTACCAATTTGATCAAGGATGCGATGATCAAGGAGTCGACGAGAAGAGTCCAAGATATATTTCTAAAATGGGCTTGGAAATTTAATAAGATTCGAGCCTAACTATTCGTGAACGAATTTAATTAAAACACTACCACGTCTCAGACCACGTCTTTCAAACTTTTCTTTGAAAATTTTCCTTCGCTAATCATCGATTCTCAGAACTTTGCAGTAGTAATTACATCGCTCTATTTCGAAACAAAATAACACAAAGTTAACCAGAATTTTTTTACCACGAAATTAATCCTTACAATAAATTCACGTCATCTGTTTTCCAAAAACGGATCAATCGATCCACCTTTTGCCAAAGACATTCCTAACGAGCAACTAATCAAAGAATCATCCATCGGCGAATACGGACATCGATGACAATCCGGGAACCCGCGTTTACGCCGCGCTACAAATTAATTTGCATGCCTCGAGGAGGCGCGTTGTTCTCGGAAACAGGGGCGGATTAATCGTCGGTGTTCCCGGGCGCGTTTATCGTCGAGGAGGAACAATGACTTGGAGCGATGGAGGGGAACGTGGAGGATCTCTCGCGGCGCGTCGATTTTCCTCCACGGCCGTATCCCCGAGCCGGAGGTTCCGTCTAGAGCTTCTTCGTCTTCGTTGCCGCGGATTGATAATCCTGATGGACGTCACGATAGTATTAGCGTCATGGCGCTCGCCGCTCCTGTCGCGAGCTGACGTTCATGCAAAGAGCAAAACAGGAAGAAGACGACCGAGAAGAAGAGGAGGCCGCCCGTGTGTCGGCCTCGGGAACCTGATACCGGCGCGGTTTTATGAACGACCATGGAACAGCGCCATGAGAGCAGGGAAAGATGCATCGACGTTGATTCCCATCTAGTTGGAATCCCGTCCGGGCTCTCCTGGCCCGAGTGATACGTAACCATGGCGGAATTGCTTTCGATCCGATGAAACGGGAGATCGGCAGGCTCCTTCGAAAAATCCCGCTACGAGGGTGCGCGACTTTGTTCCTGCCTTCTATCGCATATTTCTCCCATAAAACTGGCAGCAATTTACGGTCCACTGCGTGCACGTCAAACCTTCCTCGGAGGATGTAACAGGTAACTCGGTGGATCTGGAAAAAAATTCGATAAGGAGGTACATACACGCCGGAGGATTAATTGATCCTATAACTGCGTAACGTTACTCTCTTGGGAAAGGGAAAAGAAATTCGAAGACCCTCGAGAGGTGTTCCCGGTTATAAAACGGAGGTGCAGAAAATTTTAACGACTCCTCTGGCGGTGGAATAAAAATAAATAGCGGGAAATGGGTGAAGAAACGCGGAGGTATCGGCGAAAATCGTAGACATGCCCGGTAGCCCGGGATCTCGACGAGAACCAGGTGCTAGCGCGGGGCGCGTGTCCAGATTGGGGTAGGGGGCAGGTGGGCCCCCTGCATTGTCAATCTCTGCCTTTCTGTACCTCGTGGCTGCTTGCCTGGCTGCGTGTGTGATCGTGTTTCCGTGTCTCGACGAAGGGTTCCCCTGTCGACAACGACAAAGTTGCCTGTGTGCGTGTCACGCATACACCGGCCGGGCCACGGGGCTTCAGAGGGTGCAGCTAACACATAATGAGGATGTATGCGGCAGAAGAGGGGTGCTGGCCTCTCGGGATGGCAATGGGGATGCCGTACCACGGCTCACCTAGTCGAACGAGTGTACTCTCGCTCTATTGTACGCGGAAAAGGCAGGTGATGAGAACGGTCGGCACCACGCGACTCTGAACCGCGGTTCTCATCGGCAGGATCGAGTTTCACGAGTATCAGAACCGCTCGAGATCAGAGATCGATAAATCACGATAACGAACTTTGATTGGGATCCGAAAATATTTCTGCTAACCGAAGTGAAGACTTTCTACCTTCTTAAAAACATTTCGTTCGTTTACCGGTATTTAGAGGGCTAAGAATCGATTCCGTGAATCAACGTTCCAGGCTTCGGAAGAGTTGAGAACTAGGGATACGTTCCCAACACCTATTTACCTCTATAAATCAATACCGCAGACTCTACGGATTTACATCGAGAATTTATCTGTCGTGGAAAGAAATAAAGGCTCCAGCGAAGCCGAAGAAATCAAAGTTGCGGAAGTCTCGGAACCAGAATGTTCGCTGATTAATTTCCAAACCGTATAGATCGCACGAAAGATTGAGAACCACCAGAATCTCGCAGTATATCCCAGTATTGCACCATTGCACCACGGGCTGCAGTGTGCAAAAGCACTTCCCCCACCTGGTATCGATAGCCGTGCAGAGAGCACGTGCCATCAGCTGTCTCCGCTGGACCACAGCTGAAGCGGAGGAGGCGCGAGTGCACAATGAAACCGCATCCAACGGTTCCGGTCAGCGACAGTGTCTTCGAAAAATCCAACCTCTACACCCCGTTTTGCCGAAAAACCACGCGAAACCACTCGATCCTCTCTCTGCCTAACGGGAACTTCTAATTTTACAATCGAGCCACCATCTTCGTTCTCCTTTTCCGCATGACCATGAATATTCAATTGTTCCAGGTGACCCTGTTTCGAAGCGTGTCGCCTGCGGTCTACCCACGATAAATCCCAGTGTCTCGTATCCGGAGCGGAACACGAATTAACACGGCGAAACGAAAGCTCGAGAGTTAGCTGAATAAGAAAAAGAAAGGAGGCAGAACGAGCCGGGGGTGGCGAGGAGTTACGATGGCCGGGTACGCGGGACGAAAATCGTAAATTGGAAAAAAAAACGCAGTAAATCTGCGGCGGCGGACAATGCGGCCCTAGTCGGAAGCGTCCGCGATCAACGCGTGGATCACTGGGACCGCCGTCCTGGCGTGGCCAATGAGATTACCTTCTTCTCGCGCGAGCTTACGCTCTCCCGCTTCGGCCCGCTTCGGCCGCGCCGCGCCGCGCCGCGCGCCTCGGTTCCGGTTCTTGCGGTCGTCCCAGCCTGCAAAGTCTTCCAGTCTACCTGCTCCGCTTTTAGCCCGATTCTTTAGATAACCAAGCAGATACGCCGCTTTCCACGGAACAGGAAGCCTTTCACCCTCCTCGCGACCGCCTCTATCCTTCTTTCATCGGCCAGTCCACGGAGAAAAATCTCCGATCCTTTCTCGATCGCGGATGATTTCTTCCGGTTAATAACAGCCTACCCTGCGCGTATCTCTGATAGAATCCTTCGCAGGTACTCCCGTGATAATATCTCGCGAGATTTATGGCGTCTTTGTTACGGTAACGCGTTACAACCTAAGAACTTCCACCACGAAGGATCTACGATGAAAGAACTCTCGAATTCGTGCTTTTAGGCGACCAGGGTTTCGAATTCTAATTCGTTCGGTATTCAAATTGTGTCTCTTAAATCTCTGGAGGTAGAAGCAAAGGTTAAGAGTCGAACGGATGATCGATCAATCGGAAGAGAGTATCCAAATTAGGCGTGTACCGCGGTTTCCGGCGCAGAGGGAGAATCCTGAACTCGGCTGGCTGCTCATTAACGAACGCTGTTGTCTCGCTTCTACCCGCTGCGCTCGTAACTCACTATACTCTTACCATACCGCCCGTGGTGTCCCGTTCTCTCGGCTGCTCTCTTTGCTTCGCCTCTATCCATCCACCTTTCTCCCCGAGCGGCTCCGTGTCTCCGTTCCTCTATCGCGTACTCGGCCCACCTCCCTCCAGCCACTCCACCTTCCTCCTCCCTCTCTCCCTCTCTCTCTCTCTCTCATTCTGCCCGTTTCTCGTTCGCGAGAAACATAATAGCGCGGTCTTAAACACCTAGACAACACCGGGTAAGACAATCCTCCTATCAGCGCCGGCGTAATAGCCAGACAGGCAGTCAGCCAGCCGCTAAGGACAATTGCTTCGCGGCTCGCTGTTGCGGCGTGGGCCCGAGCTCGTTCCTCACCGACCTAGCAGCCTGTTCTACGATCGCATACCTACGTCTAGCCGACAAACCGCCTTAAGGTTCGCCCATAAATGGAAGCGCACAACCCAACACCGTGCATCTTCCTTCTTCCAGCCACCAACACGTTTCCCCGCAGCTGGCTACGCCAAGCCGCGTCTTCGCTATCAACCAACTTTGACTCTTTAGTGGTCTAGGTGTCGAGTTATGCTTATGAACTTTGCTAGTCATTATCAAGATTTCGTCTCGGAAGGAAAGGTCGGAAGGAAGGATTCGAATTCGCGTTTAAGCACGAGGGATGGGATTTAACCGATCGACGAAATATTCCGTTAACACGGGTGCATAGATTAATCTTCGCGTGGCGAGATTACACGGGGAGTAATCGTCGAGTTAAGAGCCGAGGACAGGGTAAGAAGACGGAGTGGAAGCTAACCGAAACCGAAACCTAGACTGAACCGAGAACCGGTGATCCATCAATGTTCCGCGAGGGCTTGAAACAACGTTTGCTACCTGAGAAGAATTGCTGCTTCGATCGGAATCTGAACGAAATCGGCGCATTAGAAGACAAGCATTAGAAACGGTGTACCACCTCCTACAACCAGTTCACCTCGGCCCGTGTCAACACGCAGCAAACAAATTACTTTCAACATCGAGATTCAGCAAATCCCGCTAGACTCGGTACGAACCTCCCGTGATCCGAGAACGATCAAAACGATCTATCTACGATCTAAACACCGGGGACGTTATAAATCCAGCGGCGAGATAGGGCGGCGCAAAAGTTGGTGGAAACAGATATCTGGCCAGCAGCAGCGGTTACACGGGCCTGGTACTCGTGTAGCCACTCGGACAACATCGTCGTCGCTTTCTTCCTAGTCCGTGACACCGTCCGCCGTTCTAATAGACCGATCAATCGACGGAATCGGCGGCCACGTGTGCATGGTGCTTAAACGTGGAACAAAGTGACCGGTCCCAGATTCGCGGGCATTTGCTTTCTCCCCGGCGCTGGTGGTTCACGGTTCTCGCCGGCCGTTCACGAAAGGGCTACCATGGTAGCGCACGTTGACCTAATACGCTTCCCGACTATCAATCATACGCGTTAGAGCACCGACGACCACGGGTTTCTTGCATAACGTCGACAAAGCACACGGCTACATTCGGCGGCGAGATCTGGATAAGAGGAACAATTCAATCGAGACGCCGGTTAGAGGCAGAGCCGGGAGGTGGAGGACCAGTCGAGCGGCGTGTACGCACGATAACAACGCGTAAAAATGATTATCCCGTGGCCGGTACTTAATTATCCCGGTGTCGCGGTAACGGCGTTTCACCGATCCTCTGAACACGCCAGAACCGTGCAACATTCTGGGAAGAAAGTTCCCGGACGCGACACGTGGGCTGACCTAATACGCTTTGTGGCTATCAATCATGCGCACGCACACCTACGAAACGGGAGCACGCTCGGTGGACGTTGCATAACGCGAAATCGAGAATTTCTACGCGGCCGAGGTAAGGAAATCTATCGGAACAATTCGAGGATTCGACCACGATCGAGAGGATTTTTATCGCTCGATATCGAATTAATTTAACATACTCTGGTATTGGAATATCCTCTGAACCGGAAACAACCCCTTTCCGATCGACGAAAACACGAAAGTCGCGGCGAATGAATAGGGAAAGTTGAATGGCATAATATTTTAAACGCGATCTCGAGGATCCGTCGTTGCTTAAATTAAGAAGAAACGGCCGGGAGCAGCGTGCAGACAGCTTCCACGTCCGTTCTTCCGTCAGTCAGGTGAAACAATGCTGGAGGGATCGGAAGATTAGCGGGCCCGCAACGGAAATCTCGATTCCTTTGCTCGGGCTGACCCCGAAGGAAGGGTGGTCACAAAAGGTGGCACCGGTGTAAACGGAGGTGATTGCAAATCTTTATGGTGCTCTCGAGTGCCCAGGTGCACGGTGAATAATGGCAAGTCCGCGTACCGGCGACGATCTAGATACTTTAGAGTTCCGGCGCGATTTATATACACATACGGGTCGTGTGTGTATTTCTTTCTTTTTCTTTTTTCTCTCCGTTTCGTCTCTGTTCGTGACACGAAGAGGAGGGCAATAATTTCAGTTGCACGGCCGAGGGAGATGAGATGTAGGCCTCCTTGTGGCGGAAGAATCGTTTCTCGAGTGCTCACTCACGCCAATCATCGTCCATCGCCTAATAACCACCAGAAGCCTTCCCTCTTCCTTCCCATTCTTCTTCTCGTTAGTTTCGCGTACGCGTTACCTGTCGTCGTTACACCCTGGCAAGGGATGAAAGAGTTTCACGAGGAAGGCTACTTCAGCCTCTTTCAACCGGCCGTGAGAATCGAATCGCAGAATTGAATTACGCTATGCTCGCCGCAGGGGTAGCTCATTATTCGATAGTTCCGAACTCATAACCGCTATTTCTCATCGTTCCTTCTCCCTTTCACGTGGAACGAGATGTAGGATGCTTGAGCCGTTGCTCCGTGTAATTAGGGGATGAACAAAGTGGGAATCGGATTTTTTCCCTGGTGGAGAAGAACGAATTATATTATTGCAACGCCGAGAATAAAATTTGAAAACGAGAACAAAAATTAAAATTACACAAATATTCTAAACGTAAACGAATTAAACGTTACAAAGAAACAGTTGAACGCTCGACCTTTTAAACAGTGATACTGAATCTATCGAGACGTTGGAATATCTTGGCAATTCGAATTTCACCAACGAACCATTCCCAATCTATTCGTCACGGAAGACGTATAGAAAACAAATTCGCGGTAGTCGGAGTAACCCTAAGAAAATCCCAACGGGTCAGAGGTTCCACTTCACCCCATTCGTCGTTCCGACTACAAGCTATTTCCAAGAAATCCCGCACCCCGAGAATAGGAGAGAAAAAAACGGAACGCACCGGATCTCGCGATTTGTCAGCGCTTCGGAGAGGGAAGAGGCAGGCCCCGGTTCCACCTTCCGACCGAAACATCCCTAAAAGCCGTGGAACGGGACCGTTAAAAGCCGATACACGAGGATGGACGCATCGACGGGGACCGGCGTGCGTAGAGGGTGGCTTTTAGACACCGTGAAGCAATGGAGGGGTGGTCCGCTGGGTGCCGATGCACGCAAAATGCGGACAGATGCATGTGCACCTTTTCGTCTGCCGGTCCATCGGCAGCCTGCGACGACACATGTGTGCCTCCAGGTACACGCACACTCGCGCGTTTCTGCGGACGCGCGTGCACGCACGCAGCTTATAACCGTGTGTGCGTGAGCGCGTACACGCTCGGGGACACAATGCCAATAATAACCTATCGCCCTCGTCGCATCCCTCGTCGCAGATTCCAGCAGATGCTGGATGGCTGGCTCGCAGCCCCTACACGGGGGTCTAGTTTTGTCTAGGAGGGGTTGGCTGCCGGCTTTTCTGGCTCACAATGAGCCGCAGGGCAGGTGTGGACTCCCCTTAGTCCGTGGCGGGCGCGTGCCCCACACGAGCGGGGGCGGGGTACTTCTTTCTCTCTCCCTCGACTCCGGCCCATCCTCCCCCTTCGCGCGTTCCATTATTTTCTCCGGCCTCGAGGAGTACGTCTTCAGACGTACTCCCGGCTCGCCGTTAAGGCCCCGGCACACCGGAAAACCTTCCGCCGGGGTCACGTGCGGGACTTGCGTCCGATTACCGCCCCGTATGAATGGGTTCGCAGAAGAGACTTCTTGCTTCCCGGGGGTTCAGCCTCGCGTCCGGATAGAAGATCGCGGCCGATATGCCTTTCGATTCTTCCGCAGGAAGTTCGAGTGGCTCGAGTTTCCTCCAGTTCTCCTCGCGTATGGGCGTCGCACCCGCGGCGATGGGACGGGCTAAAGGTGTCGAAGACGGGGACAGAACCGTTGGGAGACTTCTTGCTCCTGGGGGTGGCTGTCAGGGAGGTTCGCTACGCGAGCATTGTTTCCTAGATCTATCGGGATTCGAAGGGGAAGATCGAGTTTCCAGATACGATCTGTGGGAATCAAAGGTGTCGGAGGACCGTTAGAGTCCGAAGAGAGAACGTCGAAGGGATTGTCTTGGATATCTGTCGGTGATTCTTCGCAGAGGAAGCTGGATATCGAGTTTCCTACAGTTGCACGCGACGTAGGCGTTATTTCCTCGAGCAGGAACGCCGATGGAAGACGTCGATGTTGGAGGAGAGAGTTCGTTAGAGGGTAGAGAACAGGAGGGGTGGGGAAGTGGATGGTCCCGGTGAGCACACCGAGCTGGAGTACAATAAATATCGATTTCCCTGGTGGAACGTCGCGAATCGCAGAAGCTTAACGGTCACCGTGTAGCAGAGAGGGGTGGGAGCATGTGCGCGACAATAATAAGGGCAAGAGACGCGTGTGCATTTCCGTGGAGCGTGTGCGTTCACCCCCTTTCAGCCACGGATTTGAAAACGGACGCGTGCCATCGGTGAAAGTCGGTGTGGACCGAGCGAAACACCGAGGGGCAACGATATGCACAAGGGTTGAATTCAGACGAAAATAGTCTGGCCGTGAAAGGTTTCGCTTCTTCCACCGCCAGCTTGCGTCGGAGTTCAAAGGGTTCATTGTTATCTTTGCTTCTGGCTCTTTTTCACATTTATTCAGCTTCCCTCGACTTGGCTTAATTGTCGAGTCGTGGTGTTGAAATAATTTCTCTTTAGAACACGAGGCCGGTGTCGAATTTCGAGCGCGTCAACGGGTACGAAAATTAGTGGTCACTTACGGTTAACGTACAGGGATAGGAATTTAATTAGCAGTTTTTTCAAGGGGGTGAACGTTTTATTTTTATTCCACGCGGGTTTCCGATCTCTTTTTTCGGTTTCTTTGGCAATCGAGATCGCAGACGGTGGAACGCTGTTTGTCCAGCGAAGAAAAACAAAAGATGGCCGCTTCCTGCGGTCAAGTGCAGCCGCCCTCGAGCACTTTGCTAATAAGCGTTCGCCGAAAGCGAAGCGGACGCAGGCCAGGATCGTGTTACATCGCCGTTGAAATGTTCGAGAGTGCCACTCTCGCCTTTTTAAACAACCTTGTTTCTTCCTTTCTCCGTTTCCCTGAGATTCCTTCAGGTTGCACGTGACGTGCCGCCACGTTTCCGATGTTATTTCCCTGGACAAGTGTACGCAATGCATCCCTTGGCTTTCGACGCACCGAAAAATCATCGTCGACTCGGTATCTTTTCGATCGAATCGCGAAGAAAATTTTACGAAGAATCGACACCGAAGGAAATTCATGGAAATATCGTTGGTCGAATGGTTATAAACTTTTTACCGCCGTTTGGTCCCAACGACGCAAGAACAGATGTTATTTTATCAAGAGGTACATCTACCGTTTGGCAACCCTTCTTTCTCGAGTCGCGAGAGACTCGGGTTGAAAAGGAGATCGGCATAATCCACGGAAGAACAAAGCTGGCCGAAGGCGTACTCGATTGGACGAAACGAGAAGGACCGTTTCAGATGTCTGCATCCGGTTGGTCACTTCCGGCACGCGCTGAGACACGTGGCCCTCGCTTGCCCCTTGCGCTCCTATCCCCTTCTCTACGCTGGGGGGAGTATTTTCTTTTAAGGGCCCACCGAAATTAGGACCCATCTAGGCCAAGGGTCCGTCTCTAAACATCGAGTAGGAAGTATCTTTCGTGCTTGTCGGATGGGTGCTTCAAATGTAAATGCCTCTCAAACCTTTCATTCGCGCAGCTCCTTCCATTGTCCCCTTCGACCATTAAAATTAACCATCGAGATCGCGTGCAATTTCTACACACCGAAAATAATTCACACTCGCATCGATGCGTGCAATAATTAAATTACAAACGAATGAATTTTTTGAAAATTAGGAGATAATTATTTAACATTGGAGAAAACTACTCTCGAAAATATTCTAGGGAGCAAAATTATAGACACGACTGAAAGCTACGTGCACAGCAAGGATACCGAATTTCCCGAATAAAATGTTAAGATGGCGTCTAACGTAATCCGAAACGTTTACGGATTCGTCCATTACGATTATCACGGTTGGAAGGAACAAGAGGCGAAACAACGAGTCCAGCTGAGTTTAAAGTCCAACGGAACCCGGTGGCAGGACTTTAAAAGTCCTTTCCACCAAAAGCTGGTCCTTTCTGTACACTTGTGCACCGTTTACGCAAGCCAGTACGCACTTGCCGCGCTTCGTTCTTAGACGGCGCGCGTACCATGAATGGTCCACGGCCTTGAATAGAGAGGAATTCACAAAGAACCGGGCAAAGGAACCGACAAAGGAGCCCGGGACTTCTTTTGTCAGAGGGTCTAGCAGTCGAGGTGACACAGGTACGGATTCGAGTCTGGAGGAAACTGCGCGACATCCAGACCCGGCAAGGATCATGCTATTCTACCGGTCCGGCTCCTTGAACCTGCACGATCCGTCCCTGAGCTTCTGCTTCGTGGATGCGAGAAGCAGGGGAGGACGAAGAAGAAGAAGACGAAGAAGTGTGTGGACAGGTGAGGCAGCCGCGCATTGATTCTCCTATGAATTTTTGCATCTGTCGGTAGGTTGATCTTAGGACCTAGTTTCCGAGAAGCGTGCCCGAGAGGAACCCTCCCCTTCGAGCTTCCTCCGGTCTTCTTTCCCTCCGACGGGGTGTCTCGATGGAACACCGCGATGAAAGGAAAACCGCAATGTCGTGAATCTCGTGGACCGGAAAAATCTCGTCTCCTCGCTTCCATCTTCCATCACCGAGCTTCGCTGCAGCAGCTTCGGTCTCTTTATACCCATCTCGTGGCAACCTCTGCATAGCAGCCTCGATGGTAGTCTCTCTAAGATATCCTGCAAAAAAGAGAACAAATTCGAGTTTTAGAATGAGCGAAACGCAAACCATTTACTTTACGTAACACTTCCGTTCGAATATTTCAACTCGCGTGGAGTTCTAGTTAGCGAATCCCTATTTAAAAATATTCCAATGGACGTTCACAAAAGCGACGTCTGGCAAAGACACGTTCTGCGCTATAGAAAAGACCAAGACGCATAATTAATGCATATCCAATTGAAAATGGCACAAGGGAGGGACACATTCCAGCGATTCTTTACTTGTTGCTTCCGTCCACGGGGCAGCGACTTCCGGCGGGAACGAGGTCTTCGACCGTCACCCCTGACTCGCTCAACAACGGAGGCATGAATGAACTTTCGCGACAATGCGAATTCACCCTTCGGGGGAAGGGTTGCAATTAGACCGCACGCGCATTGCTCGAGCACGTTGATCGCTGGCGCGCGCGCGCGCGCGTTTGCCAGCGCGTGTGTGCATCTGCTCCGCATCTGCGGACAGATGCGTGGTGGCTGGCCGTCTCTCGCTCAACTCCGAGACGTCGTTCTCCTCGAATGCCCGGAAATGAAATTCTAAACACCCTCTCCCCCCGCTGGTCTGCCCACCCTTTTCCTTCTTCCTCGATGAACAATCGCGCCGTCTCGCGATCGGGGTGGAACGTGTTAAGGGAATCATGGGGCGGCGCGAACATCGCTTCCACGTCGCGGATGAAGTTACAACCCACCCTCCTCCTCCTTTCTTCCACGCTCTTTCTTAACTCGCGATTCTTTCCACTCGCAGAATGCAGTCGATGGCTCGAAGCGTGACACAGCTGGTTCACCGGCAGCAGTGACGTCGGGGATGAGGACACTTCCTGTTGGTGACTGACGCCGGAGGATTTCAGAGGGTCAGGTTGAGGGTGACGGAGGAACGGAGGCTGAATGAAAAATTAGTCGGATTCTTCTGCCAGCTTCGCTTTTTATCGCGCTCTTTTTGAGGTCTCCATGCTACGTGACTCGACGAGCGAGGGTGCAACGGTAGTATCCTCGAATAGCGTACTTGAGCAAATTATTATTTTTTCCTCGGTATACTTTGCGAAGAAGAGGGACAGAATGATTGTTGTCAATGGAAGAAGAGCTTCGTGACACTGAGAGTGTTTGAAATTATTTTTAGAAAACCATCGCCACCCCTTTTCGACCGATCTCGAGAGGGTGTCACGATTCTCCCTCGTCTCGCAGCGCCGAATCGGGAAATTTCGACAAAACATCAACACGCGGTGTTTGCCTCGGCTGACGCTTTAAGGTGCCGACGTTTGAGGAGCACGTAATTCACCGAAGTTCAGAAATAGAAGGAGGAAAGGTTCGCCGAGGACAAGGAAGCGGCACGAGCCTGGCACGCTTCCTGTTTTCCGGAAAACTTTCGAGCTCTGTTCTATTTTCCACCCAGAAGTGTCCCCGAGGATTACTGAAACAACCCTCGCGCTTTTAACCTCTATACGAACTAAATTACACATCCTAACACGAAGATAATATTTAAATACCTGTATAAATATTCTATTGAACATTTCTGGTAACTTCGAATCTAAGACACAATGATAAAATATTCGCGTAAAAATTAATCCTTTGATAGTTAGAAAGATCCGTAAATGCCAGTTCTATAGCCAAGTCGTTAACCCTCTATTTCCTATTAATTTCTCCACCGCGATCCGTCCACTTTCTTCCCCCCGATCGAAAGTATTTATCAAACACACACCACACCTATCGGTCCAAAAGCTTCCGAGGCAGATGGCAGAAAAGTAGCTACTCACTCAGAAAACACATGCTCTTTGGCCACGTGGTCTTTCGGTTACACCCATGGTCACGGTTCTACCCCATCTTACGTATGCTTATATGACGTGGATAAACACACTCGTCCCTTCTTCCTTCTCGTCCTTCGCTCCGTCTCTCTTCCTCCTCTCTGGTTCGCTCCGCACGAGGCGGACCGATTCAATCTCCCTAATGGCATCGTGTTCCTTTTGCCACGAGCTAATACGATGTATCATGCACTCTAATGGGCCAATAGACTCGTACCTGATTATTTCGACCGCGGCGATGCGTGGGTCGGCAGGTGGTACTTTCATCGATGAACTATTTTAAGAAGGGTCACGATACGATTCTACTCACGACATGTTTGCCAGCGATCGCTTATCGCCTGGCGTTTCAGAAGCCACGCTCGGCCAAGATGGTGCTTGCTCGATCGGACAATGAATCGGGGTGGCTATGCCGAGTTTCCAACTCGAACCGACAGACTTCAACGATATCCAAATCGATTCTCGCTAACGTCATTCCATTTACCATCGCTAGGGTAGATTTTGAAACTTCCTAGTACGCGTAACTCAAGCATGGAAGTCCTATTTTTACAGACCTCGTCTCTATGACTCGGTGTACGATTGATGGTATTTCGATTTCCAAATTTTTCCAATTTCCTCGCATGCGATTGATCGAGAAATGATGGCAGAAACGGAACAGAGATATATTTAGCGAATATCGTAAAGAGAAAGACCTCGTCTCGGTGTATGTTCTGAGAAACGACTGGTGGTATTTCGATTTTCAAATTTCTCGATTTTCGTTGCAAACGATTGATCGTGAAATGATGGAAGAAACGGAACGAAGATATATTTAGCGAATATTGGAAAGCAAAGAGGATGATCTAGGAGGAAACAAGAGAGGGCTAAATTCTAGATGAGGGATCCATTTTGACAGAATTTCTCTTTCCAGCAGCGGCCTCGCCTAGGGGTGAAAGGAGCCGAAGAAAGGAGACGTGAAATCAATAAGATTTGATTTACAAGATCCAACAAAGTGACCGCAGGCATTTTTCACGGTCGATCACGCCTCCGAGCACGGGGCCTAATTGACACCGACGTAACCGACACCTTGACTACCCTCGAGATCCTCACGGCCCTTCGCTTCGTGGATCCGAGAGAGCAAAGACTGTGTGAGACTAAAGACCGGTTTGGTAATGGTCTTAAAGGCGATTTCGACCCTCCTCTGTGCGAACCGTTTTGTGTTTCGTACGAAACGCGACGTGTTTAGAGAGCCACTCCAACATCCTCCGTTAGAGATCGATAAACATCTTTCTTCTCTAGTTATTACCACCGACAACGCACAGAATACACCTATCATCTTCTGGGACTTTCTGTTACGCCAATTCGAACGTCGACCATTAAAAACGACAGAGGTTTGCTCGTGCTTCCTGAAATTTACAGCTATGCAAGCTGATTTAGATTCTACACCTTCAAAAATGATAATTTAATATTTAACTCGTTTTCTCCGAACCCTTTGTTCATCCAAACTTAAGTTACGGATGCATGGCTTCGAATTAGATACTTGGGGATCTATACCACAAGTTTATTCCTGGTTTTTCTAAAATTCTAATTTAATATTTAACTCGATTTCTCCGAACCCTTTGTTCATCCAAACTTAAGTTACGGATGCATGGCTTCGAATTAGATACTCGGGGATCTATACCACAAGTTTATTCCTGGTTTTTTCAAAATTCCGTCCAAGTTTCGCATAATCTATCGTGAGTAATACATTAATCTGTATGATTAAGACCTAGGTCAACAAAGAACCTTTCTTCTCGCGGACATAGGGACCAACTGGGTTTAGAACCCGATATGTTATGGAAACACCGCGAATTTCTATTCGAATTTCGATTCTCAATATGATTTCCAACGAATTGCTACGAGTTTACACCAATTCTATTGATGGAATTTTCGAGTTTCACGTGAACGTAGACACATGTCGCGGATCGACCGGTCGGCGCGACAGATGCACGTGGAAAACGGAGGAAAACGCAGGGTTCGTCGGGCAAAACACGTGCAAGGAAGATAAAAAGGAAGCAGCCCCTGGAAAGGAGGCTGTCGGTGGAAAAAGGGGACGCGACCGACCTGCGGTTACGAATCATCCTTGCGGGATCTTCGAGGTCTCGGTATCGCTTTTAAACACCGGTTAATCCGAAGGCACGACAAACGACGCGATAAAACGTATCCTGTCTGTGCTCGGTGGTTCCGTGGAATGCGGCTGGAATCGTCTTTCGCCACGCTGAAAACACCGCATGATAACGGGCCAAGGAAAACCGAGCGAGTCGCGATAAACCGAGTCGCGACAGGTCGGAGGAGTCCTCGGTAAACAGGAAGACACGATTCTTCCGGTTCTCTAGCAGCGATTCACGTCGATGCACGTTGAGGGTTCATCAATAGGAGGATATTCTAGAAGAGAGAGTCGTTACTCTCGTGGTTTCGTGGCTCCTTTCTCTGCTCTTTCACTGTCACTCGAATTCTGAAGATTCGAATATCAGAGAAAGTGTCAAAAAGCGTGAGTTTCCTTATTGATTTATTTTTCACAACTGCAGAAGACTCGTAACTTTCAATTTTTCGTAGGTTACGTGTTATTTTAAAAAGGAGAAATATCGGTAATTAAGCGATATGTCAGATCTAATTCACGATACGAGGATTTATTAGAAATGGAATATATCAATGAAGAAGCTTATCGATGGTTTCTAGAAGTCTAGAAGTCTAGCTTATGATACCAGAATTTAACAAGAGTGAAAGATATCGCGATGAAAATGAAAATTGCGAGCAGCGGTAAAGAGCGTGAAGCGATTGGCGAGTCTCAGGTGTCGCGTGTGGAATCGGTGGAATTTTCTGGCCTTGATAACGAGCATGCTCCGTGGAATATCGAAGCTTCGCGTCCACGGGGAGCGACACTTTCCCCGTCGACTCTCGATAAGACTGTTTGCCAATTTGGCAGGTGACAGACCGTGACACGTTCGTCACGATCGCACGCGGTAACGACGCACCTTGTGGCAAACGCAAATATAGAGCGGATCCCATGGAATCACCATAGATAGAAAAGGAAACTCTCTGTGCACACACTTGACATGCGTGTACGTGCTCTTCCACCATCTTTACCTTCGTGAGATATCGACGGAGGATCGGTTGGATATTGGAAAGGCGGGCAGATAAGATGGCAGATAGGTCGTACAGCGAAGGTTTTTATGCGAGGAGGAAGTTTTTGGCTTTGAAATTTCCACGATCGCGTGTTTGGAAAATTTGACAGTTATACGACTTGGAATACCATAGGTACGGATTATGTTTCACCTATGACGAGAAAGGAAAACGGTGAAAACACGCGAAATACCGATATTATCCAGCGATCGTTGTGTTTATATCTATATTCGAGCAATTCGGTATCGTAAGTAACGGGCGTATTATTGTATTACAGCTTATAGCCATTGCCTATTATGCTTGTCAATAATTGTCACTAACAATTCCATCAAGATGCAAAAGATATTCGAATGCTTTCCATTCTCGCAAAAGTAATAACTGGATTGCAACAGCTGGAACAGATCACACGTGGAAACATGCTAATGCATTATTAATAGAAGCTGCTAAGTGCAATTTCGCGAAACAACGATTAACGCGATATAAACGTCTGAAATTGTCGCTGTCCTCGAGATCGGGGCGCCACGGCGCAATTATTATGCGCGGTTCACCATGTATATTAAGCGTTTCGCTGAAAAAAGCCTAATAATCCTCGAGCTGCTCCAGACACCGTTGTAAGATATGCCAGCCCGTGTAATGGCTAAATGTTGCTAATAACCGGTTTTGAGCATTTAACTAATGCGAGTATTAGACGATCGAGCTTTCGATAACGCTGCCTCTCTCGAGAGAGCCACTCGCGGTTATGCGATCGGTAAATGGAACCGTTTCGTTGGATCTAACATCCATTTTAACCAGACCACTTCCGTCTTATCCCTGGCTATAGGACAATAACGTTGTTTCGCAAGCTTCATTAAGAACGTTCCCACTGATTTATCGCGAGGCTTCGGACTTTTTCGAGATTCGTAAGATACAGGGTTTAATCTGTATCGCGTCCGTTCCATTGTGTTATACTTTGTTGCACTAGTCCGGCCAATCACAAGCCAATTACCGATACTGGTTTTTAACTCCTGGCTATTCTTACCGGACTAAGTGAAATATTATACTTCGCCATACTTCTTTATACTCGATATCGTACCCAATACCTTCCTTCCAATTTCAAACGTTCGATTAGAAACTTTTTATTCCCCGTTGCGAATTTCGAACCTCCTTCGTTGATTATTCAATTTCAGATACGTGAAAATCCAATTTCTCGACCCGCGGTATCAGGTTTGCTCTATCTATGCCTGTCCGTGCAGCGAAAATGCTACAAACGAGTACGAGAGAACTCGAATTACGCGTTTTTCCCTGGTCGAATTTCCATAGCCCTCCATTACCGGTTGGCATAATCGCACGTGGCCGCGTAAAAGGCGAGAGGCCCGAAACCGCAGGTTTTACCCGCACGGAGCATTGTGATTTCAACCGCAGCCGGCTTACCCGTCTCTTCATCATCTATCCTACACCTTCTTCGCGCTATTTGCTCTCTAACCGCAAGATTAAACACGTTAATCCCCGGCCACCTTTCGTGTTCTATCGGCGGGCGCAGCTCGTTCGCCGAGCGACGGCGATAAAACGTGCATTAAGAATGGAAAGAAAAAGGAAACAACGTTTCCACGAGACGCCCGTGCGTCGCCTGTTAGCCCCCCGAATGCTAATCCTAATCCCTCGAGCGTACAGGTACGAGATAGAAACCGTGAAAACAAGCTCGTTTGTCCGCAAAACCGCAGCCTTAATATTTACCTCGGCCGTTTTTACGACCGGCCATCATCGCGGCCACCGTATATTTAATTTCACCCTAATCGTCCCCGTGGAAACGTAATCTGCCGCAGGGATTCACGGGCTGTCCCGTATTGTCTCGAGTAACACGTTACACCGCCGACTCGATCGTTAGACAACGCGCTAAATCCTTGGAAATTAGACGGTTAGAGGGGCAGCTCGAACCGTTAAAGAGCTGAATCTCAGTTGTTGCGAAATCGAACGGCCATTTCGGAAGAATAAAAGGTGCCCAAGGATCAAAGATTACGCGAGACGAAATAAGCGTAAATTAGGGGTACGAATGTCCCGAAAGTAGGACTTCTACACGTTTAGAGAAAAGATAGAATAAGACGTAAAAACTCGATTTCCTGAATAAGATAATCGCGATGATTCGATAGCTATCTATACCTCTTCTAATGTACATTAAGAGAAAATTACCCAGAAATCAGCATATCTACTCCCATCGTCTCGATCCGAAATGTACATCGATCTCGTTGCGAGAATTACCAAGGGGGGCCGAAAAATATGGGGATTAAAGGTGCGATTATGGTGGAAAAGGTGGACGCGCGTGAAGAGGTCGTTGTTCCAAGGGTACAAGGTACCATTCACCCTTTCAGCCTGTCAGCAATAAAAAGTCAGGCTTCTCTCTTTATCAGTCGCACCGTCCCAATACACATATTTCCCATGGTTCATTGTGTCGGCATTTATCGATCTCTCGATAACGCCTGCGTTACCCTCAATTCCAATGGCACGCACTTCTTTTTATCGCGCTGGCATGTGGTTAACGGGGCACAAAAATACTACTGTTCTGCAGCCCCATCGTTGGGGGCATAAAAGCGCCTCTGTTGGATCACGTTCGACGTCATCGGTTACAACGATCGAACCCCTGTTTGCATCATGCTTATATTGCTTCACGATGCTCCAATTCATCGGGGAGCCTCGTGGGTCCCACTGGATGTCAGCTTGTAATATACATAGAGCGCGTAGATTAGGATTGTACACGCTGACGCAGTAGGATCGCACAATGGAGTCGATTTTTTCATTCTCGTCTCGGCGACCACCCCTTTCGCGCCAACTATTTACCGCGGGCAACTTCCTATTTTTCCGAGGGACATTTTCGAAATATTTTCCGCTTGAACACTCCGCGTTTAATATCGTAACAATAGCGTAACGAATTATCGCGAAGATCTAACCGAGTTAAGTGCGAGGTCGAATCACGAATCGAGAAAGATGGAAAAATTCGGTGGGTCGTTGCGGAAAAGTAGCGCGATATACAGAGGATTCCGCGTCCTTTATAAGTACCCCGAGCGTTGTTTCGCAAGCGAAAAGAAAGCACGCGCCAGGTTGCACGGCGTGCGATCGTCACGCTCCATTTTCAGAAGGAACGCGCGGTTCGGAACGGAGCGAATCGAGATCGTCCGGCCGAAAACAGAGAGATCGCCGGATTAATTAGGGCTCGTTTGTTCGTGGGCACGGGGCGAGCGAGCAGCAGACAGCGCGAACAGCCATGGAGAAAACGGCATTATGTTATTCAGAACGTCTCGAGTTGCCCGAGGTCGGTACCAGCAGCTCCGCCAAAGGAGGATGATGGATCGCTGGCATTAGATAGGATGTTGGGCTTTCATGAGAACGCCGGTCCACGAGAGGCCGGTACACCAAGCGTGACTTAATAACGCCATTGAGGCTCCTGTACGCTCTGCCTGTTCAACCGCTCGGTCTCTGGATAATCCCGGAAATCGGCCGCTTCCGGAGAGTATCGATACAACACGCGTCCGCTTTTTCCGATCCCTTTCCCGCCGCCATCTTATCGTCCTCCCTCGTGAAATCCATTAAACCGAGCGTGTACCGAATTATTCTCCGTTTCCTCCGACTCCGATCTCCGTACACGCACACGCTCGCGCGTGCATTTGCGCGTGTAGATACGCGTGCACGGATAGGCTGCGTGAAATATCACGAGGCGTTCTCCTAAAAGGGTTTTTAAAGAGGAAACGAGAGAGCGAGTCGGGTGCGCCTGGCAAGGGGCTGCGAGGCGAATCTTTTGCCAACTACCGTACGCTAATCGCGCGCATTGAAATATTTGAAACGCAGCAAAGGGGGCCTCCGTCGCTGGTCTCCGGCCAGAGCACGATTTCAAAGACTCCAGAAGTTAATCCATTAACCAATGTAACGCTCGACTAACAACAGACAAAATACTCGAAACGTTAAAATTACGACAGCCTATAGAAGCGGTCCCTCCTGGACACGATCGGCCGTCACCCCTCCTAGGCTCCTCCTAGGCCCCTCCTAGGCCCCGACGATCATCCACCGCGTCGACCGCTAAAAGAGTGGCCAAACGGGACTATTCCTCGTCCGAGGCGAAACAAGAAGACCACGGGCAATCTCTCAAGACCTGCGGCGCGCTTATAAATCAGCCGATATGCTAACACGTAGCAGTCCGTTGAGTAAACAACAATTTCACACAGCGCAGCGGTGCGAGAGGGAGACATCGAGTTTTTACATGGCTCGGATCCTGAGCGGAGGAAGAAAGAAGAGAACTGGTCGAACGCAACCGTTCTCCAGCCGGGGCTGACGTTTCTCTCCGCTCTTCTTCTCTCCAGCCGAGATGAATGACGAAATTAAGACTGTCCCGTAACTCACAGGGCCCCCGTTTCGCGTCTCTTACCCCGTTCGTTCCTCTTCCACGCTTCTTCATTCGCCCTTTTCTGCGCCTCTTCTCTCATCCAGCCGCGGCGCGGACCCTGCCGAAGCGGATTAGCATTTCAAGCTCGGTCGCGACCGCGATCCCTTTGTCTCGAACGGGCAAGGTGTCGTCGCGAGAAGAAATCAGCGAGACCGAGACAAGGGAGGAAGACGGAGGATCGTGAACCGGTAGAGTCGAGGGATAACGCGTATTAGGGATCGTTACAATGGGCCAGCGAGTGTCTTCGACGAGGCACAGGTGACTGTGGGAATGACCGTTGAGAGCCGGACAGGTTGAGGCCGGTCTCGAGCAGCAGGACCGTTGGACGTGTGAAAAACCGACGACAGTCTCTCGCAGAAAACATCCTCGACCGCTTCCGATCGCTTTTTTCCGCGCCTCCCGTCTAGCAAGGGTTCTATCTCTCGGTTCACGAATTTTCTTTCGCTTCTGATCTCCTAACCGAGTTGGGGTTCCTTTTCATCCACGTTTCACTCGTGTCCCTTATTCTAGATTATTCCACTGTTACTTCAACGCTATAAATTATACCGATATACCTCCTCGCGTGTGACAGTGTTATTAATTCTTTGAGTAGAATTCCGCGTCTTGAAATAATTATCGAAAGTACTCGAACCGTGGAATGAACCGAGGACTCAAAATTTCTCGAGTGTACCGCGAATCGTGATACACAGCGGCAGTGGAACGTAACAGACGTGGCAAGTAACACGGGTAAAGTTTGGAAATTGCTGGTTGGGAGAATTCGGTGGAAGAGGGTTGGAGAAGGGGGAGGAAAAATCAGAGGGAGGGAGACGATCGATCGATCGGAGAATCGAACGGCATCTGCCGGTGCCGCGGGGGTCTGGCCAGGTGGCAGGAACTTTTCCAAGGCATCGTCATCGTGCACAGCCTTATGCGGCCGGACTAAGATCAATAGCCCGCTAATTGATCGGTCGCGCCGGCGATGCAACATTAAAAAGGGTCTGGCGCCTTGGGTAGCGATCGATCCGCTCGTCGCGGGTGGAATTCGTTCGACCTCGTTAAAACGCCATCAGCAACGATCTCGGTTATTTATATTTCTCCCTAATGCGGTTTAATCTCGTTCCGAGACATCCTCATCAAGCGGAACGATTCATAAAATCGGCCGGGGTATGATCAAGTGAGTATGGAAATCGGTAATTTGTTCTTGCCTGATTTATATTCGTGCCATGGTAAAAATAGGCAAATAATTGCAGCGCGAGAGATGGGAGAAACGAACTCGAAGAAATCGGTTCAATTACCGTTAAGGGAATAAAACAAAATTGAATCGATGGAATAACACGCGAGAGGATTAAATTAAAAACCTGTCTAAAAATGGAAAGAACATCGCGAATAATTAAAACGATTTAAAAAAATATAAGGTCTTTGATGCGCCGATTAGGGGCCTAACGGCTCGTGCTTCAATGAGCTGGAACCGAGCGTATTGTCGCCTGTAAATTACACGATTTTCTTGCAATCGTGCCNAATATCGCGAATAATTAAAACGATTTAAAAAAATATAAGGTCTTTGTTAAGGAGACCTCGATAATTGGAAAAATCGACGCGATTAATATCATTTGTTCCTTGAGATTGAGTCGAGATGTCGTCACGGTCCCTTAATGTATAATCGGGAGAAATTAAGGGCTGCGCGAGGTCGCAAAATTCCTAGGAATTGCATGGCTGGAGGGAACGATGGAGAGTTAAGATCGATAATGCGCCGATTAGGGGCCTAACGGCTCGTGCTTCAATGAGCTGGAACCGAGCGTATTGTCGCCTGTAAATTACACGATTTTCTTGCAATCGTGCCCTGGGGCACGTAACCCGGCGCCGGATCGTCCGGGCCCTTGTACACGGCGCCACCTGACGATCAGATCCCTAGGTAATTTCCTCTCGTGTGGATACGCGAAGAAGAAATAACTCTCAGACCTACTTTCATCGGTGGCAATTAAAATTAATTCCTCGAAAATTTTCAAACGTTTCTAAATTTTGAATACGAATTTTGGGGATGATATTCATTTTTAATTAGAAAGGTGGCGTGATAATTTTGCGCAATAATGATTTTTAATTTCGTACAAATATTTAAATTTTCTCTTCCAGATAAAATTTAATACGCGAATATTACGTTTTTGTCGAGAAAAAGGTTTAGAGATTCGAGAGACGTTGAGAAATACTTTGAAGTTTCCACGCTAATTTAACCAATTAAATTATACCAGGGATAAATTATTCGCGAGTGTCAGTCTCGATAATAATTATCGTCAAATAAAATCGACTGGAAATCTCCAGTCCCTCGTGGCCGAACGATGAATAATCGTGAACTGGTGGACGTGATACGTCAATATATATGTCAGACCACCATTGTGTACACGAAGTGTTGACAAGTGGCAGACACGTGGGTTCATTAAGGACGCATTCCGCCAAGTGTCTTCGAGGGTACTTATGATACCAGACACACCCCCGTCAAAGAATCGACGTTCCACCAACATAATAGACACTTTTATTATCGGCAAGCGGTATCCTGCAAAGATTGCTCAGCTGATCCTCGCGTGCTGGTCGGTCTTTCAATAGCGAAAGTCACTTTCGCTGGTTGCTTACGTTGCGCGGATTCAGGACGAAGCCTCGGATCTCAATTACCAGATAACAAAGCAAATTACGGACAAGTAAAAACGTTAAATCATTTCCCATTTCTAAGACGTTACATCGCCGTGAGGTCTTCCATAGTACCTGCTCGTCGACTCCTTGGAAACTTCAATTTGAAACTAAACGTAATCGTATCGCTTCTAACTCGAAACCCGGATATTTCCAAGGGGTTGTTCAGAACTTTCTTACACCCTTACTTTCTTCCACGTCGCTCGATATCCCCGCTTTCAATTGCAAAACATTTTTGTTAAGTTAAAAATTTTTATCTTCTATCCTATCTAAACAAAAACTCGAACCTAATTTTTACAAAATTAGGGGAAACGTCGAAACCCTCGCTGTTCCTCGGTTTCTTCTTCGCGGTTGATTAGAAAATAAACGAAAAATCGAGAGGGAGAGTAAAAAATTCCCGAAATCGCTGGTTTCCACTCCCGCGGATAATCGGACGACTGAAAACCGCAGAAGGGCCCTCCGCGGAGAGGGGAAAAAAGGAAAGAGGAAAGAAGAAAAGCATCGACCAGAGGTACACGTTCGCGGTTTTAGAGAAAGGAGCCGGTCTGCCGTGTTTGTACGAGTGGGTGCGACGGCGCGTGCTGATTGGAGAAAAGAAACGCGGCGAAGGGAAGGCAGTGACTAACGATCGACGCTGAATCGCAGATCCGAATCTGGAATCTCGAGTGGCTATCCGAAGGAACGTCCGCGTGAGAAACGGATCTCACNGCTGATTGGAGCGCCGCGATTCCTCTAATCATTCCCTCGGCTATTAGGGTCACACTTTCTCCGAGCGGCGCAGAGACAATGGCTCTGGCTCGATCATGCGAGTGCGCGCGAGTTGCGTACGCGGCGTGCTTACGCGCGTGCGTCGACGGGTGAAATTGCCGGTTGCGAAAATCCTGGCCGGAGAAGAAAGGAAAAAAAGGAAGAAAAGAAACGCGGCGAAGGGGAGGCAGTGACTAACGATCGACGCTGAATCGCAGATCCGAATCTGGAATCTCGAGTGGCTATCCGAAGGAACGTCCGCGTGAGAAACGGATCTCACCGTTTGCGTCATCCTCTAGCCGCCGCCGCGTCGTCGAAATATCAAGTACACCCTTCTGGCTCCAGCCTCGTCTCGAGGAACCCACGTATTTCTCGTCTACAGTCTTGTGTGTTTTTCTAACGACAATAGTAATTTATCGTCGGTTCGAGTGTCTTAACCGGTGAAGGGGTGGGAAAATCTTCGAAGGGTCGATCATTAAGGGTTGCGACGAGAATTCGATAGAAAAATACCCCAAAGTATTCCGAGGAATTTAAAATATCTCTTGGACCATTCAACTCATCGTCGATTTAAATATTTAAATTAGCGATAGAAGAATCTCTCATCCTGAACTTTCGATTATAACCGAGGCTTGTCTAAAGTATTTAGAGTACTTTAGAAGAAATTCGGTCACCCAGAGATTCAACCTACATGTCAAGTTATCACTGGAAGAATCTTCGCAAAACGGACCCAACGCGTTCCAAAGTCACGGAAACCAACGACTACGACGGTAACAACAATGGCGCGGACTGCGACTTGGATCTTTCTGTTCCGTAGTCGCAGGACTCCGGTCGCAACAACCTCCCACTCGATGGAAGGCGTTCCGACGCGGAGTGGCGTCGCGGACCAGTATCCCGGTCGGTCGCCCCTTAAAAACCGATAGCACCGTGTCCGTGGCTTCGGTGGCGACGCTCACTTGCCACGATTAACGACTGCTCCCCATAAAATCTACGAACTGGCCAACGAGCATGAATTACTAATAAGTTTTCTAGGACGTGCAGCACGCACGATACACGCGGATGAATAACGCTCGGCGGTCGCGCACCGTTGCTCGCCGCGGCGAGTCGTTTTGAATAATCTAGCGGTGGCGGCCCGGCCAGAGCCGGCGCAACGAGAGCAACGTGAAAGCCGAACGAGAAGGAAAAGATGATGAGACTCGTCTTTTATACCGCGATGCTAATTAATTGAAACGACCGGCCGACAGTTGCGCAAGGAGGAGGTACCGGCAGTAGCTTCTCGCCGGTGTGTTCTAAGCGGTCACGTTATATCGAGGCCGGGATCGGGATTATTTATTTAATGTATGCCCGGCAGGGACCACCGACCGGCAGAAGCAGTAGGGAGCTCGGCTACCCACCCGCGTGCTCGCGCACTAATTTCATTTTCGGACGCGTATCAGCTCGGGATACGCGCACCCGGGGGATTAATCGGACGGAAACGGAGCAGTTTTCACCTCGCGATATTTCTTCCACCCGTCCACCGCCCGGTTCTCCATTCAACCTACCAACCAACGATCGCTTTTGCTCCTCGATTCTTACCTCCTCCAATGGCGCCTCTAATAAACGGCTGATTTATGAAAATGAACCGGCTCGATGCGTACCTCTAATTGCTTTTAATTCGCACCGAAAATTCCACACGCGTCGAGTCAACATCGTTACAACATCACCGTTTACGACGTGTTGATATCGTGCGATAAATTTTTCAAATACTAGATAAAATCCCTATATGCTACCAAATTTTTCATTAACCGATCTTTCGATCAATCCCGATGAACGTAAATCGGAACCCCTTTAAGACTGTGGAAAATTCGGAATCGTGGAACGTTCACCAGAGTATAATTCACCCCTTGGCGCGTGGAGACGCCTGGATGTTGAACCTGTTGCCTCGGCAAAGGTCGATCCGGGACTCGAATGGCCGCTCGTAAGGCGATATCTGACCAGGGGCGAAAGGCAATCTCGTGGCAGGAAGGAAGAGCGTCCTCGAGGACGAGGGCGGACAGGAAGAAGGAGAGAGAGGCGACGGTAGGCCATAAACGGCGCGGAACGACGACGGGTCGATCCGTGGAGGATGGGTAGCACGGTAGTTGGCGGGCCGCGTTGACGGCAGCATTTTTTAAGGCAGATGATATCGGCCCCCGGGGGACCAAAGACTAATGCGCCGAGATAGCGGCAGTAAATCAAACGGGAATTCCAGGTCGTACACGTACGGATGTTTATGCTCGCGAGGCGACCTCGCGCGCAGCCTCTCCTCCGTGCTCCGACGCGAGATTTACTTTCTACGAGGGGCCTCCTCCAATCGAACAGATAAGTGTTCGCCCGGGCTACGCGCGATAAAATATTAACGGAGGCCCGTTCGCGCGGATATGCTCCACTTCGTCGTGACTACCAGTACACGCTGGTTACAGAGGTGTCGGAGATCGATCGTTCGATCGTTTGATTAAACCCGAGTGGGTGTCCGATCAGAATTCCCGAAATGTTTTGTTCTTTCGCTGGCAAAACGTCCTGGTCAACTTCCTGCTATATAAATAGACAAATAAACGAACAAGTCGAAGGTGTTAGCGTGAAATTATTTGAAAAAATGTAGGAGATCGATCGTTCGCTCGTTTGATTAAACCCGAGTGGGTGTCCGATCGAAATTCCCGAAATGTTTTGTTGTTTCGCTGGCGAAACGTCCCGATCAAGTTTCTACTATGTAAATAGAAAAATAAACGAACAAGACGAAGGTGTTAGGTCGAATCGGATAGCTGGTTCGTGAAATTGCTTGAAAAATTGTGAGAGATTGATCGTTTGATCGTTTGATTAAACCCAAGTGGGTGTCCGATCAGAATTCCCGAAATGTTTTGTCGTTTCGCTGACGAAACGTCCTTATCAAGTTCCTGCTATATAAATAGATAAATAAACGAAGGAAGCAAAGGTGTTAGATCGAATCGGATAGCTGGTTCGTGAAATTGTTTGAAAAATGTTAGGTGATTTAATTGGAAGGGAATTTATCTCGGCTAGACAGCTATTTGAATTTTAATTCGAAGACACGGGATTCGTGGTGATTGGATCAAAGTTTTTACGCGTAATTTGTCGAGAGTAGGCCGAGATACCGAGATCTTGATAAGTAATACGATTTGAATTATAATTTCGAGGTATTCGATTGGTCGGAACTAAATCGAATCCTTCTGATTAAAGTGCCCTGTCGCGATAGGAGGGATCTAATAAGGATTAATTTCACCGTTGTTTCGAGATGAACGATTCTATTATTTTCGACGGATTATTTCGGGCAGTGGAATTTCAGCTATTCGCCTTCGTAACACGCCACGAATTTAAATTTAGAATTACCTACGACTATTCTAGAAAGCTACATCCCCCACCTTCTCCGGTAGACGTAACGCCGAACCCACCGCGACCGGTCTTATCAAACGTGGATGGAAAAATGGAAGAGGAATCTCGAAAAACGAAGCGGAACAAGATGAAAAGAAGAATTTTCTCGATTTAGACAATAGCGGACTCAGCGTCGACCGATCTCCAGCGTCCAAAGTATCCCCTGTTATTAAACTGTTACGATTTACCAGGATCGGTATCAGAAAGGGGCGAAAGCTGCCGCCAATCTCGCCTAATAGTTTTAGAAAAGCAGCGCTATATTTTCCCTGCAAACAAGCGCGACAATGGCCGCAGGTTTCGGTTCACGTGGGCCTTTGTGAGGCCGCCTCACTCGGATACGCGTCGCGAACGGGTCGAAAATGAAACGAAAGGGGATCACACCACCCTCGCACCACCCTCACCCTTCCGTTCTTATTTCTGAAACTTCTCCACCTCCAACGCTCCAGAACGTGCTCGTCCGCACGGCGATCGTCTTAGAACTCGCGGCCATGTGAGAAAACTCGAAAACGCACGGACCTCTCTCGCTCTCCCTCCCCCTCTCCCTCGCCCCTCTTTCACACGAATCCAGAGGGAAGATTTCCAAGCTTTCTTTTTCCCCCCTTTCCTTTTATTTCCTCTTTCCTCCGGCGCGCATCAACCGGGATTCCTAACTGGCTGGAGACGTTGCTGAATCAGGAACAGGTCCGGTTTCCTTCGCCTCTTCTGCGGTCGATCCTCACGATCCTGAATATCCTCCTCCACCTCCATCCACTTTTCTGCGCTCCTCTTTCACCTTCGTCTTCCACCTTCCTCCCTTTTCTTCGCCCCCGCTGCCGCGTCCTCGCCAAGGAAAGGGCTCATTGTACCATTGACGAGATGCGTGTACGCCTTGTCGACGCTGATTATGAACGCACCCGTAAGCTTCGCTGACTGCGCGCTAACACGACGGAGGAGACGTCGCCTAGGGTCGTTCAACCCTAAGCGGGTTCCACAGCTTCTTTTTCTTTTTCTTTCTTTTCTTTCGCTTGCTTTCCCCGATGGGGTTCTACGGGTACCTCGCGAGTGGACGAGCACACGTCCGGTACAATCTGATTCTCCTTTTTTNGGAGTGAAGAAATATTGCAAGTTTGGAGGATATGGTGATTTAAAATGTAGTATGTGTCGTCTTTGTTATGTACTGTAACTACTTTTAAATTATATAAACTAAAGCCGTAGTATTTTGTTTATTTCATGATATAAGTTTCACCAAAAGTACGAAAGGAGTCATTTTCACTTTTGTTGTAGTTCTCTAGTGTCAATTAGGGTAAGTATGTGTTACAAATTATATCGAGGATACATATCTTTTGAAATAGTAATGGATTCCTCAATACGGTGCATGCAATTGGTATTAATTAATATGCTATAATTAAAATAAAAGAGCATACATAATCGTGACCCTATTTTAATAAAATACTCGTACAAATTTCATCAAAAGCAGTAACATATTTTCGCTAATCGGGAAAATAAAATCTCCAAAATGAAATGGTAATTCTAATGCTAAAAGTACCTTAATAAGAAACTATAACATCACTCTAACGCATCTTAAATGCGTTGAAAACCACCCTGAATATTCCCTGATTCGAGACGTGCCGAAACTAAAACGAACGAGCATATCCTAAGCCGAGACAAAGCGCGTGGCTGAAACGGTCCGGGCGTAATTGCATTACCGAGCTACGGATCAACCAAGATCTCCTTGTCGATATCCGGCGGGGGCCCACGGGGACCGGCGGGGGCCAACGGGGGAGGGCGATCGGTCGCGTTCCAGTTCGTGTCGATAAATCGTTGAAATTTCGAAGCGCGACGCGTAACAGCCGAGCAACGGCGCGGCTGGCCAATGGCCGCGAGTATAACGTAATACAGGTTCGCGTGGACGCACGTGTACGCACACCATGGTGCACCCACCATCGCCTGGGGCATCCAGATATTGTTATCAACGGACGCCGTACCTGTATCAGATTGAGATAGCCGATCCAGGGCGGCGGCACTGTCGCAACACGGTGAAAGTGTATCTCGGGCCCCCTTCGATACAAGAGCCCAATTGAAATTAATTTAATTAAGCAAGCCCCGTGGAGACGTCGCGTCAGGCGCCTTGCCACGGTCCCCGTCCGCTCTAACTCCGTTTGATCATAATCGAGAGCGGTACGCGCGGTCGGTGCTCCATGAAAAATCCCTGCCCGGCTGTACGTGTCACGTGGACCGCCGATTTTTCTCGACAAAGTAGAAAATAACCGGGCTAGGCTAGTGCTCGTGACGAAATTTTCAACGAACGCTGCCTCCGTTTTTGGTACAGGGTACTAGAGAACTCGGGTAGAAACGGAACATTTCTAGGAGGTCTGTTTGTGTAATAATTTCTGGAATTTGGAAAATTTACTTCGTTACGATAGGTTGATTGTTCAGAACCTCTGATATTTGGAAGCCGCGAAGAATTACCACCCGTGCGATCTTTTTTTTGGCGGATCTAAAAATGATCTCCGAAAGTTCTTGAGAGTTGAAATCGTTGATGTTAGATCGAGAGAGAAGATCGCGAAGCGAGTTTTTGGTACAGGCCACTAGGGAACTCGGGTAGGAAGACAAAGCATTGTTAACCCCAATTTGTATAATAATTTCTGGAATTTAAAAAATTTACTGCGTTACGATGATGTCGATTATTTAGAATCTCTGGTATTTGGAAACCGCGAAGAGTCACCACTCTTACGATCTTCGTTTTGGCAACTCTAAAAGTGATCTCTGAAAGTTCTTGAAAATTGAAATCGATGCTGTTATATCAAGACAGTAGATCGCGATGCGAATGGGGGTACGGAACGAAAGAGTAACTAATCTTCTGGACGGATGATAAAAGGAAAGTCGATCGTATATTTCTAACGATGATCGCGATTAAATCAAGCCAGCGTTCGAAATTTACGATCTGACGAGCGCCTGCAGTGGTAGTCGGATTTAATTTGCCTTTTTATCGCGAGGCAAGAGGGCTGTGCCACGTTGTCGATGAGCCTCGAGATCAACCCCGGCTGTATAATTATCGATATACACTCATCGGGCGAATTTATCGGGTGAGACGATTATGCGAGTGTAACCAGCAAGACTCGAACTGCTTCCTATCCTTTCGTTACTCTGATCTTCCTCGCGATTAAAATAAATTAAAGTAAATTTTACCCGCGTCTCTCTCTAATACCGCGGACTTATACTACAGTTGCACCAACACGGCTAATTTCCTCTTGGAATAATTAATTCGAATCAATATCGATAACTACTCGAGGTAAAACGAAACGACAGAGATTCTGTGTCCGTAACAATGCAAAATCATACAGTGATGTAACAACTAGGTAAACGCGAGTTAAAGTGTACCGAATGTAATGGATACTAAAAAGCGTTGCATCATAAAAATAGTATTACTCACCGTCGACGACGTTCGTAGCCTGCCAGAAGAATAAAAGGTCCGTAGGTCGCGGCTAATTTCCTGCTGCAATAATTAATTCGAATTAATATCGATAACTACTCGAGTAAAACGAAACGGCAAAGATTAGGTGCCCGTAACAATGCAAAAACACGTCGTAACAACTAGGTAAACGCGAGTCCAAGTATACAGAATGTAATGGATACTGAAAAACGTGCATGATAAAAAGAGTATTACTCACCGTCGACGTTCGCCAGAAGAATGAAGTCCGTAGGCAGCAGCCACGCGTTGCGCTGGTCACTTTATCACGGTTTTTTCTACTATTAAGCAATTAATAACTATAAAATTACAACGATTGCGATAACTGTATGAATTAAAACGCGACCACGCCTTAGAAATACTGGCGCGAGCGAGCCGCGCGATTCAGGGTTAGAAACGCGACACGGAAACAGAGGAACTCGCCTTTGTAAACACGAAGACGCGTGTTATCACTATGCCGGTTAGGCGCGAAATGAGCTCCGAGTTCGTTCGTCCTCTGTTTCCGTTTGTCCTTGGGTGTTTTTGCGCGTATTCCGCGAATTTCCGAACTCGTCGAGGACCGGCAAGCTTCTGTTTACTTCCTGCGTGGACTACGTTACGCGAGGCTCGACTCGGCCGTCGACCTTGAATTCCTACCGGCATACCAAACACCGGCGAGGACCAGCGGAATATTTTCGAAAATCGCTCGCATCCTGTTATGTTCGCGTGCCGGTCAGTTCATTGTCGGCTCTCTGGCTGTGTGCGTGTGTGCGTGCCGCAGGTCGGTCCGTCGCGACGCCACGTGTACGACAAAGGATTTTTCATCGGGAAAAGGCCGCAGACTTCTCGACGCGCTGTCCGACAGGTAAGAAATAATATTAATTACTTCGCGTATACGAATGACCCTCGTATAATCGAGATATTAGATTCTTGAAGCATGTCGATGTATAAAAATCGAATAAAGAGCAGGCTTGCGTTCTAAGAGTAATTTTTTAGAATGAAGGATACGTAGGTATTTATTTATTTATTTCGGCCACAAATGCTTGTCGGGAAACGAAAAATCAACGGAATTAAAAGTTACACGTTAGGCCAGCAATTTATATCTATGTAAATACGCGCGAGTGCTCTAGTTAGAACAGGATACAATTTATGAATCGTATTATATCGGAACCGTGTTATACGAGAGTAACTCGAATGTGATGGTCGTAAAGAATTCTTGCGCGTAACCGTTATTATTTATCAGACCGGGTGCCGTGTTTCGTTTCCATGCCTCCGTGACGGCTTGAAATTATTTCGAGCGAAAAGCTCAGCTTCGTTAGGCACGATACTTCGTTAGGACGATAGAAAAATACGATTTGAAAGGACACGGCAGCGGGAATACGTTTCACGTCTATTCCAATTTGTAGGATTTCTCAGATCGAAGGATCGACACGAAACGATACAAACGACGCTACGGTGGCGTCCGGCAGGATCAGATAAGGCCTCTAACGCGTGAGGTCCTGTCAAAAGGACGAGGAGAAGCAGTTCATCGAGGAGCAGGAACAATAATGATCGGCGTGTCACGCGAACGAAGGGAAACAAGGGCGCGGACGAAAAATATAAAAGTCAAGCAGTTTGTGATGCATCGTCCTGTGCCTGTGTCTCACCCTAATGGCCGATCAGATAAGGGCTCCTTGTCCGGTGGTCCTGAAGAGATCATATCGCGTTCGCACGCTCTCACACCCCGGCGACGTGTCCTCTGATGTCATTATAGGTCCCGAACGATTTGGTAAACGCGCTGTCTGAATAAGGGCCAAAGTGTTTGGAAGGAAGGAGTCTGGATTGGACGCGTCTTAATTGACGACTGACGCGAAGCAACGGGCCCTTCGTAGGCGTGGGACTCGTGGCTCCGCGTATCATTTATTTATAGACTTTCCAGACGAAAGGAAAAATAGAAAAATCCTACATTCGTGTTTCTCGTCGTATTCGTGACTTTGGAAAAATTCTTTTCCCTTTTTCCAAATAAAATTTCTTCTTTCGCGCTGGTAGAGCGAAAAGAAGAGGTTTCGGGGGGGACTTAGAGAGCTCTTAAAATTTGCTAAAGATTAATGATTCCCTGCTCGAGATAAGTGGATTGTGCGGAGGATGCTCGTTTCTGGGCCACTTTTACGAGACCAAAATTTGACAGAGCTTTGGTCATCTGGTCCATTCCGTCACCTGCCCGCCCCTAAAACGAACCCCCGATGGGCACGCGACCTCCTGGCAAAAGAAAATCGCCTGGCAAACTGACCATATGCCGTGTTCCTAGAAAACCGATCTGTACCCCCCTTATCGTTACAGATTACCATACTCCCCGTTTTCCAGTCACACATATCGCTCCTTTATTTCTCTACCTCGTCACTTTGATATAAAAATTAAATTACAAAACACATAACACTAATTTGTCTCCGCGACGCTTATCATGAAACAGAGTCCAAACACTAGACGCGTAGGGAATTAAAAATTTATAAATTCGTAAATTCATGGCCAAAAAGGGTGTAAAAATTAGAGATTAGGACCCGAGAAAATTCCCAAGAAACCCCCGGTCTGTTCAGTAGCCATTAGAGCGTCTGTCTTAACGCAGAGAGGATGATAGGGTGCTAATCAACGCGGTAAGATAGCCTGAAATTATGCGTGCTAAACAAAGCTCAAATACTTTAATTAACAATGATCGGGGCCCGTGAAGAGGGCAAACAACACGCGTTGGTCGATGGCATACGGATAGCGAAACGTTTCATTTCGGGCGCTAATAATAGACCAAACGCAATGAAACGTCCGGTTACGGGAGATCGTTTAGCTTCCACGGGGGACCCCCATGCGTTTCTGGAAAACGGAAAGTTGCCACGCGCCCAGCCTAGGATCAGCTGTCCTGGATCCAGGACAGATGTTGCCCGCGCTACCGCATTCGCGTTCGTTGCTCCAGGGATTCGCACCCTGCTCCGATCCTTTCAAGCCTCGAATTTTCCTCGCCCGTGCACGCAGGTGAACGTCGTCTTCAGCGCGAGCAGGTTCGAACGCGCAGGGGACGCCGGAAAATCGATAGCCTCGAAGAAAGAATCCCCGATCGAAGGAGAAATTCGTGGAACTATTCGGCTTCTCGAAGGTTCGTTTCGAATCCTCTCGAAATTGACGGAACTTTGATAATCAGCGAACGAGATGAGATTTCTTCTCAGAGGAAAATTAGAAAAAGATAGGAATCCTTCACCAACATACACTGAAATCCGTTCGTGTTTTCATATTATTTTTCGACATCTCTGACACTCGCGTACACTTCACACTAGTTACTAAATTTTTTCTATGCACGGATTTTTCCCATCTTCGATTTCCACTGTCGAACGCGTGAGAAAACGCGAGAAACTTCCAGCGTGTCGCTAGATAGATTCTTAGAAGCGAAGAAAAAGTTAGAATAGTATCGTCGATGCGAAATAGTAATTCTCGATCGCGATAAAGCCCGAAAGTACCGCGAGGAAGATCGAGACGAGAGAGATTTAGGCCGCGAGCCCGCTCGTCGCGGCGATGGAATCAGCGCGGGCCGTCGAGACGCCGCAGCGACGCGGATGCCGGCGGAGAGCGTGTATACTTTGGAAAAAATTACTGCAGCAGGTCCCTCGGTCTGGGGGCACACAAAGAACAAGTACTGGGCTTTGCGTCCCTGACCGAGCGAGCGGACTTAAGGAGAGCCAGTGATTCTTTGAGATTTCGGCACAATGGAGAGGGGCCTTACGTGCCGCGACGGCTATTCATGCCGAGAGAGAAAAGAGGAAAGAGAAAATAAGAGGAAAAACTTCGCCACGCTATTCCCCATTCACGATCAACCGAATATATCCGTCGTCTCTACGGGCCAGTGGTTCTCCGAATTCACGAGAAATCCACCAAATCGGAGAAGGCAATTTTGGGCAGGAGTGAGAGACTCTGACGCGTCCGTTCGAAATGGGCATAAGTGGATTTTTTGGGAATTGCTCGCGCGAACGAGCGAGCCGGTTAGCTCGGAAACGGCGCGGAGAAAGGTAGCGCAGTCGATTAAACTCGAGAATTTTCTGGCCGATTTTGGGACCATAAACGGGGAGTCGGATGAAAGGATGGATAGAGATTGCGGTATCCGCAGGCCGGGTTAGCAGATTTAAGCGAGTTTCCACGAATTCGGCGCGAGTACCTCGAGGAATCTGCACCTGTGCCGGTGAGCTATCCATTTTTACCATGAATGGACCAGGTTCGCGAAGAAAGGACGGATACCGTGCTCTAAAGACACTTTAAGGACCTTCCGGCAGGACCCCCGCGAAGAAGTTCGTTCGTCATTCGTCATGGACACTTTCCGCGCGACCTGTAATGGTTTACCTTCAATGAAACGTTTCATTCTTCGTCAACCTGCCATTCTTCCGGTTTCTACCATTCTCTGTGACGATTCTAGAGGCTTGGGAGAAAGTATCGTCGCGAAACTCGGTGTAAATAAATCAGTGGGATAAATCGATCGTTAAAAATCAAAGTAACGTTCAATTTCGATCGTCATTTAGGCGTTTTATACAAATCTACGCCGAGATCATCCGCGACGATCGTTGGATGTAAAATTAATCTTCTGCTACGTCTAACGTTTGCTCTCGTCGCGAGGCGACTCGCTACGTCAGTTGTAAAAAGAAAAGCGACACGCAGGAGTAAAAAAATAAACGTTAGGAGAGCTCTGGAAGCAGTTGGACGAAGGCTAGGCAGGACAAAAGGATTCACGGGCCAGGTACGCAATGTGGAACAATGGGCCAGCGGGATCCCGAAGGATTCGGAGCCGCGTCTTTGCTGGCGGGTTACTCAGGTACATTGTTTGCAACCTGATTATCTCAGTTGTTAATAACCCTGTAAACAAGCCCGGGAAAACAAAACTGAGATGCACGTTGGAAGTGAGACGGCTTCGGCGAGACGCAAAGGGACGTTTGTCTGTCTTCGTTCGCTTTTCCGCGATGAAAATATAAAGAAAAACACAAAGTTAATACAAAGAGTACGAGAAATTCAGCGAATTAAATATTTTTTATTTCGAGTTGTAGGTTCGAGCACGTAGGATATACGCGATAAATACGAAACGGATTTCGGTGAGAGAGATTAGACTAGATAGTCTTTCTCCCGCGCTTTGTCTCTTCCCGCAAACATGCTCGACATCTGTCGAAGCACAATAAATGCACTCATCGTTGGGAAATTCGAAAGTTTCTACTCGTAAACAGAGCGACGGAATGACGCATCGCGGAGAATGCACCAGGCATAACGGTATGCAGATAAGCGATAGGTAGAATAACAAATCCATAACGCGTCATAGAGATAAGCCGACCTGGTGACTTGCTGATACATTTTGGAGCGGAGAGAGGACAAACAAGTCCGAAAGACCCTTCCCGACGCGGCAATAAAAATTACTCATCTCGAGACGCCTATCCGATCGTTGTCCCAACGGTCGTTGCCGGGAAAACCTCGTGGAACGAGCATGAGAGAATTCTTTACCGACAACCTCGTTCCTCGAACCCTTTCGGGTCATTTTGGGCAATTTGTTTCGCACGAAATCTCGCGCGAAGATGATTTTTCGATGAATCAGTGAGTCGGTGAATGACTAAACGACCCATTCATACCTGTAGTACCTGCATGATTGTTCCTAATTAGCCAGTAGCTCGAGAGCCTTGAGGCAGGGCCAGAAACGCAGGTGTTGGCCATTGTTACCTTGCCAATTTCCCGCTGTTTAAGTCGTTGGCCAAAAGAGGAACCCTCCATTTTCGAGGCGAGCGACTGGTGTCACGGAACCAGTGCTCGTTGAACGTTCTTCTCGTTCAGTGCTTCGCAGACTCTCTTCTCGGACGGGAGAAAGAAGGAGGGAAGAAAGGAAACGGGGGGAAAGAGGAAAAAAGCAGCGACAGACTCTTTAAACGACTATTGACGAAGTTGGGACATTGGCGAATGGCAAATACTCGGGCGTTATCGCGGACAAACGGGACGACAAAGGTCATCTCGTGCAATTCAGCAGTTTCTGAGTCATCGAGAGAGTGGATCTGCTAGCGGCACTGTCATCGAGGCTAGCCGCGAGTAAAGTCAATATTGATGCGCTTATACAACTACCGATTAGGTAGTTTAGATTAAGATAAAGGGGCCTTGAGCCTCGTGAGATTCAACCGACTCGATGGACAGTTTCGGCGCGAACAAATTTAGCAACGCAGCCGAACAGCAATTACTCTGTTGACCAGTCGCGCCATAAGAAATTTACGTTGATCGTTATAATCCATACAGAAACAGAAATTAATTACTCAAGACCGATTCGATTCGTAACTCGCGTGGAATAAAATTTCGTATTCAAAAATCTTACGATTCTTCGAAGTACTTGACAACTTTTCACAGGGAACATCGTTGAGAAAATTCATCGACTCGGAAAAGATTCGCGATTGAACAGCCGCGAGGAGAACAAAGTCAGAGTTTCCAGTGTTCCATGAAAAATTCGAGCTCGGTTCTGGAAGACAAATGGAACGGGGACGAGAGAAGAGGAAACGGGACCTTTCCCTCCCCTCGGACCAGGATATACCTTGCACATGTCTAGGGATCCACGAGGCCCCGAAAATGGGTCCGCTAGTCTCGGTGGGGCCAGTCGCATATGGTGGCATACATATATATATAATATAACACACGTATAGGTATAAAACATGGAGCGGTAATAGCCAGGTGTTTCAAAGGTGAGGCTTATGGGGTGCCCCTCGCTCCTCGAGGCGGCACAACAAAAAAATAAACCAGCTTCCTTCCGATGGGGCTACCTTCCACGCTCAGACCGGGGCTAAGGCCACCCGTTATACACACGTACGAGCCGTAATAATTATACAGATTTATTCGGCCGGACGGAATCACGACCGGTAGAAATATGCGTGTATGTAGAGACGAGAGACTAGTTAAAAGTTTCGAATTGAACGCGTTCCGCGGCGTTCCATATTACATCGTTGGCTCCGACGGGTCACACCTTTCGTTACCTTCGTCTCACCGTGTAATTTACCACTTTGGCCCGATGGGGCCCGGGGTTAGGCGTAATTTGACGGTGTGCGGTGAGATTCGTTACGATTCCCTCGATTCCTCGATTCTTCCACCCCTGAACACGTTCCCGGTGCCGTGGATCGATTCGTTCTTCGTGTTTTATCAACGCGAGTATCCTCAGTGGTGGACAACACCGAGAATAAGCAACATGTTACACCCTTTTTCGAAGGAAAGAAATCGCAAGCCGGGTGTCGAGACTCGTACTCGATCGAGAGAAGCAACCGTCGAAGCTCTTCCCAGCGGCTGGAAATCTGTAAAAATCACCCCTGGGAGCCGCCTTCTCGGATCTGGAATTCTCAAGGCCCGGATTTCCAGCGAGGAAGAGAAAGAACGGCGAAACGCAAAAATCTGCCTACCCCGGGCAAGCAACGTATCGGAGCTCGAATCCCGTCTGCGAGACCTGCTTCCAGCGCGAGTACTTGGTTAAAAAGTGCGATTTTTCGAGCAACCTGCGTATACTCGAAAGACAGGAACACCGTGGAGGGAAGAGCGAGAGGCCCCTCTTGGTTTCGCACGTATACAGGGCAAACTGGCAAACAAAAGCCGAGGCGAGTTAACGCGGCCAGTATTTGATATAATTTAGCGGCACTTTTCGTGAACTCGCTGCTCGCCTTGGCAACCAGCGAAGAAACGAAATACCGTAGCGGAACCAGTGCCGGCTACCGGAATAACCGGCCCCCGAAAACCATACAGGTCTTCCTTTCCCGTTCCCCCTTTCGCCGTCTCGGCTTTTTTTCTTCCATCGGCCCGCGAAATGGAATCGGGCGGGAAAGGGGTTGCAGAGGGTAGACGGATCTAACGTAGCGTTTAAAAAGCTCACTACCGTCGCGGTTCACGGGGAGGAAGGCGCAGGTAGATGGTTGGCCGCCGCGGCGACCGGTGCACGATTCATCGTTTCGATACGAGCAGCGTGTCGTGGATCGCGGTAAAAAGAGATCGTGTAACCGAAGGCTCGGACGGTGGATTACGGGGAATCATAGCGCGACGCCGACGGCCACAGCGACGCCGCACCCTTCCCCGGCCGCATATTTAGAAGGACTGGAATAGGATTGCGGCTTTAATAAAATATGGGCCAACCCGGCCGGCAGGTATGCCCTAGCTGTTTCTTTCCGTTTCTTTACCGTTCGTAAAACCCACCGATCGAAATATCGCTGGGATACGGCTCGAGTTCATTAGCTATATGCATAACGGGAAGCGCAGGTATCGGTATTTGCCTGGATTAGCTTCGGATCAGGACACTTCCGTCAGCGAATCTGCCAATCCCCGCAATCGCTTTTTTCCCTTTAAAATTCGAATCACGTTGTGGAATACACCCGAAATTACCGCGGACGCGTTATTTCTCACCTAGAGAACGCCTAGCGCGTTTCTTCTCGAATTTTATCGGAAATTCGGAAAGATAATTGCAATGAGAAAGTTTATATTTGAAGAATAAAATGTAAAGGACCGATTTCAAATTTTCGTTTGAAAATTCTTCGTTGAACGATTCGGATTATGTCGATCGCGTTTGAATTATCACGAAGTTGAATTTTCGCGGTTTACGAGGATCAGGGGTTCGCGTGGGATTTATTTTCCCCGAGGAAAGTTACTCGGCGGCTAATCACCTGTGGTTCCATGGGAACTGGACGATCGAGTCACCGACTTGTTCGCGTCGATCGGGTTACTTGTTGCACGAGACAGGAATTGTTATTGGTCTGATGACTCGTGGTGCGCGTGCTGAGTCAACGCGGCATATCCGCCGCGTCGGCTCGGCTCAAACTCGATGACCACTGCTCTTGTTTGTCGTCCCTTTGATCGTCGGCCGTGTTGTCCGCGCGTCGAGTGTCAGGACACTTTTACACCGCTTGTATTCCCGCTCGTGGGTGTCGATGAGATAAGCGACAAGTCGGGGGAACAATCGAGACACGAGGAAGCGCGCGATTTCTATGGCGAAAATAGGATAATAGACGATTTCGTGACTTATCTCGCGCGAGCATCGAATTCCTCCCGTTCCTTCAATTTCCGCTTTATCCTCGAGCGCTCTGACTGTTGCGAAACTGGAGTAACGCGTTTCGATGAAATTATAAAATCGAGCGCTGCCATTTTTCGAGATCGGTCCAACGAGTCCGTTTCCTAGCCTGCTTTCCATTGCTCGCGAATTCGCACGTTTGGACAGACTCCGTTTAGCAAACTTGAAAGTCAATGAGTCAACCAAGCATAAATCGCAAGCGCCATGGGAACCGATCGTTCGAGACAGCGTCGAACGTGCAAACACCGGTAGAAAATCGAAAAACTCTCCTATTCTTCCTAATACCATCATCGAGTTTTAAATTACCCAAATTACACCAGTACCCTTTGTCTCTCGCGCACAAAAGCTCTTTGCACCCGGCGAGCCTGGATTTTCCACCCCGTGTCCAAGCAAATTCCTTTCACGTGTCTTCGAACCTTTCGTTTCCACTGCTATACCTAGAGAATCGAACGTCTGGAATATTCGAAATTTCACCTCGACTACTACCGACTGCTGGAGCAGCTCCTACAGGAGCTGCTTGCTGTCAGCATCGGATCGGGACAATTACCGGGCATTATTCGTCGGGCGATGGATCGACGCGGATTTCTCGAAGCCACCCTTCGAACGCATTGTCCCTGGCCGTTGTGTAAGGACACGGTTCGCGTGTACGAGCAGCAACGTACTCCGGTTCGTGGGTGTCGATGAGATAAGCGAGCGGAGAGACACGGAGCGAGAAAATGGAGCAACGCGGGCAGAAGTCGGTAGGAAGAAGAGGCGGCGATTCGAATGGTCCCGGGGCCCCGGGGCCCCGAGCAGTCGCCACGCTTTATCGCCACGCGAATCGCCCTCTCTGTCGCGCTTAACGATCGGATAAATTTATAACGCGAGGGGGCGAACACGGAGGCGATTTCGACTAATACGTCCTGTATAAACGTCGCTCGAGACGTTCGTCGATAATGAACGGCGAGGCTCTCGCGTCTTCCCTCGGCGAATGATGGCGCGATAAATAACTAACGGGGTGAGTTCGGCTGTTTTATTTCAGCCTGCAGACTCGGTTTATAAGTCGGTGTTTAGATTGATACGACTGAATAGATATCCGACGGTTCCTCGTATGTTTTATTTTCACGGTTTACAATTCGAGGCTCGAATCTTAGCGTTATGAATTCGTCGCGGCGTTATGGCGATACTCGAGGAGTATTTCTTTGATTAAAATTCAAATTACGATGCGAGAAACACGTGCTTTCCGTTTTCCGAGAATTCTTCCATCGGAACACCTGCGATTAATTCTGATAATCGAGAGTGTACACAGACATCGCGATACGTTGGCGAGTCGGGATGTGTTTAAATATCGGTTTACCAGTGAATAGGACAGAACTCGTTTAGATAACTCGCTGCTGGTTCTTCTCGAATTTCCTCGAATCATCGGACTTGGACGCTCGACGACTCAGCTGCCTGTCTAGATTCCGCTGAATACGCGTCGAGGACTCGCCGCGAGAGCGAGCGGAGGTGGGAAGCTCGGCTCGCGCGAAACCCATCCTCTAAATTCTGCGACGAAATTTCGCCCGCGAACGTTGTCACGTTTATTACGAAATAATCCGAAGGAACGATCGCGGAACCAGCTGGAGGAATAAAGTGTTACAACGAACGAGCTGTTTACGAGGACAAGTACAAGGGTCCTTCATCAAAAATCGTGCCCCTCCGCGTGGTCATACCGGTCTCGGGCCGCGGTTTATCGTTTCTCAATCGATTCGACCGATCCTGTGGCGCTGTGATAACCTGATTTAGCGCCGGTGACACATCGGCGAACCAAACGGAAAATCGATCGAGCGGAATGCCCGGCTGCTCCTTTGTCTCGTAAATTCACCGACAAATCCCCATGTGCTCCGGCATTGCTCGGCATTTTTTCACGAAAGAATGAATTTTCGTGTTTACAATCGACCAACGATCGGCTCCTGCACGGACAACGGAACACGACCCAAGGGGTCAGGTATAAAACGAGCGAGCCTGAAAATTAATCGTCGCTTACGTGACGCTGGTAATTACCAACCACGGGGACGAACGCGTAATTTTCTCGTATTTTCACGTTTGTATACAAAACGTTCGGTAATTACTCGTTTCCTGGAAGCCTTTCGACGGTCTCAAATAAATTTCCCGACGTTTTTTCTCGACGCGTTCGTTAAAATCCGACGAAAGTTTCGCGCATCTCGTTCAGGTACCGTCGTACGTTGTTGTGAACGGCGTTTCAGCCACGAAACCGGCAATGACGACGGAGAATCGGGTCTCGTGTCACGACTGCGATCTAAAGGCGTCGCGGAGCGGAGGAGAGCGACGGATATTGGTACGTGCACGCGTCGCGGACCCAGTTTCGTCTAGAGAAACAGCGAAACCGCTATCGGCAGGATGATCTGGTGAGAGCGGTCGCGTGGCGGGATCATTAATGGACCAGGCAGAATCCTCCCCCTCTCTGGCGCAAAAATGCCAGCCGACGTTGGTGAATCCTGCTCTAGGGGGGGAGGGGTTGGCGCACACAATCGCGCCGGGCCCTGGCTGCACGCACGTGCGTGTGTGGGTTCCAGCACGCGTGGGCGATGCTGTGGCACGCGACACGACCGTTACGTTCGAAACTGGCGCTGGCGGGGAGGCGAGAAAGGGACGGGGGGTGAAATTCAGAAAGGGGAACCGGGCGGATTGCCGCGTACACCGACACGAACGTGTTTCCTGCTCGTCGGTGCGCACGTGAAAAGGCGGCTGGCGTGTAAAAAAAACGGCACAGCAGCCAATGCGACACTCGAGAGCGTGCACTCCTATACGTACACAGAGAGAGAGGGAGAGAGAGATAGAGAGAGGACACGTCGGCTGGGCAAGTTACCGGAGGAAGGAAGGTAGAAGGAGAGGGGAAGATTCAGGTAGAGCCGAACGGAAATTCGAATAGAAAAATGCGAGAGCGACGTAGGGTAAGGAGGGTGCAAACGTATCCTCGAGTGAGCGAACGCGACGCGAGGAACTAGAGTAAGAGAGAGGAAGAGAGAGAGAGAGAGAGAGAGAGAGAGAAACGCGTTCGCGTTGAATCGGTGGTGCATGTGCACCGACGACAGCGCAGAGGTGACGGGTCGTTGGGCCAGGTCTCGAGCGGTGAGGGGTGGCAACTGCGGTGGAGGGGAGGGTGAGTGTTACGGTGGGGCCCCAGCATCTGCTCCGTACAACAACGCGACGTAACAGAGCGCGAACAGAGCGAAAAAGAGAAAGAGAAAGACGGGGACAGATCGCGGTGCCCCCCTCTTCGCCAAGGGGGAACGAGACGGTGTACGAAAAAGGGGAAAAGAGGAGAGAAAAAAGGAGGAAGGAAAAGGAGAGAGCGGGAGAGAGAAGGCAGCAGCAGGAGAGGAGCGCAGCAGGATAATCGCGTCGCACTCACGAACATCCTGCACCTCCTGTTGTTGCATAGAACAGAGGGGGGATACGCGAGCCGGCGGAACAGATGCCCGGGCTGTGATTGGCCGATGGCCCGCGACCGGCCGTCCCCTATTGGCGGGTAGCGCGGGGCCCGCGGGCCTGCATTGGTCAGGCAGCACGTGCGGGCCACCTGCACCTGGTCGGTGGGGTGACGTGTTATAAAAGGCCCTGACGCACCCCCCTGCCAGTCAGAGACCGGCTTGCAGCCGAACCGTTTTCAGAATCACGAGATCTCACGTTCCTTCAAACATATACATTCGTGTTCACCCGCCACTCGTTTGTTCCTTTTCTCCTTTTCCTCCTTCTTTTCTTCTTCTTCTTTTCCTCCTCTTCTTCCTCTTTTCTACTTGTACCGTTCGTCAGTTCGAATACGTTTAACCTCGGTGCCGGGCGAACAGTCGGTTCAGTTCAGTCCCGACGAGCGTACCGTGAACATCGATTCGTCGTTGGAGAAGATCGTTCGTGTGTTCCCTGCGAGAAAGTGCATTTACTCGGGAAACCGGAGAAGCCAGGAGGACCTTATTCGTTTCGTATCTTTTCGATTCCCGTATACATGTGTGTCGCAGTGCAGTGATCACGTTCCTCAGGATTACCTTGACAGTTACCGTTCGATCTCTCGTACAGAGGAATATACGTACACATATATACTTGGTGTGATCAGTGCGAGCAATTCGAGAACAATTGGATTAATACCGCTGTGTAACGGCTTCGCGGTGTCCTGTACCTGCGAACTGCCGAAGAACATCTTCGAACGGTGAAGATACCAGCGGGAAAACGATCAAGATGCTGGTCGAAGAGATGCCCAGGAGCTTCGTGAAGAAGAACAACAATTACAGTCACTGTCCGTTGAAGAAACGGCCAGTCCATGTCTTGCCGACCGAAGAAGTCCCGGAAGTGATCAAAGGTGAGTCCCGACTATTTCGATTCGTTTCTTCGTCCTAACTCTTCGTCCTAACGCTTCGATCGTAACTCTTCGATCTCCTCCTCCTCCTAATTCTTCTGCTAGAATTACCGAAAGGTGCAATCGTCTAAAACGAACTCTTCCCGTTTTCTTCTTCAGAAGAGATCATCGACGTCGTGATGGACGACATTCCCGAGCCCGAGAATCTCAGTACGAAACCGGAGGATCTGAGCAGAACGGCGGAACGCCAACAGCAGCAACAGGAACCGGAACAACGCGCTTCCAGGTCTCCTTCGCCGGTGGTGAAAGTCTGTTCCTCGCCCCCGTTGGTGGCCAGGCCGATCTCGCCGACCATGCACAACCACATCCACCCCGTGCACCACATCCACCATCACCATCATTATCCACCGAAGGCGATCACGCCGCCGGCAGGCATCGCGCCGATTCATCCGGTGGCGAAGAAGGCGCGAGTGGAAGTGATTCAGCACGATAACTCCTCGTCGACGGCCGCCGCGGTGACAGCGACGTCGGCGCCGTTGCACTTCATGGCTAGCAAAGCGCCCTTGGAGCCCTTAAACTTGAACACGCCGGTGGAACCGTTGGCGCATTACGCGACTCCGGCGTGGGCCCGGACCGCTCCGCTCTATCCGCCTCACTATCTGCCCTATCCGGCGGCTTATCACCGTTACCACCACGCTGGAGCAGAGCTGTATCCGTCCTACCCGATGCCAGCGTATCCTAACTCGTCGCCGGAGCATCATCCGTCGGTTTCACCGCCGCCACACGGCGCACTGACCTGCCCGACCATCCAGCGACCCATCGCCAGGAGTTACGCCCACTGGGCCAGTCCCGATCACTGTGGTTTATCACCGACCAGTTCCCTTGGCTCCGGATCTCTGAGGTCGCCGCCACCGGTCACCCCGGAAGATCTCTCTTCCCCTGGAAGCGACAGCGGAAGATCATCGGCCGGCAGCACGTCCGCGGGATCCACCATCGTGAACCCGAAAATCGAGAATACCGGCGCCTCCAGCGGCTCCACCGCCTCCTTGTCCTCTTCTTCTTCCTCCTCTTCGTCCTCTTCCTCCTCCACGTCGCCGAGGTATCAATGTCCCGACTGCGGCAAGTCGTACTCGACGTACTCGGGCCTGTCCAAGCACCAGCAGTTCCATTGCGCGGCGGCCGAGGGCCAAACCAAGAAATCCTTCTCGTGCAAATACTGCGAGAAGGTGTACGTGAGCCTGGGCGCGCTGAATATGCACATCAGGACGCACACGCTGCCCTGCAAGTGCCATCTCTGCGGGAAGGCGTTCTCCAGGCCGTGGCTGCTGCAGGGCCACATCAGGACTCACACCGGGGAGAAACCCTTCAGCTGTCAGCACTGCAACCGAGCGTTCGCCGACAGGAGTAACCTCAGGGCGCACCTCCAGACGCACAGTGACGTAAAGAAGTACTCGTGCACCTCGTGCAGCAAGACCTTCAGCAGGATGTCGCTGTTGACGAAGCACCAAGAGGGCGGCTGTCCAGGAGTAGCCGTGCCGATGGGCTACGGATGCTGAGAGGACGTCCAGCCGGAAGATCCTCGAGGAGAGCTTACAGCCTCGGAGATATTACGTATATATATATACATACACACGGTGTGATCGTCCCGACGAGGAGTCTTCGGGTTCCTCCGACACGTTCCTTTACTAAATAGTACTTTGTTATACCGTTCGATTGATGAAGTGCCTTACGCGTTGATCGGAGTACAAACGAGTAATAAGATAAGAAGTAGGGCGCGATCGGAGAAATTTCCTGTCCCCGAGGTGGGTTCGGTTCCTCTCGTTCGATCGTATAACTTGACTGACAAAGACTAGGAGACAGACACATCGAGTACCTGGCTTTCGATTAAAATTCATGCCCGTGGACAGCGCGGTGAATTTTAAACGAGATCATCGATACGACGCGCCGCGTCTAGGAACTGGACCCAGACACTCGGAACGCGCGTTCTCTCGAAGGGTCACGAAGGAGGGAATCGGATCGATCGCGATCGAACTTTTCTCTTCCGAAACATGGTTGTGCATTTCTTCTTCTCCTTCTTCTATTTTTCACTTTTTTTTTCTTTTTTTTTTAATACTTGTTTTTTAACTTTCTTTATTCGCTTCTCGAATCCCTTCGTCGTCCCGTTGTATATATAGTTCGGTGTGTGCGTGTGACAATCGGCGAGAATGGGCGCGTTTATACGACTGTACTTAGATGTGGATAGGTATAAAGAGCTGTGTGCCCTTCGAAAGAATCGACGAAATTTTTGCCGAAGAGAGACGCAGGAAACGGATGAGAAGAGTCGATGCAACCGCTTGACGCGGTCCCGTGAAGCTGCCGTGCCATTTTCGTATTTTTTCTCTTCTCCTCTTTGCCTCTTTTCTCTTCTCTTTTTTTCTCTCTTCTGTTTTCCCTCGAGAACTTCCGTCTTCGATCGATTCGAGCGGACGCGTACACGCGAGAAACGCGATTTTCCAGATCGAGAAGGCGAGACTCGTTCGGCTCGCGAACATCGTTCCACGCGATGAGATAAAAATGATAAAATAACAAAAAAAAAAAGAGGTGGTTGGAGGAAAGGCGATAATCGTTGCCGATTAATCGCGTGTACCGTGCACCAAAGTGCCATTTTCCGAGATCGTGTGCCACGCGCCGAGCGTCGGTTGTAAATAATTGAACGATTAGCCGTTAAGGCACGCGCGAAACGAAGTATTACAATTCGCCATAACGTAGAACGGAACGAGACGGAAGAAAAGTATTTAACGATTGTCCGGTGCCTGAGTGTTCTTTATGTTTCTTCGTTTTCCTTTCGACGAAACTCGGGATTCGGTTGCGAGCGAATGAGAGCGAACGATGCAAGAGTGAGAGAGCTTAAATATTTTATACTTCATTTGCCTTTTCGTTTTTTGTACTTTTTTCTTTGCGTTTTCTTCTTCAATTTTTCCTACCCTTGTATCTTTTTTTTTTTTTCTTTTTACATAAATTTCTCTTGTAAATCACTGTAAGTTACTCGAAGAAACTAGTCATTGTACAATATATTATATATATCTATATAATTGTGCGAGGAAGAGAAACGAGAGGCTCGCTGCGAGGTGATTACTCCGACTGGTCTTTTGGTGTTCCTCGTAGAGAAGTCACTCGAAAAAGATTATATAACTAATCGAGCCGTCGTCCGGGCGTTTTTGTTTCAAATATATTCGTTCAAAGACGAGAGAGAGAAAGAGAGAGAGAGAGAGAGAGACAGAGTGAGAATGGAAAACGGCGAACGGCTCAGGGCGAGTACCACTCTTTCTAGTTTTTGTAAAGAAAAAAGTAAACTACTATTTGAGATACAGATATCACCTATATATAGAGATATTTTATACGAAATAAATTACTTGGATTTTAAACCTTACACGGGACTACATGTTCTTGTCAAACCTGATACCCGCGTCGATCATTCCCTGCGTACAATAAATCACGTTCCGCTTCCAGTTTTCACGCTTTTTTAACTCCGCTCATAATCGCATTAACATAGATCGTCGGATATTTTTCCTCTCCGCGAGTGTAAATGCGTTATACTCTATACCGACACGAAGCGGAAGCTTGGCATTCTCCGGATCGGAACACACTCTTTCATTAACAACGTTGGGAAAAAGGAACCTCCGCTGGTAGCCGGCTCTCATTGACGCGCAATTAATGAAAGTTCGTCGGAAAGTTTCGATAAGGAATCAATCGGTGGAAAAGAAAGGAAAGAAAAGGAAAAAAGGGAAATACACAGGCGTGTGTGTGCCGGAGCGCAGAAGGCAGCGAGATGCAATCTCGAGGCGGACACCTCGAATATCGCAACGAGCTCGTTATCGGCGCGCGCTCGCGGAACAACGCATAACTTTCGTCGACGTGCATAATAATGCGCTTTGTCTTTCGACAAACAACGACCACGCGGACCCGGTTTATCTCTCCATCCGTACGATCGGGTCCCGGATCGGTGGTTGCTGCTCGTCGAAGGAGCCCTCGGGGTTCCCCGTGGCTCCGATAAAAGTAATTGTTGCTGGCCAGCCCCGGGTTCGAGACGAATCGATTCGATTCGAGGCAAGATCCGACGGACAGCCGAGCCGGCCGCGGCTTAAATATCACGGCGCTCCGACGCCGGCGTACCTTCCGAGTAATTACATTCCGCCAGGCGACAGATTTGCCGCGTTAACGATAGATAAATCTATCCAGTTAGCGTGGCGGTCGGTTTTTCTCCCGTTCGGCGTGCCTGCTCGCGAGACGTGATACTCACGGCTCTTTCTTTTCCAGCCGCTGTTCCCTGCAAATGTCAGCTTCCAACAGAGTAACGGTTCGTTTCTCTTTCGTTCCCCGTTCGGAAAAAGTTGGGGATGTTCGTACGCGACCAGCCGAGGAATCCGTGGAACGCGGCATTTGCCACGAGGTTAGCCTTTTTTCCTATTAGGATAGCTAGTGGACCAGATGGGTCAAGGGTGTTTCGCGTTTCTGCTACACCGATTCGGGGCTATTTCTTGAAATATCTTTCGACGAAACCTCGTGACTCGTTTCATTCCCAAACTTACGGTAAAAGTATCTTTTTCTTCGCAACTTGTATAATAAAACACGACGAAACGAAAGGACCTGTCTCGACGTATGCTCTGCTTCCAAACAGCTCCTCGATTAAAGGTTCGTCGAACGAGCGGCGTAAATAATTTAAAAGAGGCGAAGCTCCGGCACGTTTAGCAACGCGAGCGACACCGAACCCGGATTAACGAGCTCGAGGAGAATCGAATCGATTGAATGGAGGAGCGGTTTTACTTCATCAGGATACACGCTCGTTTACCGCGCTGGTGAAACGAGAAAACGTTTTCACGAGCGGCACGAGCTATCAGCCTCTTCCTCCGGCTCATTCACACGTTCATTCATACGCGTTAGCGGAGCGTACAAAGGTCTTTTAGCGAAGCAAACAACATATGGCGAGCAAACGCGTGTTCGAAACGCGTTCAATTCATTGGCAAGCAACGGGCTACCTGCGCCGCGTATTAAATCCCACGCGCTTTTGCCACGTACCAGCAATTGAATCACCGCTGCCTGCCTCCGATCCAGCTTTTTGTTCGACATTCTCGCCCATATGGGTGTGCTAAATCACCCAACGATATTCCGATCCCCCTCTAGTCACACTGTGTCGCGTCGTCGAACGCTCGTGCTAAACACCGCTTATTAAACCCCCTTTCCGTTGCGCGAAATGGCCGCCGACTGGTTCGAAATTCGAATCGGAGCGAGGCTCGGCTCTCCGATTGTTCCGTTTCTACACCAGGCGAAGCGATCGTCCGCGAGAAGATCGCGAGGCGCCAAAATCGGCGGTGAAAGTCAAAGGTGGGCGGACGCGGATTGTCGCGAGTCCGCCTCGCGATCGCGGCAACATTTCGATACATAGTAACCGAGTCTGGGGGCGCGCCGATTTCGCGGGTCCTTTGATCCTCGATTTATCGGGCACCGCGTGACGGATCCGCAGAATCGACTCAACCTTCTCTTCTGCTCGTTCGACCACTCGACGCTCGTTTCTTCTTTTTAACACGCTCGCTCGATCACGGCTATTTACTCCTTCGATCGCCACGCGCTGCGACTTTGCGGGCTCGTGTTAATTGCGAAAAGATGTCGGCCTTCCGCCGGGTTATAAAGGAACCTAATTTTCGGGCCCACCTATTTCGTCAAATCGGCTATTGTAAAAGACACGAACGCGGACCCTGTTTGAAACCGTGATTCTCGACGACACGTGGTCGCTGGGAATAATTAACGCGAAGATTCGATGGTTTCTCTGCTGGTTGGAATTCCGACTGGGAAACAGGCGGGAAGAAGTCGGGCGAGAAAAATCACGGAGAAACTTTCTTCAACCGGGCAAAAATGGGATTGTTGGGCAGAAATCTGGTCGCGGCGAGTGTCCGCCGGATGACGGGGCCCGAATCGACAGGAAATTTCTCGTTCGGCCGGACAGGTGGTCGTTACTTTCAAGTACGGCCCTTCGTACCGCTCGTACGCGGCGCGCGTGTGTACGTGGCCGTGCAAGAAAGTGTGGAAGCAAAAGCTACCTTGGCCCCTGGGCTTTTATGGCGACTGGTCCGATCGAACAGGTGCCCCGCCGCTGCGTGTATATACTCGGGTAAGAGGTTCCATTATTCCACGCCGGTGTGTATAGCCGGGAATATGGCGTGCAAAGAGTCTCGGCTGGAAGAAAAGCGAGCGCGGTGCCGGTGTAACGCGAGGCTGCCGACCGCGACAAAAGCTCGTAACGTCGCGGATTCGAGCCTGGACGTGGAAGAACCCAGGGAGCTTTTTCGTCGCCGAGGGAACCGGGTCGATCTGACCGACCTTCCGACCGGGATCCTTCTTCGCTGCCTCTCCGGCCTGCCCTGCGGGCCCACCACTCGCCTCCCAGACTATTTTTGGGTGCTCTGTACTTTCACTGGATCGGTGTCGATTACGTTTCAGCCGGATGGTTCGAAGGGAAACGCTCGATTCCGTGCCTAGAACTCGCCGCGATTTTTCATACCGGGACAGGTTGAAATTCTTCCTCGTCTCGACTCTCCTTTCCTCGATCTATCGTGTCTTCCTTCTGAGCTATATTCGCGAAACGTATAACGATCCTCAGGGATAAGGATGTTTAGCCTGTCTGCAGCTAAGTAACTTTTTATCACGTTTTTATCACGTTCCGACGATTGAATTAATTTTTTCCTTTTTTTCTGTTTCAGCTGTGAGCAGCCTTGGCTCGTACTAGACTAATTATAACGCTAGTTTCCCTGCTGGCGCATCGGAATCTCGTTGGCTGCCTAATTACCGCGCTCGGGGCCTTATCGCGGGCTCTGAGCTGAATGACGAGCGCGGCACAAAGGCCTGGCAAAAAAGCCATAGGCCACATCGACCCGGAGCACAAAACTGGTCCCCCGGCGACCAGCACACCTGACCATCGAGGATCGAGGCTCTTTCATCGCTTCCCGGAAGACTCTCGTCTTCTTGCAACCCTTTACTCCGTGGTGCTACGTGTCCCATTGTGCCAACGTCCGCGAGATCCTCGATCTTTCATCCGAACCAGCTGCACGCTAACCGATATCTCCTCCCTCCTTCCACGCACAGTTTCAGAGTCCACCGATCCTACGTGATAACCCGGCGCGATCACGATGCACCGAATTACCCGCTCTTCGATCCGAGGTGACGATCCAGTTCCGGATCAACACGCCTGTCGATGGTTAATTCGAGAAACCGGCGAGTCATGGAACTCTGGCGGATCGGAGAGGGAAGAGGCGCGATCGAGGAGGATCGAGGGATCACACGGGCCCGCTCTGCTTCCTTCCAATATCCCCGGAGAATGGCTCATTAGCCCGTGGACGATCTTTAAGCGGACGGACAAAACAATCTCAGCCGCGAGGGCTACGAGCAACCTGTTACCCGGCCCTTCGTCCACTCCTTAAGGTGACGTGCACAACAGATGGTCCGCGTCGGGCCCCGCAGATTCCACCTGCCGCAGACCTTTCGGCCAGATTCGCTAGATTCTTTCCTCGGCCCAGTCCCGCCGAGTATCCTCTCGGTGCACACGCACGAGCACAGTGCCGTGCGAAATTGCTTTTGTTATGGAAGTTGATGGCGGGGTTGTTTTCGTATTATCTCGATGACCTCTTAATGGCTATTCCGGAGACCGAGACGCTTTTTAAGAGCTTTCTCTTAACGGTTTTCGGCATTTTTTCCCTTTCGGGACGCGGCCTCCTTGGTATTCGAGGAAACAGAGAATCGAGCAACAGCAGGTTCTTCTTTGGAAAGTTTTCCTGGAATTTTGCTTTTTAACGTTATTTACAATGGTATTAGAATTTTTGTAACGAATCGATAAACGTTCGTAGGATATTTTCGTTTTATTTTTTATAGAATACCGGATGATCTTGACGCGCCATCTTTTTTACAAATGCCCGCGTATCCGTCTTGTGGAAACAAGGGAAACGAGGTTTCAGGGGAACGAAGGAGTAATTAATTCGGACTCTGATTGATCTGTGAAAATTGCCGGCTTCTTCGAGGAGGAACACCGATGACTAACGCACTCTTTGTTAGTCACTTTTTTCAACGACAGGTAACAGCCTTACCCTTTCGAGGCCTGTCCTTTTCGTATCAGTAACGCTTGTCCTATCTTCCTGAACGCGTCAGATGGCTACCGTTCGAATGCTTCGGAAGCTTTTGACCTATCCGCCGGGCTAATTTTCTGTTTCACTTGTAACGTGTAATTTACCACGGATTCCTTCCTTTCTTCTGTCTTTTTCACGAGGAAAAAAATTCGTGTTCATTTCGCAGGTGTTAAAAAGGATTGGAACTCGAATAAGGTCGAAATAAATATCGCTCGAATCTTGGGTATCGTATTACAGGCGAAATGGGAGACCGTTTGAATTTTTACGGGTTTTCCAATTCGACGAAGGGGTTGATGGATTCGTCAACGAAAGCATGATTCACACGCGGTGGTTGGCAATCAGTGGACCACCCAGCCACGAGCTTGGACGTAGCCACACCTTGGATAATGACGCGCGGCGAATTACTCGAATTCGCTGACTCCATTTGATGACTGGTTAGCATAATAACGACTGGGAACCAGTGGACGCTCACGCACAATCGTGCTTCTTTCTCCGAGTAAACTCCGCTTCCATCCCGTTCCTTTCAAACATTCTATTACCGTTCGGTCTTACCTTTTTCCTTCTACAGGAAGCTATTAAACGATTTCCTGACAGAGCGAAAATTAAAAAGAATAATCCGCAAAGAGTTCACAAATATAAATAAGTCAAGAACAAAACGTTTCTCTTTTTAAACCAATGAAAAATTTATTCTACATTCAAGAATGGAATTTGTTTTCCTCTTTTAATTTTCAGTTTCGCCAAGAAACGGTGGTCGCTTGTCGAAATTATTTTCCGGTAGCAGCTAAGCCATCTACCTCGTTATTGTCCTCTGTCTTAGAAGCACGTAAACGACTAGTTGGTTATCAGGGAACACGGAAGAGTAGCAATTAAAGCGGGCACTCTGGTCATGGGCAACCTGGAGAGTGTTTCTTTCACGCCCTTCGTCCCCGACACGGGTATTTCGAGCAGCACATGGCTCCGGACAAGTGTTACGCTACGCCATCCATTTCCCGTGCATTCCACGCATTCTGAATCCCGTGACATCCGCCTCGTGTGCCTCGCGGAGAAATTCCACCGAACGAGCAAACACTCGGCCGGCGAGAATTTATATCTCGGCGAGCGATATCCACGGGGAGGGAAAAAGGGCATCGTGGTATCTCGAATTAATTAACCATCGGGCCCGTTCCACGGTCCGATTTCCACTGTCCAGAGATTTAGACGTAGACCGTGTAACAAGCCTCTAACGACCTTACCATTCGATAGACATCGATTAAGAGTGTCACAATGCCGGGGAACATCGTGCCACGACACCGGCCGCGTGTAGGTGTCACGAACATTAATTTCTCGCGCCACGGGCACTCGAACTTTCTTCCTCTTCCGACTACACTCCAACGATTAACCTTTGATTTATCCGCCCAACTGGGTTCCTCGTTCGGACCCACTCTCGTAAGAATAGAAGAATGTTCCGTAACAGACTGTCCAGTGACAAATGCCGGAGTATAACAACGCCTGCTTTTACCCGCTCACCGAGTTTCCAATTCTTTTCCAATATAATTTCCTCGTCTATATCTCGTAACAATCGGTCGTCTCTGTGTGTTTACCTTGGTAAAAGGTTTCTATAAAAGTATCCGTCCGATCAAAGTCAAACAGACCCCACCTTCCGATCCCGTGACAACGACCCCATGGGAGTCGCCGAGATCCTCGTTTCCACGCCGCGGTCGAGCATTTCCCTGAACGATAATCCAATTCGATCGGATTCTCCCTTGACGTCCTGTCCACACTCCATTAACCACCCTAGACAGTCGGACAGGGACACGGAAAAAAGGTTGAACCGCTGCTGGTCCCCGGAAACGGGGAAAGTTAAGCCGAATGGACTGGCGACACCTTACGGAATTACGCAACGCGCAGGCGCGTCGATGGGTAATCGTGGCCAGGCGATTTTAATTATCGCGGAGGCCGGGTCCGATCGTGTGATTGGGGCGACGTTTCGTCTGCTAACGAGCCATCGTCATCGTCCCGTGCACCGAGCCATAGCTGGAACCGTGGCATAGTTGGCATACTGTCAGGTCGGTGGTCCGTGCCGCTGCCACGTCGCTTCTCTATGGGAGACCATGGGCCATGCGGCCGGTAATTAAAGCGAGTCACGGTGATTGTTCGTGCCTGATCTTGTCATCGATCGAATCGCGCTGGACGTTGGATCTATCGGCTGGATCCCTGCCGGTCCGCTTCGCGCCCTCTGCCACTCGGAGCTTCCTGCCCGGCAATTAAGATAATGCTTCGGTAATCTCGTACGATATCTCGTCCGATCGGAGGAGCCATCGGAGGGCTGCCGTTGTCTCGCTGGTGCAGCTCCTTGTTTGACCTTCGGCGCAATGCCATTGGCAAGGATTTTGCACCTGCGACGCGCACGCGGGACTGGTTTTCGGTACGGAGTTATGGCTGCCTCGCGATGTATCGTCGGAGACCGAGGAAGAATTATCGTCCATCGGGTGTAATTAATCGACGAGCGGTTAATTGGTCGGTATACCGCTCTGGCGCTGAATCGGGCCTCGGATAGGCCACGCGATTCCTATCGCGCGATTCGGATCGCGGGCCTGTTTCGGTCCGTGAAATCCGCGCGGAAGTGTCGATCGCGCGTGATTAATTCGCCCCCGATGGTTCAGGGGGCGCGCGAAACCGAGAGGCAAACTGAATATTAAATAGACCAGGTCTATCCTTCCTCGCTTCCTTCCATTTGTCAGGGCGGAACTTAGGATCCGCTCGGTTCGGACAGATCAAGAAACGCCCCGGCTTTTCGGACCATTGTAATGTGATTAATTATCGCCGCCCGCGAAGATCGCTCCTGCGAACGTGAGAAGAATCGAGGTAATGAGAATTCTCAGGGTTAGAGTCATCGATCAACGCGTGCCCGCTAATTGCCGATCGAATAACGATCCTCCGGCTCGTGTGACTGCCACGGAACCGGGCGCAACCTTCATAATTTATCCGATAGCCCGATCGAGTGCCGCGGTTATCCGGCCGGATTTTTCCCCGCTGTCCGATCGCGTTCACCGCGAGGTTGACACGAGTTTCGCGCCGTTTGTCCGCGCCGACCGCCGCGGAATCTATCGATCGGATCGATCGAGTCGATCGATAAACCGGCAGCACGGTGAATAGCAAACGATTGAAAAGTTTTCGCTGGAACAACGGCCGGTGCCACCCTGCGTGTCGCAACCGGGGAATAGTCGCGAGGGAACACCTGTTACTTGGCAGGCTTGCGTGACGCGAATGCAGACCATCGCGATAAGTAGAGACACCGTGGCGAATTTTTCGCCGTGCCAGAGCCGCGCGTAGATCGCTGCTCGATCGATCCCGCGTGATTTACTCGAGCGCCGGGACGCTCACCGGCCCGTGAAACGGTAATCGATCGCTGATCGGAACGCCCAATGAGATTTTTCCCTGCGACCAGCTCTGCTCCGATGAGCTCGCTCGTCTCTCATCGTTGTCTTCGTTTCTGCGAGGATTAAAACGAAACTCGCGTTTTCTCCAATCGATAATATTCTAACGGACGTCGATTTCTTTCGATTTCGTATCGAATCACAGATACAACAACCCCAAAATTTCTACCGCGATATCATCGTTATCGCTTCGCGATACCAGAGACGCAGAAATATTTCGTTTTGTCTGAGAATAATGGATCGTAGACCGATGGTAACGAGCCGGTTGATGGAAAGGCGCCGTAAACCGGGGAATTGGCGGTAAAAAGCGGGAATTTTTGCGGGTAGGCTGGTGCACGTGGTCTCTGGAGCGTGTTGGTCTCCAACGAGCAACGTTCACCATTCCCCTCTCCGGGATATTCGCGGCGCGGTTACCGTAGGACGAAAGGACGGCACACGATTGGTTGGTACCACCACTGGTCCCCTTGTGTGTCGCGCGCGCGCGCGCGCTCGATGCGCGTGCGGAGACGCCCAAGTGGGTTAACACGGACAATTACGCGGCTTGTGCGTCCGCCCATACGCGCGAATTCCTCTTAATTCCGTTAGCCGTGCCTCGCTTCTCCGCCGCGCCATCTTCCGACGCTAATTTCCGCCAGTTTTTGCCAATTTATGCGCGCTTTCCAACCCGTACCACCGGCAACCGAGGCGCGTGGGTCGCATAGACGATGATCGATTTCTCGCTGGTGGGCGTGTTCCGATAGAGACCTTCGCGAAATCTTATAAAAATGGTAATTTCGGCGCGCGTGTAAGCCGGTAACTCGGAATCGTAGAATAATCCGTTACCGAGCTGGCAGGCGATATTTATTAACTCGCGGCCTATAATTACCGCCGATACAATCGCGTTTCGAGCAACCACGCACGATGTTACCTTAATTAGCGAATGCGCGATTCGCGCAAGGTTACTCGCTCGCCGATGGAACACCGGCGATTTTAACGCACGGCAGAGACAGTCGCGGCAATTACGGCGCGATTTATTCGAGGAACGAGCAGGTACACGATCACCCGCGGATCCGACCGAGCACGCTCGGCTCACGAAGCCAACTTTCCCGTCTCTTCCCACGAGTACGATTTTTCCCGCTTGCTTTCCCGATTCTTCCGCCTCCGAGCCACCCCCGCCGCCATCCTCGCTCCCGATCGCCATCGCTCAATACCATTTATTCCACCCACGAGCCCGCGATTACTTGTCACCCTCGATTCGATACCTCCAACAAAGCCAGCGACGTTTCCGGCTGATAAATCACCGATAACGCCAGGGCTATCAGAAAATTGATACACGGCCCCGAACCGCCGGGTGGTTTCAGGCCGCGCGAACTTCAGTCCCCTCGCACCCGGCTAATCGCTAATTTCCATCGAATCCAGCCGCGTGACGAATCGAGACGCGGATCCAGGAAACGAGCTTGGCATCACGGAAGAGAGAAGAAGAAGAGGAAGAGAGGAGCTCTAGGAGCTTGGAAGATGGCGGACGACGCGAGCCGGTCGCGACAATCGAACCCACGGGTTCTCTGAGGATTTTTGCCAGAAGCCGAACACCGGCGTCGTGGCAGGGTCGTGATCGTTGATTTATGCGATCCAGCCTCTTTGTACCCGGGGACGTCCCACTTATTCGCGTCGCGGGACGCCGTGAAAAGTGCATGAATCGAGGCGCCTGGCCGCAAGGGCGACACCGGTGCCAGTGATTGGACAGGCCGCGTACGGCTGCACGACTCGCCGCGGAGAATTATGGCGGTCAACATTTATTCACGTCGTCGATAGGCGCCTTGGCGACCTGTCCGTGCCTCTAATGATTCATTGACCTGACAGGGCCGCTAATGCTGCACCCACGTAGCCGCGCTACCGTTTCCACGGAGGACGACGCGGCCTGGGCTCCGCTGGTATATAACGAATATGGATTAGCTTCTGGAAGTGGTATAAAGCGCGTTTGAGAGGCCGCCGGACAACAAGCCAGCCTAATCATACGGATTTGCATAAGCGGACAGTGCCACGACCCCGGTCTGAATTAAAACGGAATTTCTTTATCGCGGGGCCCACTTCCGACGACTCCCGAGCGTGACTCGGTGATTGTGTGTTTCGTGGCGGCTACGTGGCTTCGAGTCGGTTGCTGCCCGCTGATAAATCGCGCGCGGGAGCTCTACTGATTTATGAGATTGAATGGGAAACAATGTATCGCGCCGGAACACTGGTAGGATTAGAAGCGATAAATTCACCGGAGAAGATTTAGAATGATTCCTCGGCTGCGAGGCCGAGGCGGATATTCGCGATACGAGGCGAGTCGCGGGATTTAAATCCAGAGGTGGTATCTTTTCCGAATCGAAATTAACGCATCGAGCGAGGTGTCTAGCAGTGGAGAATTTCTGGAAATCGAGCGAGACAGAATCGTAATCCGTTGGTGAAACGGTATCGGATCGGCCGATCCCAGAAATCCCGTTTTATCCGACCAAAACGAGAAAGTTTGAGCAGGATGCGATCGGTAGCTCGTGTAGGTTGGATCGGATCCCGGGTACCACGGAGAAAAAGTCGTCCCTGCCGTCGGACAAGACACAGAGCACGGAAGTGTTTAACGATCGGCGATCTTGGAGCGCGAAATATGGCACGGTCGGCGAAGATCGCCTGAGACCCCGTAGATCGGACAGGTTGGGTCACGAGCAGGCCCCACGGCACGGTTGGGCCTTGCCGGGTTAACAGTCGAGTCTGATAGGTCCACTTAAACGCCCCCGGTTATGCAACCGTGCCGTCTAATAAGCTTCCTTCAGCGTAAGTACCTGTCGAGATGCGACGTGTCTTGCAGGTCGACCTGGATCGCTCGAGAAATCGCTGATGGGATCGTTCGGTCGATCACGATCGATCATGTGTCCGTTCGCCATGGAAGGATCTTCGACGTCGGTCCCGGAGTCGCGCAAAAATTTCCCATCTTTCGTTTCGCAACGATCGCCAGGGAAAAATCGAAACCGGAACACGAATCCGTTTCCGTCCGCCNCCCCCCCTGCCACGAAGGCCGCCGCCGACGGATCGTGCACGCGCGTCCTTCTTTCTTTCGAATATTAAAACTCGAGTTTCGATCACGACCGCGGGAGAACGTAACGTCGACGGAGTGAATTTTCAGAACACAAGTTTATCAGTTGCCCCGCTGAGAGGGCCGTGTCTCGGTTTCCATGTCTGCGACCGCGCTCGTCCTCCACTCGGGCTCCACTTCGAGTGTGTTTGAACAGTCTGAAGAGCCGGGCGTCTCGAGGTTTCACTTGCAAAAGGTCTCCGGATTTTTACCGGAATATCTCGTCGGTTAAAAACCGCGTTGGCCATTTGTCAAAAACCGAGCGCAGCCACGATAATAACGCTCGGCTCGTTCTCGCGATCGGTTCTCGATCGACGCTGGTTCCATCGATGAGGCCACGCGAGTAGCGATTTCGAAGTAGCACGGGTGCCGGGCGTCGCGAAGCTTTTCGAAGAAAGAATTCCAACGTAGGATAGTAGGCGAGAGCGTAAAGCAGGGGGAAAAACGAGCGGCGTTTTGTTTCTATATTAAGCGACGCGATTGTAATCCCGACAATGCTTTTTTCGCCGTCTGGACCTCGCCACGAAACGAGTCGTTCCACCGGTACTTGAATTCTTTCGTTCCTTTTTTGCGGAGGAGGAGTACCAGTCGGAATTGGACGAGGACCAGGAGGTGGAGGAGGCGGAAGGGGGCGGGAAGGCGGAGGGTACGACCGACAGCGGGACGATATTAAAAATCACAATGCGGCATATTAACTTGACCTACTATCGGCGCACCAGGAAGAGCACGCTCGTTTAAAAGTCCCGTCCGCGCGTCCTCCGAAACGTACGTGTCCCCGGCGTATGAAATAATGTGCACGTGGGTGCGCGTCGACGTGAGCGCGCACTCGCGCGCGCGCGCCGGTAACCGCTCGGTCTTGCGCATAAACAACAGTGCCGAATAACGAGGCAGACGTCTGGAAATTAAATCGTGAAAGAAATTCCGGACTTGATGCCTCCTCCGGCAAATTAAATTGGAATCGTGCGTTTTGCCGACGGTTTTATTTCACGCTCGCGCGCTGGTACCGTGATAAGAGCTCCGTTTCGATAGTTGTATAAATGCGAATTGATGGCGCGAGTGATACGAAATCTCTCGCTTCCCTCGTGTGTGGTCCACGGGATTCTCTCGGTGTTTTCTCGGTGTCTACGCGCGACTCCTCGACCGCGATTTCGCGAAACGTTCTATCGGCTCGGTCCGCGTTTTTCGAATCTATCTTTCCCGAGGATCGTTCCTCGAAGAGATGGGGGAATCGGTCGAGTCGTGGGAGGAAACTGTAACGACGAAAAGAGGACAGGGTACCAGGGGCTGGTGTTCCAGCAGTGACAAGCGCGCGTAATCACGTGCATTCGTGTCAGCGCGAGGAGAGTCGCCCTCGCTTTTACGACGGCCGAACTTTACTGCGGTCGAGAGCAACCGCAACGGGGGAATTAGCAATTGTAATGTTATAAGGCACCACTGGATGAACCAGCCGGAGAGAAAGGGAGAAAGAGAACGAGGCGTCGGGGTGGAGGACACGAGGCGGGAAGGTGGGTGGAGGAGGGCGGAGAGAAGGGGAGCCCGAACGAAGGATAAAGAATGCAGGAGCCAAAGGGTCACGAGGATTTCATTTGACGGAATAACGTGGCGTTTAAGAGTCGGTACCGTTATCACGCTCGTTGTATATAGGTAAGAAACAGCAGGATCAGACGACCTCCCACCTTCCTCGGTGCATTATATTTCGAGGAATCGAACGTACCGGCGCGCGGCCGCTTTCCGAGCCGGCGCGTCGCGGCGGCAGCCGCCTCCGAGCCGTTCGTCGCGTGATTTATTTCCAGTAATTATCGGCCATCCCGCGCGATAATTAACTTCGGCCGAGTCGTTCATTGTTGCGTCTTCTGCCTTCGATGCGTTGCTAAACGACCGACACTTCCGTTCTCGAGGTAAATTGGTCGAAAGAGCGAACCGAGTGGGAACCGAGCTCCGCTCTTTCGGTGATTTCGATGCCTGGTCGACGAGCTCTCTGCTAGAAAACAGGCTTCTCCTTCTTTCTGTCGTGCTGATTCCTCGCGGATCGTCGAAAGGACACTTCCAGGTGCGCGATGTCATCGAATACGTTCGAAAGGAGTAAATTTAGGAAGGAAATCAGGCTTTTTCCAATGGATCTTCGTGGTACGGATAGGTTTCGATGGTCGATTTTCGCAGCGCATTTCCCAGCGCATCGAGGCTCTTTTCGACTCTGGCACGAACGACCGGCTTGTCCAGGAGAATGGGACATCCTCCTCGGGATCATCAAAGTGTACCATAATGAGCGGCTCGCGCTCTCGGGTCAGAGGTGACGCGGTAATGAATTGTTTTGCACCTCGCGGGCAAACTCGCCTCGGCCAACCTTCCGTAAGACGAGCCCTCGAGTGGCGTGCGATGCACATGCACAATTTACATGCACTGGGGGAGGACTAATGTCCGTGGAAGACACTCGAGGCGGCCTCTTCGTATCGAGTGGGCAGCGTCGCGAAGGAAATCGCCAAGTGTGACTTCTTGGGTCAGGGTAGCAAAAGCGTTGAAAAGGTCGACGACTTATGGCGGCCTGTTAATTAGACTACGCGATGTAACACCCGGCGTTACAGCCTTTCTAGTAATCTCGACGTTAGTTTCGCGTTACGATTCAACGAAGAGTAGAAAAGTAACGCGTTTCGTGTTAATTTCGAAAATTCGAATTTCTCGTGGAACGAGTTTATCACGGACCTGGTTATTTCGTTGGGTCGTCCGGGAGCGATCGAGCGCGCGAAGCTTCCGTGTCCGTGGCGTATCGCTTCATTAAATCGAAGCGCCATTGAGAAAGACAGAGCGTGGAAAGTGGAGAGGCTCCGGCACGGGTCGGGAGTCGAATTCGTCGAGGCGTGGGCACGAGCCAGAATCCAGCGACGTTTGATTATCCACGGCGAGGCATTCACGACGAAGGAGATTACCACCTCGTACTATAGCTCTTCCCCGGTCACGATGGTGGTCCCGCGGGAATTAATGCCGCGTTACCGACGCCTTAATGGGGCTCCCATTGAATAGAGGTAATAAGATAAAAAAGGGAAAGACGGAGGATGGTAAAAATCACATCGATGGCCCGTGCAACGGGTCGGGGCCGGTGTCATAGACGCTGGCCCGGGAAAAGAAGAGGAGAAAGGACGGGGCGAGGGAAGAACGCGAAGAATGCGACTATTCAAGGGCAGACGAGTAATTTTCTAGCGTCGCTCTCGGATCTCCTTTTAGCCGGCCATTGTGGCCAGACCGCGGGACGTGTCCCGAAGATTCTACTTTAAAATGACATAGTGTTATTTTATACGCTCGCTTCTGGAAACGAGCTCCTTCTCTCTCTATCTGCGTCTTCGTCGCAGTGTTTACGGCGCTAGGTGTCGTCTTTCTTCCAGACGCGGCGTCTGCTTCGAACAACTGTTTCCGTGGCACTTGTGCCGTCTCGGGATGCTCCGTTGATTAATGACGCGGCCACGGACGGGTGTATAATTTCCCGGCTTGGTAATAAAGAGGACGGAACAGAGCGACGAGTCGAAATTAAAATCGCACCAGCGGCGGAATTCAATTTAATCGATCAAAGGTAGAAGGCGAAAGTATACACGGCTGGCAGGGGTACTGGTTTAAAAAATTACCGTGCAAAAATGAACGGTCAACACCTGGCCTGGTAGCGATTACTCAACCGGCCTGGCCGTCGACTCGCGCGGGCTAAATTAATTCGTCGCGTCTGCTTAGAAACTGGGTCGCAAACGGGCGTCGTTCCAGGCCGGCCAGGACCGTCGTCCTTGAATTCTCGCCCGTATTCTCGTTAGTACGCCGTGATCGGGTACCCGGCCATTTGTTTCGAACAATCACACGCTGATTCGTGGACGGCTCGGGTGGCGAGCTTCCCACAAACGAGCGAACCGATGTTCCACGGTCCTCCGGCAACCATGCTAATTCCTTATTGATGCGTGTCATTTGTTACCATCGGCCGTTCCTTCCTTTTTTTCCACCCGTCCACCCGGTTCTCTCATCACCTCCGCTTCCTTCTCCGCGAAGAAGAAGACGCTGCCAGCCACCGAGACGCGTTGCGCCACGGAAAAGCTCGTGACCGTGGACGCGGTTAATTGTCCCCCGAGGGGGCTTATTTTTCGGTATACCCCCGATGGCGCCACTTCCCTCCCCGATTTGTCAGACGTCAACCGGCCACGCGGAACGCCGCGATCGATCGATCGATCGATAGGGTCGTTAAGTCACTCCAAAGCCGAGACTAACCTTGAAGGAACGCACGCGGACTCCAGAGGATGGGAACACGGGAAGTCTGAAGTGGACTCTAAGTGCGCTCCTTTGTGGGGTGGATTTTGTTAAATGTCGCGTCCGAGTGATCGAGCTCGAAGTCGGGCTTTAACGAACGGAATTACGGCAAAACGGGGATAAACCCGAGCGAAAAGCGAAGATAACTCTAACTTGGAACGTCGGTCGATCCTATCGAACGCGCGGTTCGGAAATTACCCTCGAACGCAATTACCCCCTAGGTGCAGCACCCTAGACGCATCGACGTTTCCTCGATGATAGTAATCCCGCAGGAAATCACGCTACTTAGCACCTCGTCGTTGCTAAACCGATCAGTTCGCACCGTTGGAACGGATATCTCGAGCCGGGGCATCCCGGAGGACGGGGCGATCGATCGGGTGGAAAAAGCAATCGTTCGGTGGCAACGATCGCGTTCGGCCCGATCAGGCGAGCTGGATTCTGTGGGAATATGGATCGTGGATCTGCCGCTCGGTTTCCATCCGCGGAATAGAACGGATGGGCCGCGGTACACGGAGAAAACGGTATATTCTGGCCGTGGAACGAGCACCGGCCACGGCCATTCCGGACGATTGCACTTCTGATGCCCAAAGGCTGATCACGATTCGCGCGCGAGTTATACACAAGATCGGTAGATCACTACCGATGTAGATCAACGGTGCCCGCGGCGGCAGGATCGTCGGGTCGTACATACATCTCACCCTGGTGCACGTTCGTTTTAATGCGATCGCAACGGTAACTTGGATGCGGTCCCGCGAGGACCAACAGCCGATTCCCGCCGCTCTCCCTCTTCCCTCTCCTCTCCGACGCGCCTCTCTCCGTTCCTGCTCGATTAGTTGATAAGATACTGCACATTGTATACGTAATACGTATATATTATCCGGCCGATCCCGAGCAGTCGGCCCGGTTGCCACGGTACACTTTGCTGCAGCTCTTTGATGAGCGCTAGGCACGGTTAGGCTACGGGCATCTCCGCGCAGACTTGTTACATTGTTCTCAATGGGTTTCCGTGACCGTCTGATTTTCAGGTGCATGTTTCTTAGCCGAGCTCCAGGTTCCTCGTGTGTATAAGCAGGGTTACCGGGGTTAATTGGATTCTTTCGTCTCGTGGCTAATTTTAGGGAAGGCGGAATGTCTATCCCCTTTCTAACCGCTTCATCGATAGCGAGGGTGATGAAAAATTCTCTTCCTCGTGATTCGCTTTCGTAGTCCCAAACCGGTATCCGCTTACTTCGCGATTCCTAATAACTCTCCGCGTTGGAAATTAATTTTTATGCGACGCTGATTATCCACGAGTTACAAATTTTTCCATTTTACGATTTTACGACAGAGAAGAACTTTTGACAAACTCTCAGAGTGGTAGCAAATTTCCAGACGCGTGCACATTGGACAGATCGGTACCCCGTGAAATGCCACCCGCGCAACGGGTAAATCATCGTTATCTCCGAAAGAGGTATCAGCGAGCGAAGTAATTTCGCATTCACGGTGCTCGCGATCGTCCATTAAAGAGCCGTAATGGCGGTCCTACCGGAAAAGTAGCCCGTGGAAACAGGTACCCTTAGGAGGGACTGCGGCCGGCCGTTCGAACCGGCGATTATCTCCGTTGCATTCGAGACAACGAAAGCCGCGGTTCTCCGCGGGGAATTATTCGGTGGCCTGGAAGGCAGTCGAGTTAGCCGAGCGACATTTTTGTCGGGCCGGTCATATCCCCGACTTTATTGGCTCATCAGGCCGGCCATTGGGCACGAAGATAAAATGATGAAATGGCAGGATAATGGCACACCGGCTGCTAACCAACGAGAGGAACGTTTTTGCTATTACGAGTCGCGGCAAGAATTCGTCTCTTTTCCCCTCTTTCTTTATTCCGTTGGTTCTTTCTCCCTCGCGGGGCACGTCGGGAAGGGAACACGCGCGAGCGCGCGGTTGTCGTTGCTCGAAAGTACGAAACGACAAGCTCCGTTCCGCTTACAAGGCCCGACGCGAACGTCGGTTGTAACGATACGTATTTTACGAGCCAAGCTAAGGCCTCTCTACGTAACCGAGCGCCGTTCTTTTTCCCCGGCCCCATCGCGGGCCCCCGGCTCTCCCCCGTTTTCCCCCCGTTTCCTCCGCGTTTACGTCCAAAAAGTGCCTCGCCGATACGGCCGAGTCACGAGACGCTTATCTTAATTCCGCCAGCCCCTAACAGTTACGTACTTTGTATAGTTTACGGCCCGTTTAGATTTTCCATTCGGGCCAAGAACGAGCGACGGGGAACAAAGGACTCGATAGCGACGTTTCATTGCCGATTAACCCTGCAGACGTCAGTTTCGCTAATAAAATACGCTTTACGAGCCGGGACCCGGCTTTCGCGGAAACGCTGACAACGCGGCGGTAGGTGTTCCACCGCCAGCGAGCATTAAGCGCCGTTTTGCGTCGCTTTGCGCCGTTTCTCCTCGTGTACGTCCTTCCCAGGGGTGGCTTTTTTTCCGCGACCCGACATGGGGATGGGTTTCCTCCGGTGTACTTAAGGATACTCCTTCTTTTTCTTCTTGGAACGCGACTCCCTGTTTTTCTCCTCCGTTTGGGATTAATTCGAGGAAGCACGTCGATGTCGCGCCTCTCACCGGTTCGCTCTTTCGAGTACTCGAAGAGATAGCAGAATTTTGGACCTTTCAAACGGTAGAACAATTGGAACTTGCTCTTTCTCATAAATCTAAAAATTCATCAGTCTTCTCGCGTTTCGGAATTTAATTCCTATTTCAATCGGAGATGTTCGAGAATGGTAAGAGACAGGACAGGGTGGTCCGATTCACGCGATGCAGCAGAGATTAAAAGTCTCTCCTTATATGCAGAGACCGTTTCATTGGACTCAGCGGGGTTTTGAAAGTTTCATGGGCTTCTCGAGAAGTCGTAATTTCGGCGTTGGCCGTATTGATTTTCACGGAAGAGGTATAAATACGGGGCCAGGTCGTCGGTCAGAAATTACAACGTGCGAACGATTTTTTTCGCGTTTAGCACCCTGGAAAAAGGAGGACGCGGTTTATGCGGCCCTCGGAGCGGATCGTAGACACCTACGGTCGTTGGCGACGCCGTTACCGTTCCGGGGGATGATAATGCTGGCAATTAAGGCTGCCCGTAAAGTCTGGAAGGTAGCCAGCAACGAGGCTCGTTGCGTCTTTGACGTCACCGCGGCGGTGTTCACGGTGCCTTGTTTGTCGTGCTTCACGGCAGCGCGAATCGCGGCTGTAAAATGCACGCATAAATCAGGCACGTTTAACCGTGTAATTTGGCAGACGGGGGCGCGTCGACTCCCAGAAAAGTCGTTTCGTGTGTTTATACGCGCTCGCGGACGCTGCTTGGAAAAGGGTTGTTACGAGAGGAGGAAGCCTCAATTGGAAGAGGAAAGAGGAATACCTCGGAGCTTTCGAAATTCCTTCTTAAAGAATCGTTTGGTTTCGGTGTTCGTATCCGAAAGGACGAAAAAATTCGACGACGATAACTCGATGTCAACTAGAATAATAAACTACCCCCGTCGGTCCTAATTTCTTAACATGAATCTTTTAGATTCTGTAATCTGTAATCTTCTTAAAGATTCTCCACTCGGTGCCCTAGACTTTTTTTTCTAATTTCTAGGTTCCTTCTTATTCGAAAGAATAGAAAAATTCGACGAGAATAACTCGATATCAACCAGAATGCCGATATCAACAAAACTACCCCCGTTGATCCTAAATTCTCGACATTCACTTTCTTTTCTCATGAATATAAAATCTACATGATTCACTAGTATCTCCTACCGCGTTACAGAATTTAAACAGCGCAAACCCTCGAGATCTATTCGTTTCGCGACCGTAGAAAATTTTCTGAAACGGAATAAAGGCGAAAACCGAGCGTTGCCGTGACCCGTCCTTGTCAGAACCGCCTGTGCGGCCCATGCATCACCGAAATCCGCTTGGCCGAAGATTCGTCGCGAAGGCAGCCGTAAGGGGGCAGAATCACGAAGAGCATAAATATCCGCGGCAAGTATCTCGTGGCATTATTACACGCGTATCCACGCACACGCGACAACGCGAGGCGAACGAACGAATCGTGGTCGTATGTATGTTACCGATGTACTCGAAGCGAGCATACGAAAGAGACACGCTGGTCGGCCGTGCTTGGAAAGCCGGTGGGGGTTATACTGCTGCCAAATTACAGTGCCCGGCCACCCATAATGCGGCCACAGAGCTGGCCACGGTAATAATGTTGGTATTAACGGCGCGGTTACGTTCCCGACGCTGAAATTATAGGTGTTAGGGGCGTGTTAATTTTTATGTTTATTGATTTTCATATTTTACCACCTACCATCCCGCGATGTGCCGAGAGAACGTCACGGGGGTGGGTCCCGGGGATGCTGCGCGTTCGACCGGCCAATATTCCCGCCGAGATTCACGAGTATATAGTATCCGCGGGGTTCGCAGGGTTTCGCGCGACAGGGGGATGTTGAATTGCATTTCGGACTCGGTTGCCGGCTGATTTCCGACTCTCACGCGAGTTTCGAAGGAACGTCGGCCTCGAGGCGGGGGATAGGCCGAGGGAGAGGAACGGGAAAGCGAGACAGAAGAGGATTTTCGAAATAGCGACGGTGAATTATCCTTGACTAAGAAGTCGTAAACTAACGAAGTATAGCTAACAAACGTGGAATGGTCGATCGAATCGAAGAACGGCGATACGAAGGAGAAATCTACTGCTGGATTTAATCCTAATTGCGATCGATCGACGTAAAACCGCGCGACACGACTTAATTATCCGGAACTGCGGTCGGCGACGCTTTGAGAGCGTCTCGGAACGGGCTGTTTCGTCTGGGGCACGCGGAACGACACCCCCGAAGGTCAGAGGCGAGGAGTCGACGAGATGCGGTCGGAAAGTAGGGTCGAAGGTGACAGGGAGGTTCGCGGCGAATTCCACGCGATATTCCAGGAATCGAAGGATGCTTAATATATCGGCTGGCCGAGGAGATATAAGGAGGCTAGCGTTGGCCGTAGCGTGCGCCAGACAGAAGCACGAAGGGAGAAGAAGACGGCGAGGAAGCGCGAGAGGAGGAAGAAACGACCGGGACACCGAAAGGACCAAAGGACGGTCCGGAGAAAGAAGGAGAGAGAGAGAGAGGGGCGGAGGAGAGGGAGAAGGGACATTCTCGAGAGTTACGGGCCATCCACGTCACGCTCAAATATTTTGGCAAATTTATGCCCAATAAAAATTAACCAGACCCCTTCTCGTTCTGCGGTTTCGGGCCCCGCGTAACCACCACCACCATCAGCCGCGTCCTCGTCCTCTTGGTGGACGTTTAACGACAAGCTGGATCTCGGTTACGTTTCGTTCGTCCGTTACACGTCCACGTTAAGTCCGTCTGTCCGTCTCCGCGCAGACCGGCCGGGCAAAAGCGGGGTGATTTACCGCGAGATTTCCTTTTTTTCCACCCTCCTTCCCTATACACACTTTCTACCTTCCATCCGCGCAGCCTCTTCCTTCCTCTGCGTTACGCTCCACCTTCGGCTCGGCGTCGTTTTAAACGCGGATACACGGGGACGGACGAACTTTTCTCTCTCTCTCTTTTTTTATTCCTCTGCTTCCTTTTTTTACCTCTTTCCCTTCCTTTTTTCTCCGACTTTTTTCCTCCTTGCGCGTGAACAGAGACTCGAGGAGGCCGCTCTGCCGGCCGGCCTCTTCGCGCCTTCTCGGGGCCCGGCGAAGGGCGCGAGTAAGCCTTTTTTCATTCCTCGCCGAGGCGCTCGGTGCATGCACCGGGAATGTGTCGCCGGCGTAAATCAGTCAACGTCCCCGGGGATTAGAGTTTACGGTACCCTCTGGCTCCGGACGTTTCTTCGCGGTTTCAGGGATGGATGCAAGGTGGCCACCTCGCGGGAATTGAATTAGCCGAAAGACTCGCAGCGAGGGTTGAAAGGTCGTCGGTCTTTCGTGGAATGTTTCTTACATCGGTACACGCAGGATTCTCTAAGAACGGCTAGCCTAGGTGAGAGTCTGCGCGACGAGTAAAAGGACACGGTGTCTAAAAGATAACCAAACACGACGCGTTTCGATGCTCTTTTAACAGTATTGAACGCGTTTCTTCGAAAATACGAGCGTTCGAAACGATTGTAATTTTAGGTAGATGGATTTACGACGTGAAGGAGAATTTTTCGGGGAGGAAAACGGCGAAGCAGCGGGATCGTTGAAAGCGTCCCTGGCGGTTAGAGTGGTTAAGCCCTAACAACTGTGACGCGCCGCGACCGCAGTCGCTTGCGCAGGGGAGCCGAGATCGACCACATCGTCTCTGACTGATTTCACGGCCGCTAATTAGTCCGTACATGCCCGGTCCCAGGTTGGATCGCGGCGAGACCTCGCGGGAATCGTAATGAATTACGCTTAATTCAAAAACTCCTCGAATCCCTCGTCTCCGTTGGTCCCCTTTCTCTTTCCCGGTGTCCCAGTTCCGAGATACTCAACGTCGCGCAAAAGAAACACGCGTGAAGGGAATGTTGCATCGGGACTTTTTCTACGGTTGCGTAATTTTCGTTCACAACGAGCCGACAAGTTGAAACAAATTGCCGCGCGCGGCCCGATGTGACACCTGCTGACAAAAATACCACAAGCGTACTCACGCAACCGCGTGTTCGAGAAAATCGATTCGAATCACCTGCCCTAGATGCACACCCGCGATTCCCATAGCGTTCTCCAACAACACCGCGATGCCACTGCATGGGAATATCGATGGCGAATCGTGAAAACCCGTGTACACTTCCTGCTCGGCGTGAGCCTCGACAACGGTCTCGCAAGGTGCACGATTAACTCGAGCAGTCTCCATCGAGACAACTCCCGATCGATGCATCCTCGCTCCTGGAAGCTTCGTTTCGCCAACCGTTCGACCCTTGACTCGAAACTTTCATCGAGATACCTGATCCGAAATTTTACTGCAAACCGCGCAGTCGTAAACACGCGAGTGCACCCGAGTCACGAACCTTTCGAAATCCCACCATTTTTCGAACCCTGTTCGCTTTCCAGACTTTGCAAACCTCGGAAATATCCCTTAAACTCGTCTACCTATAAATTTTCCTCGCTCTCGAGCTTTCCTCGCTTCCAGATTGCAAATTTTCGTCGTTCCCGCGTGACTCTGTCATCCCCGAAGTCTCGAAACTTTCGAGTACTTCGCGTGTTGGAAATTTCATCGTTCTCGAGCCTCTCCGTACCCAAACCTTGGCCAGATCGATCCATCGACCCACGTGCTATCGACGAGAGGTGGTCATCAGCAGGGTGCGCCGAAAGAAATCACCGCTGGTCTGAGGATCGGGACATGTTCCGCGTTATCGACAGGCCGGATCTTTGGGCGCATTAATTCAGCGCGGACGTTAGCGGGGAATCCTCGTGGGTCCCGGGAACGTCTTGATTCCGCGGCGGATCGTAAAGTTAATCGATCCGCTCCATTAAATCGCGGCTGGTAATCGAGGCGAGCCACACTCGGACGCGGTTAGCCGGCCGATGCCAGGCCCTATTTTCGTCAAACCGTCGGTCAGGAAACGCCGCGACACGGGTCCGATCGGCGGCTTTCGTCGGGATTCAAAAGGTGAGGAGAGTCGTGGGAGCTCGTAAAACTCCCGCGTTATTCCCTATGTTAATTGGCGCCCACGTCGAACGGAAATTTATGCAAAACGCCGAGATGCTATCGAGCTGTCCAGCCTCGTCGACAGCTTCCGCTTGCCACTCTCAGATCCTACGGATTCGGGGCACCCTGGGTGCTACGCAATCTCGATATCGATCATATTCATCATATATCTCGATGATTTTCCGGTTTCGATCTTCCCAATTACCCACGCACCTTTTTTTCTTTATAGGGTGTCAGCTCATGCAAATATTAGACGATACGTCAAAGATCTTAATTTCTTTTCGGTGACTTGAAAATGCAATAGAAATTTTTGTACACTCTACTTTACTTTTCTTACAGGAAGTAAATATTAAGTCCTTCGGAAAGTCATTTCGTTTTCCTAATTTATGGGAACTAATTGTATTTGATCACAGCCAATTTCACACTTCAGCCGCATAAAATAAAAAAGAAACAAAATGACTTTCCGAACGACTCAATAGTAGTCTTTGTTCCCTGGTGACCAATATTTATGTTATTTTCAATTAATAATTCTGATATCCTTTTATTAATAAATTATTTTGTTTAGTTGCAAAATAATTTCACGTTCGTTGGAGTATTTGAGTTTTCGAGTAATTTCGAAGAGAATAGGTTGGGAAAACTACCAGACCTGTGAAAAATCGAAGCATTTAGCGACCATCGGGCAGAAGTCGGGCCAGGGGCACGTGAAATTTCGGGCCGCTTGGGTTTTATGGTCCTAGACAGCGTACCGGGACCATGTGTTCTCCAGATACGTTGCAGAATAATGGGATTTACGTGTAATTTCGGTGGGAAAACCGTCGGTTTCCCGGCTAGGTGCGCGTCGCGGTGCAACGAGTGTTGACCATACGGGCCCGATGCGATTTTCGCCAGGGAACAACTTTCGAAACACGCGTCCTCGGGTTTGGCCGAGTCGTCACGCTCCTACGATTTCACCGGCTTCATCCTCGCCGGCCATCGTCCCTTCTTTTCTTCCTCTTGCACCACCGCCTCGTCTCCCTCTTAACGTCCGACAGGTGATTTACACGCGAGGATTTACTGCTCGCAAGATTTTACGAAAGGCTGTGACCCGCGACCGAAACGCGACGCGAGGAACGACCGGCTCTTCCAAGAACGAAAAATCATTTTTTTTTCCTTTCTTTTTTCTCGCCACAGAGGAAGCTTCAAGCCGAGTGCGGTGCATTTCCTCGACGACTCGCTCGTAGCCTCGAGGAGAGGAAAAATTTCGCGAAAAGCCAAGACGCGAGTAGGCGTCGACGGGGCGGATTGATCGATCCTCGTGGAACGTCTTCGTTACCTAGCAGGTTAATAAACCTCGCTACCTGTCCGAGGTTGCGTAAGAGACAGCACGGATTCCGCGTATTAATCGATCGAGTCTATAAATCACGATCGGTGGACATTTAGAACTGCCAGGTGAATAAAGATATAACAGGTTGCCGCGCGGGCATTTACGATTTTGGAATCGTAAAAAGGGGAACGGGGTTAATCCTTGATTATCCGCGATGCGGGGGCTCCCTTCACTCGTTCAATTTACACACATATATATATATAAAACTCGGTGACGTTGATGTTACCTTGTGAAATACGGTTTCTATAAATTTCCCTGGGAATTCTATTGGTCCGGCTAATTTACCATCTTCGATGATCGCGCATTGGTCTGTCATTCGAATCTCGATATAATCGAATGAAGGAAAAGTCCTGTCGTCGCGTTTGCATCGAAGAGGATCGCGATCGAGTCGCGGTGGAAAATGCCGGTGTTTTGAGGCTTTCCTCGGAAATTTAGACGACGGTGGCCCCTAGCTGGAAAAGAGACGTCGCCTGGGAGAGCGTGGGCGTTTATACCGCGTCGGTTTTATTGCTCTCGATGGGTGCCGTCCAGCTCGGAACGACGATCGGGACTCGCCTCTGCAAGGCGAGATCATTCTCCTTTATGGTGGAATTTCGATCACCGGCTGGAATTCTGGAAACGGCGCGATCTCTTTTCTCCGGCGATCGAAGAAAGGCGCAGGCAGCAGGATCGTGAAAAGGACGGCGGCCACGGGGGAGGATCGGCTCGGCGATATCTTCTCCGAGATTAAGTTGTTCCTTTCCGGCTGACATTAAAGACCTCTCCGCGTGATACGTCCGATTGTTTAGTGGCTCGCATAATTTCCTTGTTTTCACGAGCACCACCGATCGAAGCTTACATTTATTCGCGTGCCGCGCTTCTTTCCGCCTTTACAGCTCCTCCGGGCTGTAAAATCCTCCCGGGATTTTATTTATCGGCAGGAAGAGCCGAGCTAATTGACCCACTTTCGGTCCCACGATCGTTAATAACGCAAGCAAAGATTAATCGGCTTGTTCGCATTTCATCGCGCGAATTTCCCGTGTTTGTGGAAAAATTGGAAAGAGACGGACGAACGAGATTTTGAGAATCGTCGATTGGAAATTATTTTTTCGTCACGCGATGCAGGATATTTCTGGTACATCTTTTTCCACGAAGATAGATCGATGATAAACGCGTAAACTCGGTATCTTCTTTTCGACGAGGATTCACCGGTGGTGAAAGTACGAATTCCTTATGGATTTCATAGGTTAACTGGAATGTTTCGTACATGTGGATAACCGTAATTAAAGTCAGATGATGGAAATAAATAGGTATGTAGAAAAACGTTTTCATCGGAGTAAAAGTCAATGTTAATTTCGCTGGAAGCAGTCAGATGTACCGTTTTCGCAAAGCGTGAAAATGAGCTATCGTTTTCACCGGTTTGGCAGTCGCAACGTTGAAGTGGATAAATCCGTGGTAACCGAGCTTATTTATCGCTCGATTATTCAACAAAACCGCGATCAACGTTTCTAACGAACGTTCGCCTCGGTGCGATGCACGAGACCGATCCCGGTGAAAATATTTCAACGACCGTGGTGAAAAATGGGATAAGAAAAATAAGGCCTATAAAGGGTCGAATTATATCCTTTACTGCGAAACCTTCGCCTTTTATAGGCCCATTATACAAAGTATCCTCTTGCAGTGATTTTTCCGGGATTTCTTATAACGATAAACATTTTCTACCGGTAGAGGAGGGAAAAGGAGAGAAAAGAAAAAAAGGAAAATGGCGGGCTCGGGTGGCGTCTAATAGCGAGTGCTCGGCAGGCTGAACAAGAAGTCGGACGCCCAATAAAACGCGAAACCGAGAGCTGGCAGCGTATCGAGTTCCCCCGAGGTTTTTCCGGCGTAATTTATGCCCGATAATGAATCTACACTCCGTAGATAGCGTAAGGTCAGGTGTTAATGCCGGTGCGTGTGTGGTGCGAGAACGCGGACCCGCGTGGGACTCGTGGCCCATTGGGCCCACCCGCGTGCACGGTCTCGCTCGATTCAGCGCGGAATCAGAGGTGCTCACGCCGACCTCCGCTACGCTCTGGACGCTTATAAGGACGGATAAAGATCGTGACGCAAGATCCCTGTGATCTCTAAGTAACTTTCAATGTTACCGTGCTTTTGTATCCTTTTGACACAGCGGAACGGCGAATGAGCGATGATTTCGCTGATAATTGATAATTAATGCGACGCGCGCCGCGCGATTAATCAATTATAAGCATCCGCGGGCGGGATTACAATTATGCAACGAAACCTGGAATATTTCCCGTCTATTTTCGACCGGTTGGTCAACTCGCTCGCAGGGATTAGGCCGAGAGACCGGGCGAGTGGCGCGAGCTGTAAACTTGGAAGATGTATGATGGACATCTTTCAGGAATCCAAAGACTCCGGACTTAAACTGTTAATTTTAACGACTTTACATCTCATTAGGTTCCCCACGGATATACCGCGTCACCGTGGACGAGGTGAAAACAATCCGGCGTCGTTACGAAACCGGTGAATCGATGAATTGTGGGTTACGTACTCGAGATGCGCATAAGCCATACGTGGGAGAGACAAAACCGAGGGAACTTGTCCTCTGTACTTTCTCCCAGTCTCGTTTCCAATCCGCCCGAATCCGACCCACGTTCCACCTAATTTCCCGTCAATTCTACCATTTTTCTCGCCATTACTCCTCTACGATCGTAATTCTCTTTCTTCGCGAGCTTCCGAAGAAAATTCCGAAAGCTCACACATACTTCACAAAATTCGTGAACCGAATTTCCATCTTCTCGTAGAAAATAAAAATTTCCCAAATCTTTAATCTAATGATCATTGTCTCTCTCTACAAAAATATCGACGATCGTTGATTTTCTCTCAGAAATTGTCTTCCCTTTCATAAAATTTCCTAATTTATTTAGGCCATCCTCATCCAAGTATCTTTTCAATACCGATTGCATCGGTTGATGATCCACTGTGCCAAATGTATGCGACGAAATTTCAGTTCCGATTTAACTGACCCCCAAACGATCGCCGAATCCTGGAGATCTCGAGTGGAAGGTTGAGCACCCTCGGTTGCATCGCGAAGCGCGAGTCTCAAACAATGTCTACATTAAGCAGAGTTTCTACAAACAGGCCTCTCTCGTTGCGAATCCCTAACAGTACCAAGGAACGCGCATCTCGAGTGCGACTCCGTCGAACCTAGCATTCGCGGTTTATAAATTACGCGCTTACGAGGGTATTCCGATCGGTCCGGGGCCCGAACACGGGGAGAGAGAGAGAAAAGCCCCGAGCCTCTCGCTGGTGCCGGCTATTAAGATATTCGGCCAATATTAGCACCGAGAGCACGCTCGATAACGCGAGCGAGCGAGCTTGAAAGCGATACCACGAGCGGACCTTTAGTGGGTTGAAGGTGGATAAAATGGCGGCGTCCGAGTGACGAGTATCGGGGACGCCTCGGCACCGTGGGATATCTCGCGGCGAAATATCGATCTACCCTCCTCTGCAGAGAACAGGCCTGATAGATCGAATAGAGACGCGCGCGGTTGAATTATGATGGGACTGATTTTATTATTCTCGTAAAGGCCGATTCGCGCGGCCGTAAATCGTCCCTGGATACCTCGTAATTGCCGTGCACGCGAGTTCGCTGATGAGAAGCGAATAAGACGCGTTCCAGAGAGTTTGACGCGAGCGGGACCAAGCGGAGGGTGCATCGCGATGCTCGCCGGAGGGTGCTAGCGCGATGTTAACTCTCACGGTTTCGTAGACGTGAAAAAACCGGTTAAAATCTCACCAAATCGATCTTTTAATACCTCGTCGATTAATTGGAAATTGAATCGAAAAATTCGACAAAATTCGTAGTCGCAAAATAAAGCGCGCAACTCGAGTCGCTTTCGTAGTCACGTATGCGTATAATTAAATATTCTTAATCCAATACCGTACTTGTTATTCGCACGAAAAATATTTAGCGTTGTTAGTCGTAACGCGAAATAACACCGAGAACCCGGTTATAAACATAAAGCCTGTCTAATAAAAATCCGCGCGATATTACCGAGCACGTTCATAGCAGCGCGCAACGTCGCTGGCGATACGATTATTATACCAACAACGTAAGCCTAATCCGAGGGATTTTTACGGGGAATCGGTGCACTCGAAACAAGCCGGTTTATTCTACGTAGAGGCTGTATCGGAAAATACACTTGCTCGTAAGCCAATACTAGCACGTCGCCGGCTGGTACACGTGCTACAATGTATCAACGTTGGCCGGCGCGTACGCGGAATTTAAAAGGCGTTCGCCAGCCATGGCTCACGTCTTCGCACGCTATCAGCGACCGATGCACCATCGCCGCGCAATGAAATCACACGCGATGACCTCATTTCCTGAGTCAATACCATTCGGCCGATGTGTGCGTATTCGGAATCGGCGAGCTTCCTCGAACCGCAGACGCCGCGATTTCCACGCGGGGAACGTGTCTTAGAGCGTAAACTTCGTACCGGTTCCAGGCGTGCGTGTCCTTCGTGGTCGTCCACGGGTTTCGTGGAACACACAGGTGCAGGCTCTCGAGTACACGTACTCGCGCGCCTCTCGAACACGCTTACACCGCGCGGACACGTAATTCGATTTCATTTGCATCGGCGAAACTTTCGATCGATCTTCGGCTGGCTGGCTTCCTCGCCTTTCTCGTTTTGCCACCGGTGAACCATCGGGGGAAGAAATATGGTGTTGATTGATAATTGCCGCGATCGATGAGTAACGAGTGAACGATCCGGTTGGCGAACGCGTTGCGCCTCGCCTCTGAATCATACGATCGAGACGCGTCTTCGTGGCGAAAACGCCGCGGCGCCCGCCTTGTCCCCTCGTAGAAAGTTTCCAGCCGGACGATAGGCCAAATGAATCGTGCAGGATGCAGGGCTATCGAAGCGTCGCCGGTCTACCAGACATTGTAAAACCGTATTTATGGACGCAGATACCGCCACTCTAACGAGATCGAGAATCCCGGTCAGCTTGTTTCCTCGTTTTTTAGAAAGCACTTTCGCACACGCGATAGCGTTAGTTAAGAAACGTAGAAATCGGCGAGGCCCGCAGCTCGATACCGAGCCGAGCCGATTTTCACACCTCCTCGCGTATTCTTCGCCAGTGATTTCTCAAGGTTCGGCGAACATATTCTTTTGTCCGCAAACTCGTCATCGGGACATTGTGGTCTATCTTTGTCGACCGCGAGAATTTTAGCATTCGAACAGCGTTCCCGCGTAGATATTCATATTTTTCCTCGCATCACGACGAATCTACCCTTTCGTTTCATTCGTTGATATTAGCAATTCGCTTCGAGAAACGGTTTGTAAACCTCGAGGCAGCGAGAGCTCGGAGCGATTTAAGCAGCCCGTTCTTCGAACGTCTTCTCGCACCCCCGTCGGAGAAAAACCTAAACACCGTGTTTGATCGTAAATCTGCGACAAAGGGGAGAAAAAAGGAGAGGAGCTGCTCGTGGAAGCTGCGGTTTCGCAAGCAGGCAAGCAGTCGGCCGGACTGGCGGCAGAGCAAATCGTCACGGGGACGCATATGCGATCCACGTGCGAGTGGCCGGCGCTGCGCTTTATTAATGCTCGTCTGGTTCATTAATGCAGGTGCAGGAACGTAACGTGTACTCACGCTTCGGGGATTCGACGGTGTGCACGCCATGTGTGTCGCAGGTATTACAGGCGAACAGGTAAGGGCCCGAAAACATGTGACGGCCAGCCTCCGGGACTCGGTGCAGGATTTGTGTTCGGGCACGTACCACCAAGGACGCGCGGAAGGTGATCGTGCTGCACATGTCGAGAGAGCCACAAACTTGCCGGGGAAAAAGGAAGAAGAAAAAGCGAGGAAAAAAGGAGGAAGAAAAGGAAATCGAGGAGGTGGATAACGGCGTGGTTATAAGCGGCCTCGCGCGACTACACGTCCACCTTGTTTCGATATCATTCGAGGGTACCGGCCGTTTTTATCTCGCGTCCACCGTGTCGAGGTTATTGCATCGTATACGAGGATTTTTAATTGACCACGGGTAACGTTCTTTCGTGGGAGAAACTCGGCAATAGTCCCGCGTTAAGTGCCCGTTAACGCGCTTAGAATCCCGATGTTAATATTCCTTGCTTCCATCTTCTACCGCTTCGAAATTTCAATCCAGACTTACAGTTCAACTTTCACGAGCGGAACGTGCGAAGTTTTCCCTTGCAACAATTTTCGTAACGCCGCCATTGTTCCGTGTCGACGAGAAAACTCTCCGTCGCCGATCTCCTCGAATAATAATCGCCTACGCGAATTCGCGAATTCGAAAATCGCGGTTCTGGACACGCGAACATCTATGAAATTAACGTGAAAGAGGGAAGAAAGGAAAGAATCGACGAAATGGTTCCCATAAGAGCGCGGAGACGCGGGTGGAAGACGAGGCGCCATAAAAACGGAACGCGGAGTCGCATATAATATTACTATTAAGACAGAGTGGCGTGGAGGTCTGTGGTTCTCGGTTCACGGCTATAAATCGACGGTTCGATCGAGAGGCTCGCGTTCGAGGCTGGCCGGTCGAATCGGCGATAATTAACGTGGACTGGAGGCGTGGCCCCCGGGGGCTCGCAGCCTCTCCAGGACGATTCGTCTTCGTCCCACGGTGCGTGCATTCGCACGTCTCACGTTCGCTCATCATCAATTTATGCAGAACAATTCAACGACAACGGTGCATTACGGGGCCAACGGCGTAGGTTCAAAGACCTCCGCGCGCGCGACCGGCTACACCTCGATCGCGACCGCGTCCTCCACGCAGACCAACCTCCTCTTCCTGCTTCGAGTCGCGCGAGCTCGTCTTTTGGCTGGCAATTAGCATACGATTGACCCTGTACGGTGACCCTGCCGCGACTCGCGGCCGAACGATTGAATTAAAATGCGTTTAAAGCCACCCGACGCGCGCGCGGCCGATTTCGAGGCCTCGACAACAGGCTTCGTTGCTGCCTTTTTGTGAAAGTCAACCGACTCCCTTTGTCGCGTGCAACGTTCCCGAGGTGTGTACGTGTGCTTTTTGTCGAAGAGATTTTAAGAGAGAAAGGACGAGAAGGAAGCACACCCGGGAGGGGGTCGCCGGATTGACTTTCCTTGCGATTTTCATTCGATGTTCAACGCGGGGGTCAATTACGTTACTATTCTTGGTCTACCATCTCCAATCGGTTATCGATGTTCCAGCTGGCGTGTTTCCTTCGCAAGGGCAAATAACAATTCCTGCTTCGAGTAAAGAAAAAAAAGTATACACTCGTTTTAAAGGTGAAGGAATTAAATGCTTTCTCTCTTTCGTTAGAAACGAAGGAATTCGACTGGTCGAACGTTACGGTTCGTTGTTCAAAATCCATTCGTCCGTGGAACCAATTTTATTGGGCTGCTGAAACAGCGCGCGTATCGAAGTGCAACCGAGTGAGATATGTACATAAATTAAAAAGTAATGAATCAACTCAAGGACTAGTACGATTCGCTTTCACGCATCGACGAAAGACGTAAACATCGAAATATTAAGCAATTGTATAATCCGTGTACGCAGATTTGGAAATTAGCTCAGGGGTTGCGACTTCCCCTTGCGATAAAACGTATTTTCCGAAATTGTTGTTTTGGAAGACCATAAAGAAAGTAATTATGAGAACGAAATAATCCCGGTTCCTTCGAACGAAACAATATGCCGAGGGTGCATAATTTCGCGCTGCCAAGTATTGCAAAACCTCTTTAGCCTCGACCGGAATATACGGCCGAATTAACACACAAAAGCGTAGCCAAAACACGCTACAAGGCAGTCGGTGTCTAAGCTCGAGGCGCAAGTGTCGAGACCATTCGGGAAGCGAATATTTTTCCAGGCTGTTCCAGGGAAAATCCAGGCTCGCAGGACTTGCCTGGTGTCCGGCACCTAACCTCTGCTGTTCATATAATAATTCGGGTTTCCCCGTGATTACGGGTGTAATGCGGGATTAACGGACAATACGGCCACCAGCAAAGGGCAATCCGAATAAAATACACCACCAGCTATCCTGTAAGGACACTTGAATGCGCCACCAGCAAAGTCGGCCCACGTGTTGCCGACAGAACGTGCCTCCAGGACAAGTTTGCACCTTATGTTTCGATCATGACCTGCTCCGGTGTTTTCCCCGGCGATTGTTTCAGGCTAACAGCCGTAGCTGCAGCCTCGCAGACCGTTCCTGGGTTTTTTCACCACCCGTCACGACCCCCGCTGGCTCGGCCAGGCCCCGGAGAGCCTTGAAACTCGAGCAGCAGGTCCTTCAAATTTTGGCAACAAGTGTGTCGATTGGGTACGCTTCTCTGTTCAGTCTCACCGATTCCACCAAGCAGCCCTTTAAGCATTCTCCAACGTTCTGTTTGACATTCCAGCTACATGGAACATGGTTCCCACACGGGTAAATATGTCCAAGTGTTCGACGTTTCGAGGAGGTAACATTTATTCCTGGCAATCGTTACTAACTGTTTATATTCTCTCGGAGTCTAATGTTCCCTCTTCTTCCTTTTTATCGAGAAAATTCGAAGGAAACGACGAGAGTTCGGTTGCGAGGGAATATCCAAGTGGAAAGCAGCTCCCTCGTTACCATAATCGATCGACGGTGCCGTAAAAATTGGAGATCGCTCGAGGAGCAGGGCCCGACGCGTTAACAGAAGGCAGAACGTTGGAAAAGTCACGTACAACGGCCACATACCACATCCTCGGCCATCTCTGTCGCTGTTAATTCCCGTCATTGTGCGCGCGTTTACGAGGCTCGTTATATTACGATGCCAATAAAAATAATTTCGAGGAAACTGCCGGTGGATTTGCGACACCGCGGACAATGGGCCCAGGCGAGATAATACGATCGAAGCGTAGACCCCTGGGTAATTAGCCAGGAGGGAAGGTGAAGCCTTTGGAAAGGCTGGCAAAGTGTCCGAAGGATATTCCACGGCACCCGTCCATATGCGTAACACGCCTCAGCAGCCCGCTTCCTCGCTATAAACGTTTGCCGTTATGACAATACCCGCTGGAAATCGCCGATCCACATGTTTGGCAAGCACTCGCGGGCAAACGACGCCTGGAAACAGCCCCATGAGAGCCGGCTTGGGAAAGCTAGGATTGGCAGCCGGCATATGGTGACAGAGGCCGCGCTAACCGGTAGCAGGTGAGTTTTGTGCCAGCCACGATGGGAATGTTACGGCTACCTGTCAGCCTACCTTCACCCACGAGACCCTCGATGCTCTCTCTGTCCATTGTTCCACGTCCAACGACCGCCATTATCCGTGCAGCTAGGAAGTGCCGCGACGAGCTTATCACTCTGATAATAAATTCCCCTTATCGCGGATTCCTATCGAACTGCCATTACCCGGATGTCGATGGATCGTTCGCCTCGCTGGCTTCCTCCCAGGGGACTCTTTGGGGGATCGGCTATTAGATAGAGCAAATGGCCAAGCCAACCGTGCACTTTTATATCCCTTTTATCTCCTTTCCGCTTTTCCTTTTCCTCGCAAATGTATATCGAAAAGTAAGGTGTTCTTTCTAGTTTCACGATCGCGCTAATCGATCCTTCTACTTTCAGTGTTGTTATTAGCTACGGTAGAACCTCGATCGTTAACCCTTTAGGCACGACGCCCCACTATAGTGTCTTTCGAGGATATCATCTTTCAAAACGACGCGCCGCTATAGTGACTTTCGTGGATAACACCAATTTGAACGGTACGACGCTATAATAACTTTTATGGATAATACCGATTTGAACGGTACGACGCTATAGTAACTTTCGTGGATAGCACCAATTTGAACGGCACGATACTATAGTGACTTTCATAAATACATTTCGGACGATATTATACGTTTTTCGCTTTATTTCTCATTTATTTCTCCTAAACCACGTTAATTTAGATTTAGATCGTCATGAACGATATTTGTGCCATCCTCCATCAGGCGTGCGGTATCTAAAAGGTTAATCGGTGGCCACGGTTGAAGAACGAGTCGAGAAAGAAGCGGAATTTCGAGCTAGCCGAAAAAATGTCTGTTTACATCCGGGCGGAGGAAAGTGAGATCGGCGCGGGTAGAGCCGAGGACGACTTTCTCGTATTGCCAGCGCGATGCGTCGTCGTCGGTTTTCCGTAAAGCGAGCGCCGTCGGAGTCACGGACACGAGTGCTCTTTCCTTGAAATCCAGGACGTACATCGATCTCGCGCGTCCGTTTCACCAAAATCGTACGGGGGTACCCGACGACACGGCCTCGGTGCTCCTCCGCTCCATAAATCTCTCGAGGTGATCGTGGCGCCACACGGCGTCACAGATCGCGCGACCGATTCTCCGTAAGGTAAACTGGATACATCGGCCTCTGGCAAAGGAGGATCGCCGGCGAACGGGAGAAATTACACGCGCGATGCCGACGTCTATTCGCCGTAAACGAGGGGAGCACCTTCCGGCAAGAAACGCGAAAACATCCCGCTGGATCGGCTATCTTTTTACCCGCGGCGATCGCGCCGCGATAGCGGCCGAGGGATCTTACAGCGATCGTCGCGCCTCGCTCGGCAGTTCGATCCTGTTCGAGGTGGTTTCGGTCCTGATGTACCTCGTGCCAGCGTTATTGCGATCGCGAAAGGTAGAAACGCTTCGCGGTCATTTTAAGCAGGTTTTTAGACCGCTTTCCAGCCGGGGAACACCGTGGAACCGAGGCGTGTTATAGACACGTCGAAGAATATATTCCTAATGGCAGTACCATTTCAAGGCGGGACTTTTTACAGACGCTGCAGCATTTTTTCCCGACCAAGATCTATAGGGCAAAAATCGTAGGAGAACGGATGATACAGAAATACCGCGAGAAGTTTCTCGGAAATACCACTCGTAACGCCGAGAGTACGGTGCAACCGCGAAGAAGATTAGAAATCCGTGGGTTATTTCGAAATTTATTACCCTATCTCGGGTATATCGACGATATCGTCGATTCGTTTACCATTTCGCAAATTAGACGTACTCGAATCTTACGCGAAAGCTTCGTTCGATTTCGACTCTCGGAGGAAAGAATATAATGCATTACGCGGAACGGCGTAATCGGGAATTACACGCGGTAATCCTAACAGGGTTGGACGGTAAAAATTTGAAACGTCGGTGAAACGGTGGAAGAACGGTGTAAAAGGGAATGGAAGAAATATAAATAACTCGTCGAGCGTTCGACGGTAAGATTTACATCGGCTCGGAACGAACGGCCAATCACGAATCTCGAAGAAACGGTACAACCGTCGAATTCCACCAACGAACGGGCGATTCCCTCCACGGGGCCGGGGCCCGAAAGAATTCAAGAGGCTCGGGGCACGGCGTTATCAGCACTTTTACTATTCCTTTCTTCACGACGACCTTCGCGGCGGATTTCGGTCGCGTAGCGGTACCGGTCCCCGTGACACAAGTAATATCGATCCTCCTCCATCCGCGTCGATCTCTCCGAATTATCCAAGCGTCTTCCTCCACCTCCGCTCGGCACATGGTCGCGCGACGCCGGCGTGTGTGCGTGAAGAAACGGCGCCTACGCCTGGCGCCAGCAGCGAAAGAAAGTGCGACCGGGGTCGCGAGCAGATCTCTCTCCTTCGTCCTCCGGCCGTCTCCTCTCTCGCGCCCTCTCTCTCTCTCTCCCGCTCTCCAAGCGATCGCCGTGCTGGTTTTTACGCCGGCTGGGGCCAAGATGCGGGTGAGATTCGGGGCGAGGACGCGAGGTCCCCTCTGTCTCGTCCCGGAAACGAGAGGCCGCGAAAGGACGACCGTATCGTATCCCCGATACGTCGTCCGAGGACACTCGCGCGGACGACGTACCGCACCGTTGTAATTTGTCGTCAACTCGCTGCTACGCGCCGATGAAAGATGTTGGAAAGTTCCGCCTCGCGACCCGCACGTAACCGGGAAATTACGACGCCAAGCTGTCGGGGTGGGTAGATGGAGTGAGACACTTTCATCGAGCTGGCTCGGCTATAGGGTGCTCCAGAGGTACGCGATCGCGGTTCCCAACAGAACTCCTAGAAGATTAGAGTCGAGGAATTTTTCTTTTACTTTCATCGTTTCTTTACTTTCTTTAGAGAGGAAAGTGCTCTACGTTGCTTCTGTAGCTCGAGAGAATTCTAATTTTTCAAGTTTCTATATTTATCGGAATATCTTGCTATTCGAAACCCTTTTGGACTCCGATTTTTGCTATTTTGCTTCCGACGAGTGTCTAGTAGTTCTTCGATCACTCGTAGGAAATATCAGAGAGGAAGAAGGTGAGATGTCGCGACCTATTTGTGCGACACTCTGTAGCATAGTTTCGCGAGGGCGTTTTGCGGAAGTTCCCCGGAGGCGCGTCTCCGCTGGCCGTTGGCCGCGGCACAGATTTACACCCCGATAAAACTTCCCCGTGGATTTCATATTTTAACCAATGACACCGCGGCCGAATTGTCGCGCCGTAACTCAGGAAATTCGTCCTCGTTATCCGGGGCCGCGGATAACTCGTTAAATTTAATTACCATCGATAGAGCCGGCGCGTCAGAATACGTTTTAATTATTAATAAACGAGCGGTTAACACCGTCGGGCATAAACTCGATGAAAAACGCCCGTCTCGGGGCGGTTTTCCTGGAAACGATCGACGCACGATGCCAGACCGGGAGGGCTTCCGTGGTTGATTTACCGCCGACTGAGAATAAAACGGCCGTTAATAAGAAAGATTTTCGTTTCGGCAACTCGTAAAGTACCATCTTAACGTCCCCTATATCGCGGCTAATATTCGGGACAGGTAACGCGCGTACCTACTCCCCTTTGTACGTACGAAGATGTACTCGCTGAAATAAGCGTGTAAGTTACGACGGTTCGCCTCTCACGCCCGTTCCAGGCTTCTTTTCTGCGGCTGTTCCCCGTCGAAGCGGGCCGCAGGCCTCGTAAGCGGAACCAGCAGACGAGCCTCTCGCTTCGCGTTTCGTGTCCGACGTCCTTTTAATTGAGCGGTTTAACGCGCCGTCGTAAACATTCCACCGGTTCCAGCAGCTGCGTCCATCCGATCGCTCCTCTTTTCGCCTCCTTTCCTCCTCTTCATCCTCTTCCTCCTCTTCCTCCTCCTCGCGCGTTCATAGACGCGTTCGCGGTCTTCGAGTGGCGGGAAAAAATTTACTGACCGATGCGGATTTTGCCGGAGAAATCGCGTCCGCTCGGAGGTTAGCCGAGATTTCGGGAACACGAGGGATACCAAGGGCGACTAAATTTCTTAGAAACGTAAGAAGAAATCAAAGATCTCGTAGGACGTAGATATTCCCAGTGAACGGTCGGATATACGTCGATTACGACGCGTGAAAAATTTTCATTCGAATATTTCTGGCTGCGGAAATATCGCGAACCGATTTTCCATTTCTGTTTCCTCTCCTTCTCGTTTCGCACCTTTCTTCGGGAGCAGGAGGAAGCGAGGTCCAAAGCTAAAACCAGATCCGTGAAACCTGAGCGACACACGGTCCCGGCTTCCGCACACTGCGAGCTTCTCCGCGCTGCTGCATGTGGCAGGTGCATGGCCCACATATTCGGTATAAAAACTGGTAACCTAAGGTAACCGCAACCTGCCACAGCCCGAAACGGACGCGTCACCTGATAAAGCGACCGAGCCAATGCGATATTTCATGCTGATTCGCGGCGGATTATCTCGGCTGCTGCGACTCCGAGGTCCGGTACCTTTAATGTCCGTTTTACGGCGGTTCGTTAATGACTAAATATATACGCGTTTTCCCGTTTTAAACGCCGTCGAATTACGCCACGCGCGATTCCGTCGGTCGCTCGGGCATTCGCGAAAATTTCAAGTTATTTCCGTCCGAATTTATTCCGTCGTGTCCGGGGAATTTGTAATAGGCTATTAAGTGACCCAATAGCATAGGAAATGAGTCAGAAACACAATGACCCTGACTTTTCTTCGCGTCAACGCGTTATAAACGCGTCGCTGTATTACGAATACGAAGTAACGCGCAAATTCCATGAAAGCGGACTTAACCTTTCGCAAACAACGCAGAGAAAAATCACGGATCGAGAAATCTTGGACGAAACACCGAATAATGGCGTCGTAAAAATCTGGAACCCCGAAAAATTTCGGCGAAGAAGATAGAGATATACCTACCTACGGTCCTCTCCGCTTCCCGTTAATTCGGGGCCCGATCGATCTTCCGCTTTCTCGATAACCCTTACGACCGAGTGGAAGAAACACCGTCCACTTTCCATTAATACAAATAAAACTGCGGCCATTTTAAACCGGTCAAGCGACAACCGTTTGCACGAAGCGTCGCGCGCGCGTTCACCCAGTGACGTAGACTATATCCAGGCATCCGTTTCCGCCGCGGCGAAAACCACGACATCACCTGTTCTGGAAGTGGCGCGAACCGGCGAGGTGTGACGTGGCCTGTGGGGGCAGCCCGATAAGAAGCGCACCGGAGCACGAGGGGGCACGGCGAGTCCGGGCGAGACCCCGGGCCAGCCCCCGGAAAAAGGGCTGCAAGGAAGTTGGCCGGCTATTCGCAGGTGACGGTCGCTTAATCGAGGTGGAACCGAGGCGACTCGGGGGCCTAGGCCGGTAGGAAGGAAGTGAGGTCACCGGACCTTGGCCCACCTCGGTCGCCGAGTCGTAGCAGGTGTAGACTGGATGCGTGGGGTACCGCCGATACCGCTAATATCCACGCACGTCGCCGCGTGCGTCGTGCCGCGCTGCGCCGCGCTGCGCCGCGCCGCAAACCGCACTGATTACCCTAAGCGGCCGCTTTGCAATTCGAACGAAACAGCCGACAGAGTCCGGCCGCGTATTTTCCAATTCTGCTGTTTGTTTTCGAAATGCCTCTCGAATAGGTACGTACCCATTTAACGAGACGCAACGATCTCGCGAGAGCTAGAATCTAGAGTTAGCGATGGGAAGAGCGATTACCGGGAACACCTATGTCGAAGCCCAAAATTTGTCGGGAGTCGCGACTCGGAGAACCTCTGCGCGGGTCCGGAGCCCGGTAATTCGAGGTTTGCGCGGGTAGCACGAGCGTATCGCGAGGAGGGCAGCCTCGAAATTACACGGAGCACGTATCCCGGGCAGGGATAGACGGACACCCGTGGTTCGCCTGGCAAGAAAGCCCATCGCGACTAGGGGGATCGAAAGATCGTGGCGCCGTGAAAGAAACGATGGCCAGTCACCGAGATGGACTGGGCCCACTGGGTGTGTGCGCGCGCGCGCACGCTCCGGCCTGTGTGCCGCGGTGTCCGGCAGAGCGTTGTCGCCGTGCGGGACATTAGCGAGTTTCTTCTGCGGCTGCCGGACCCCGGGGGCAAAGAGGCGTAATGCAGTAACGACATTGATGATATAATCTCCCTTACTCGCCGCGGTTGCTCTCCCGTACACGCTAAGAGGGCCACACACGCGTGCGCCGGGACGCGAGCGTTGCGTGGTGTGCGTGGCTCGGCTCGCGCGTGCCCTGGCTCACGGATGAGCTACCGGCCCCGGCTCCTCTCTACTCCATTTATCCCTCTCCCTTCGAACGGCCCAAGGGAATCGCGGCATGAAACGAGAAACTAATCTTCTCCGCGGTCCCTTATGAACCCTCCGACTTGATTGTTTTATTCCGCCTGCTTTTCTTGCCCGGCCGCCGCGCGCTTTCGCTTCGTTTCGCTACCGTCCCTCTTTTTCGCTCGACACCGGCTCCCCATTTTTCCCGGACATTTCCACCCCGAGTTTCCACCGTCTCTTCGCCGTATCTTGAAAACTCTAGCGCGTCGAGGTAACCGTGGCAAAGGCGACCGTGCAGGAAGCGTTAAATCTTGCCCAGGTCCGGTAGACTCGCCCCGGAAGAGGAAATCGTCACTGGCCTGTCGTCCCTGGAAGGTGCGCCCACCTCTCGGCGATCTCATCGCAAATCAGACGAGGTAATGGCGCCGCGGTGTCCAACGTCCTCGCAGGAGTCTTTGTCTTTGACGATTTTATACGAGCGGCAATAATTATTTCGTAATACCGGGGTAATGGCGCTGCTGCGGCGAGAATTTATCGCGCGTGCGCGTGCGTGCTCGCGAGGGATCGCTGCCGGAATCCCGGAGATCGTAATCCGCGAGGTTCGGGCAGGCGGGACGCGGACGTTTAACGAATGGTTTCCTCGTTACTTTCCGCCGGCTCCGTATAAATTACGACGGAATAGCTTCATCTACGCCGCACCAGCGGGCCCGGCTCGCGGGCAATTTCCATCGGGGACCGCGTCAAGGGAAGCCGCGGATTTCTTTTCTTCTCAGCCCGTGGCCACGCGGAATTATCTTTGATGGTAATTTTATTTACGAGCCTGTTCCGACGATTTGCATTCGTCCGGCGTCTGCCTCTCTCGCGCTCCGACCGCTCGCCAATTATCGTTTCTCATTCCGCGATTGTCCGTTGTGTCGACTTTCCTCGTCGCGGATACTTTTACCAGCCGGATCGTTTCGCGGTATGGATTTGCCTCGCGTGGTCGTGCCTAATGGGGTTCCGTGGGGAAAACTTGCCAGGGATAGTTGGGGTGGACTGTTTGTTTTACGAGAAACGAGAGACACGCGTTATCGTGCACCGCGCAATCGGCTTTTCGTTGCGACTCGTAACTGATACGAGTATTTCGATGCACCGCGAGATTCTATGACGGCAGAGACGTATGTAACACTGTCTACCACCGACAGTTTCTATATCACGCGTGTATCACGAACTTGCTCGTTTGCTTTTGCTCGCTCGTCTTCTTGGACAGGGAGTAAATCATTTTCCAGTCGAATATTCGAAGTAAAGGAAACGAAAATCGAGGAAAATTTCACCTTTCGCCATTTCCACGATTCACGGGGCTGCGATGCTCTGGAGCGAACTTACAACGATTCTTCAGATTCTTTAGTTCCTCTAAACGCATAAATATTAGGGGTGAAGAAACCGGAAAATTCAGAGACGAAGGTAGCTCTGTTCAGAAGTTCGAATAGAATAGAATAGAATCGGCGATATTTCGCACCTTTTATTCTTCAGATCTAACGAGACATTTCGCAAGGCAATACTCGTTAGGTGGAGTGTTACAAAACCCGGGTAGACTGGAAGGATCGCGTCGCACGAACGGAGTGGCGTCGAAAAATCGTTAATTAGAACGGGTTAATCGGTGGCTAACCGGCGGACGATAAATGTCAGAAATTCGATATTACGGTCGCTACATAATCGCGCGAGAAACCGGACTTTCTCCGGCGCTGTGGAATTTACGAGGCATCGTTCCGGACAAGTCGAGAAGAATCGTTTTACGAAGCGGTAGGTAACACGGCAATCGGGCTGATAAGCGCGCCGCTATCGATCCCCGACACGGGTTTCGAGTTCTGTAATTGGAAAAACCCGGTGAAACCACCCGTGATCGCGGGCCCCGCTTGCGAAACGGTTCCGGGCAGAAAGAGAAACACCTTCGCGATAAACGCGCATCGAGATCCGTTCACGATGCATTCTCCTGTTACCTGTTGCATGAAACTTCGTAAAATGGAATGTACACGGTGTATTCCGGTATGAAGGCTTCGTGGGTGGTCTCGGGGTAATGAAAATAAGGAAAAGATCGCGGTTAATTCGCGTTGCCTAATACTTCTCGGATATCTTCTTCTACCCAGTCGCGTCCAATCCACCGTTCCATGTTTCACCATTTTTATTCCCAGCGTGAAAGATTTAGCGATACTCTTGATACGAATTCTATTACCAACTTCCAAGAGTCCATAAATCTCTCGAAAAACCTATCTCGATATAAATTTCGAAATTTCCTAACAAAAATTCCGCAATCGACGTTGCCGTTTTATCACAGTGAGACCGATCGACTCGGGGGATACTTAATTTTTCGATATCCACCGTGGTTCACCTCGTCTTCGACAAACCACGATAGGTCTCGCGATCGCTGTCGGATGTAAGAGGAGTAATGCCGGTAAATTTCGATGGAAGGAGACGGCGGAGTCGGAATAATTTTCCTCGATCATCGAATTCCACTGGGGATGCGCACGACGTGAATTTCCATTGGGCAAATAGTGGCGGTAACTACCGTTGCCGGAACGAGAGGTGAATTGCGCGGAGGCCCGAATAAGGAGAGCTTTAGAAGCGAGCGCGCGGATACCTTCTCTACGCCTTCGAAATAGCTCTATCGAGGAACGATCGAAGGTCGCGGGGGTCGTAACCTCTGACGGAGGACCGGATTGAACCCGGTGGCTACCAGGTGATCGACCACGCCTCATCACTTTGCTCGCTACCGAGGCAAACGAGGGGCCCAGCGCATGGTCGGAGGAAGAAGCGAGTGCGAGCTGGTGCCTGGTTATGATCGTCATTATCATCATCATCATCATCATCATTGTACCTCGAACTCAAGGCGGTCACTCAAGGTCAGTACTCTAGCTCTCGTACGATCCGCTGATCTCCCTTTCTCGCGCTGCGCAACCTTGCTTCTTTATTTTCCTACAAAGTGCAGATCTTCAGCGATGCGCCTTTTTTCCCCTGTTGCGTGCGCGTTCTCCACACGGGGGTACCCTCCGAGGTGTGGGTGGAAAAGGGAAGGTGAATTTAGCGGAGCACGGTGCTCGGTCAGCTCCAGCCGGCAGGCACCGTGCAAACTACATAGCACTGCTCGTGGTTTATACTAATCGTTCCAGCCGTGAGTTCGCCAGGGTAATCGTCTTCCTCTCTCTCGCCTCTCGAGCTTCCATGGCTTTCAATCCTCCCGGATAGCATTCGTCTCTCCCCTATCTCCGATCCGACGCTTCCAAAGATTTTTCGATTACCTCTCTATCTATTTCCGCGAACAGATACACACGCTCGAAAGAATTTACCGCGTCGAGAAAAACGTAATCTTTCCTCGAAGGTAGCACACTCGCGTCGTACGAGATTGGATCATAATTGCGACCTAATAATCGTATTCACGAAGTTCGTGCTGTATCTGTCGGAGCGAATCGACGCGTTCGAAGGTATAGAAATTCGGATTCCGTTTCGAGCGATAAGATTGCATCGAATAAGAGACGGGGACACGGAATCTGCGATACCGCGCGAGGAGGAAATCCAGCGACTCGAGGAACGATTACGTCCGAATGGAAACATCGAGGAGAGTTATCTGAGAAAACAGGCTGGAGTTAGAGGACGGTCTGTGTGTCGGCGGAAATCGTGGAGTGTTTGGGCCAACGAGCAGGCAGCGAAGATCGTCGAATCATCGTGGAGCCACCCACCGGCTGGAAAAAGTATCCGTCTCGCGACGAGTGCACTCGAGAGGAATCCTACCAATCGGAAGCGGGACCATTAATCCCGGTGGATCGACAAAAGGAACGAAATCGATCCTGTTTGGAGGCAATCAAGTGGCGGCGTTGGAACGACAGCAGGCGCCCGTTCGATTCTAGCAGCGCACTGTCGCGCACCTTATGGCCTTATAGTCGAATAGGTGTCGAGTCACGGCGCACAATGTGCACGCGCCTTAATTAAGTTTATTTAATTACCTTTGCACCGTGGCCGTGAAGCTGTTGCCACCTCTTCGCCGAAGCGACACCGGGACGCAACGTTTGTTTCGCCAGTCTCTGCTTGTTTGTCCAACGGCGTGGAAAAAATATTTGCGTGCGTTTGCATACGCATTATTCGCTCGCTTTTACCTATTCCGCGTAATTCCTGAAATAATTCTACGCCATTGATATACCAATCGATTCGATAATTTTACAAAAATCGAACAGAAGGAAAATGACGGTGTTTCTGTTTGAACGGTCGCGAAATGGTAATTGCAATTGCAAACGCGACGTCTAGAGCTATAGCGAAGATCGGAGGAAGGCGAGGCTAATTAAAAGTTCCTAGTCGAAACGCTTTCGCGATCGATGGGACGAATCAATTTCGAAAACGCCCGTCTTGCGTCAACGGAGACTCGTGACTGACCCCACCCGCGATATTACCGAACGAAACGACCGCAACGTTTGGAAATTATCCGTCGACTGAAGTAGCAGTTTACGCCCATTTTAAATTACAGGCACAGAGCAGCGGCTGGATTACGCAGTCGGTTGGATAGAACGAAATGCAGATTGGTGATTTTTTCACAGCCGATGGGTATCGCCACGGGCTGGCCCGGACTTGCGACACATCGGCCGGGAATTCGACGGGATCGTAGGTATCGAAAATCGGGATCGTGTATCGAGGTAGCATTTAAACGCGCCCGGCGGAAAATAACGTAACGGTTTTACCATTTTAAACCGGAGGCGTGGCTCGCCAGGCCGATCCGTAGAACGGAGAAACGGCCGAATCGTAGAATCGTACGAATCGAGCAGAAGAGAGTATCGCGTAATCGAAAGCAGCGGTATACGTTGAATTGTAGAATCGCGATTGGAATTACAGATCCGTGACATTATGACACAGTAGAATCGTTGAATTGTAGAACAGCTGAACTGCAGTGTCATACGACAATTGCGCGATAGAGTCGCAAATTCATAAAGCGATGACACTGTAGAACAATCGACTAAGGCAGAATTGAATCGTAGAATCGACGAAATATCGCACGCGTAACGCGAAAAGAGAGGAGAGAGAAGGGAAAAGGGAAGAAGGAAATACGAAGGAGATATTTCGCGAGTGAGAAAGATGGATTGGCATGGAAGGGCTGACCACTGCGGCCCATACCACTTGCGCACGTGAAACGAGAAATAGCATCACTGGAACCCGCATACCGGAACCTCCTGCACGTTTCTACCAGTCAAGATAGTTTTCAGCCTAAAGCAAACAGTGCAACGAACCCGCCAGTCCGAGCAACGAATTAGCAAAATCGAAGATCCAAAGGAATGGCAGACCACGCGATCGTCTCGGCTGTTTCCAATCGTGCTTGCAAATTGCCCGGACCGGTGCTTCCTATTGCATGCCACGAAATATTATCAACAATTTCCAAGTAATCAGCGCGGAAGTCGAACGTAGCCTCTATGTAGGGTCGGTCTCCGCTCGGAACGGGCCACGTCGCCGCTCGTAGCGAGGCAATCACCAGGCGAAGAGGAGAGAAGGAAGAAGGAGAGGAGGACGAGGAAGAAGAAGAGGAACGAACGAGATGCTTACGTCAGTTTTCTGATCGTGACTGGCTCCACCCTACGTTACCGACCGAGAGAGGCCAGACCGTGCCATTATTACCCTATTATATCTTGCATAACAGTAACAGTGAACGAAGTGAGCTATTACGCTGCTCGTCGTGGGGGTGGATGAAAGAAAAGAGGAGAAAGGAGGCCGTCTAGGCGGCGGAGCTCTGGCTAGAGAAGAGAAGAGCGAGGAGGAAGAGCCGCCGTGGGTCGATGCGCCTACCGAACCTGTCCGTGCAAAAATCATCATTCGCGATTCACGCCGCTTCTAATCGATCTGAACTTGCACCTCCGTGGAATTAGCGGAGAATTAGATCGTCGGTCTTTATTAGCTAGAGGTATCCTCGGCTTCCCGGTCGAGAGTCGCCTTTCTTCCCGACTTTCCACGAGCTTCGCTTTCAATTCGCCAAACTTACACGAATTCTTCCTAGTTTCGTCTCTTCTTCTTCGTTTCTCGAACGATAACGTCTGAGACGTGTTCCTCGCGTGGAATTAATAGAACTTGGAATTAACAGAACGGAGGAGCATAGAATCGACGAGTCATTAGTAGAAAAACGATGACGAATTAATTAGCCGATGTAAATGACAAAAGAGAATTTGTTGTCAGTTATTAATTGCCCCGTTGGAGAATCCTAACGGTCCTCGCGGAGGCTGGTCCCGTATCTCTTTTTCTTGCTTCACCTGCGGTATTCCTGTCGGGGGTCGTGTATCTCTCGCGTGTCAATGAAACAACGAAACTTACCAGGCCGTTTCAACGTTTCACATTGTCGTATACACGGTCGACCGGATTCGTGGCGTTCCAAATCGAATCGGAGATCTGTTCCCGATCTGTCGTGGGCGACTTTTCGTCCGACCAACCTCTCTCTCTCTCTCTCTCTTTCACTCTCTCCTTTTATCCCCCGTCCGTAGCGCACCTCTTCACGTACGATAAATTTCGAAGGAGTGTGCGCGTAGATATCACGGAGACAAGAAGAGGAATTCGAAATCGGTCCTCCCACCTGTCACAAACCAGGCCCCGTCACGATACATCACGGGTATCTACGGATAATCGATTTATATCGACGCTTGGAATTCCACTTGGAAACGGAGCCTCCATTCCTGCAGCCGTCTCACGCCTCCGAAATGCCGGAAGAACTCTCGAAAAAATACCTCCGTTTCTCTTCCGCGCTCTCCGTTCTCCTTTTTCTCTCCTCGTCATCGGCCGAACGGAGCCTCCATTCCTGCAGCCGTCTCACGCCTCCGAAATGCCGGAAGAACTCTCGAAAAAATACCTCCGTTTCTCTTCCGCGCTCTCCGTTCTCCTTTTTCTCTCCTCGTCATCGGCCGAGCGGCTTCCTCCATTGTCAGCTTCCTTTAGATATCGAGAGATTATTATAGATTCTGCCAGATAGCTTTGTCGAGGACTCACGAAATAACGCCTCCGTCCAGGCACAATCGGACCTGTCGTTTATTCCTTCGTGGTCATTACGTTCTCCAGAGAAATTCGGACAAGAGCGTCGTTCGATCGTCTCCTAGCAAACAAAGAAACGGATCGTTGCCGGAGGGAACCGTTGCGTTCGTCGGAGGTATATCCTCGAAAATGAGGGAGCAAAGCCCGGATTCCTCGCGATTCCCGAGGAAAGAAAGCGTTTCTCTCGGGTTATCGTGAATTATGTATCTTCGTAGGGTGCGCGATCCATTGTGACGGGTGGTTGGCAGAGGATCGCATCCTGTACCACCCAGGCATCCATCGGGATTAAGATCAACGACACCTGACCTGTCGTCGAACACCGGAAGAGGAAGCCGTCCCATCGGCCACGAAAAAGAGGACCCCTTGTCATTCTCTTAGGAACACGTGTGCGTGAGCTATTAAAGCGTGCAACACGTGCGGCGATCTCGTAAATCCGAGATTTTTCCGCAGGCAGACTTCTCCGTGGACGCTTTTGACGGATGCTCGGTTTATTCCTGCGCGTTAAAGGAATAACAGGAAACCTGCTCGCTTCTTCTCGATTACCTGGAATTATTTCCTCCAGCCACTGATTATCTCGAACGCCATAAATGTTTCAACAACTACACGCGATTCGGAGGGGGGGAAGGGAGAAAAAAGAGGGAAGTACACCTTCATTTATCTTACGCGTCTGTCACTGATACATCAGTGAAATGTTGCTACACTTGTCGAACAAGTTACACGGAAATTCCTTCGTCTTTTTAATTGAATCGTATCTCGAAACGTTCCTGGAAACACCGATATTTATGCGGCGTACGCCCACTGTCCGCTGGTGGCGGGCGAAGAAATGAATAACAGAAAAGGCAGGTAACGTACGATCAACAATATCGGGTATGTAAATCCATCGAGGATCCTCCTCGAGCCACGGTCTCGGCTTTCGTTCGAAAAGTGCTCGACGCCGTTGGTGAATCGGCCGGCTGTTGCTCGTGTAGGTGAATCAGAGGCGCGTAGGTAAAGATCGCTCGCGATGAATTCGTAGAATAGAACGGATGTTGGGCAATTCGAATGGCTGGCAGGTGCCGCCGGGAGGTGGGCGTCGTTTTACGCCAAATTCGATACGAAACGAGAATTCCCGTTTCCTTTCTCACGACGGCCATTCTTTTACCTCTTCCTCCCGTTTCTCCAAATTTTTCTACCTCTTCCTACGCCGCTGCGATGGGAATCTATCTTCGCGGCAGTTGCGTAGGCCAGCCCTAGCACTCTGCGATCCTTCGCATTTTCACTCGGTAATAATAATAATAACCGTTTAAACGCTATTGCAAGAGTAAACACGATACAGAGAAATTCGTCGCAGAGATTTTCCAGACCAGATTTTCCCCAAAAAACAGAAGTTATCGGAAAATTACGAAATCGTTCGATTTAAATCTAAAGGAAGCCTCGGTTTAGCTGCTTTACCATAACCCTGCGATCCCTCGGATTTTCCGTCTAGTCATTAATATTAATAATAACCGTTTAAACGCGATTGAGCGAAACTCGTCGCAGAGGTAACCAGATTTCCGCCAAAAAACAAAAGTTATCGGAAAATTTCGAAATCGTTCCGGTTTAAATCCGAAAGGACCGTCGGTTTAGCTGCTTTACCATCGAACCCTCGGATGGGTATCGAAGGATCGACGTCCCTTTCCAAATACAGCGAACGTTCTCCGGCCACATTTGGACTTCCATCGGGAGCTGCGTGAACCGGCAAAAAAGTAGGTTCCTACGGGTTTGTCGCAGGTCCGAAGATCACGAACCGGCGCATATGGAGAGGCCGTGAAGCGGATGAGGGGTCAGAGTACTTCCTACACGCGGTGCCTATGGGGTACACCCATACGCAGGCGATTACGTGGGCACGGACGTGTGGGACATCATAGGACGACCACGAGGCAACGCACCACCTGTTGAATCCCCGGGGAGGGTCACAGGGAGAGTACAGGGGACGAGGACAGGTAGGAGAGACAAGGAAGAAGAAGGAAGGATAGCTCTCGCGAGAAGAGCGGAGAGGAGGAGAGGAGAGAGATTCGTTCACGTGTCCCACCTTCGTTTCTGTCTTTCTCCGGTTCGTCTTCTCTTATCCGCGGCCCGTTCTCTCGGTTCCTTTTGCGTTAGTCATCGTTGCCTTTCGCAATACTTATTATCTTCTTAAATGAACCACGGCCAACGCTGGAAGCCGGCGGCTTCGGTAATTGGCCACGATGCGTTCGTGGATAAGCAAAAAAGCACGAATGTAAATCTTCTGCCGTGGCAAAAGTATCCCGCGAGGGCGTGCTGCGGCCGGTAATCATTCTAATTAAAGCGAATTATTCCTTGGTCCCTTAGGTGGCTGATGTAATGAGACGGGAAGATTCGCGAAACTTCTCACAACGCCGGACCCGCTCCGTTCCGTCGAATCCGCGCGTTCGGGTTACTCGCGTTGCGATAGATTTTATCGGCAAACGTGGGTAGGATTTTATTCGGATAGTGGGAAGTCGATAAAATCTTCGGGCTAATAACGAAGAATTATCGAGGGATAATTATCCGCGGCGAAATATCAGAGGAGAAAATGGGGAAGAAAAGATGCTTCTCTACCGTGTCGACTTTCGTTTCGTCTGTCAAGCGTCCGTATTCGTTAAAGGACTCGGAAGGAGGGGTGAGGAACGGAGAGGATTAAAGGAAGAGAGAAGGGTAATGGATGTAAATAACAAGCAAGCAATTTGGATCAGGCAACAAGTACGGCGCAGCGGTTAACGCAGCCAGAAATTCCTCGGAATAAATTTCACGGCCGGCTCTGCTCATCAACACTCGAGGTTTATCGACTCGAGGCGCCTCGACCCTGACCGAACGAAGACGTTTTACGGCGGACAGAAAGTTTCCACGACGGTTAAACGAGGGGAACCGAGTTTTCCCATCGTGGCAGGATCCAACGTGCGGAGGTGGACCCGGCATTTGTCTTATTAGAGGAAATATATTAATGTCAAAACGCATTACGTCGTACGTCTGCATCAACCTGTCGTGTCGAGAGCTGACGCACACGGGCGCATACGTTCGCTGCCCTCGGGCCTTTCTCGATGCACGGGCATCGACGGGCCCCGTCAGTGTGCACGTGGGCACGTAAAGCGCACGATTACGCATCGCGACCGCTCGCTCGTCTCCCTTTAACGAGCGTTATTCAATAATATTTAAATTTAATGAGCGGCTCGTAAACAACATTAATGAACCGGGAATCGGGCGGTACCGGCGGTATTAATTAAAATATAATGAGACGAGTAATTATCGGGAATCGTAAAGCGTTCGCGAGGTAATCGATGGAAACGTCCGTGGTTTTTCTCCCTCTCGGCTGATCGATATCTAAAAAGCCGATCAATCTTCCTTCTTCCGACGTGTCGGTGACGTTTCCTCGGGAATCATCGACGCGCCGTTTCTCCTCCAACAAATGACTCGTATAATTTACAGAATCGCTTTCCATCGTTCCTGTCCATTTCACCGGGACGAGCCCGCCAATGACTCATCCGGCCAGGAGAATGAGTTACGTTTGCGGGAAAATATGGAGTGTTTGCGGAGGATCGGTCGGCCTACGCCGTTCGTTTCTTCTGCCGGGTCGCGGCGCTAATTGCGTCGTTACGCCTATGCGTGCGAGTACGTCGAGACGCGAAATCGCGAGGCGCGAACGAGAAGGCGCGATACGCTCGGATCTCGGGAACACGGACGCTGGACAGAAGCCATCGCCGGGGCCCGAGCGATTCGCCCGCGGAAACGGCCGGCCGCGGTATCGAAACGCGCGTATCGTCGAGATGACAGGATATCGCGTTGAAACAATGAAGCTCGGGCTGTCGGAGTAAAATCGCTGCGAGAATGGAGGCTGGCCGTGGCGAGAGGGTACCTGATTCCTCTGGAAGGTACCTGCACAATACCTGCACGCGGCGGCGTGGGCGCGCGAACCGCCTGGCCGCGTCTCAACCTGCTGAAACTCGTTCCATGGTGGGGCCTGACGAGTCTCCACGGTCCGCGCCGGCAACCAACGTCGGCTTCCGAGGACGACGGGCTTCTCGCGCCTGCACACCGATCGGCCTCTACTCGAGTTTAAAAACCGTACCCCGGCCGGCTTTCCATCCTTCCTTCCACCCTTCGCTTCCGTTCCAGTCCCNGAAGACGTAAAAGCGGCGAGAGGCCACGGAATCGGCCGGGCCTCGACGCGACCGAGGCATATAAACCAGGATTACGGGAGACACGCGGCGTCGTAATTCTCGCCTGCACACCGATCGGCCTCTACTCGAGTTTAAAAACCGTACCCCGGCCGGCTTTCCATCCTTCCTTCCACCCTTCGCTTCCGTTCCAGTCCCCTTCCTCCATCTTTCTCTCTCTCTCTCTCTCTCTCTCTCTCTCGCTTCGCCTCGAAAACGAGACCCACTCTCCAGGTTTTTCGACTCGTCTCGATTGACCGATGGCCGAATTTCGATGCCGACTCGGTGGTCAAGGATACTACGAGCAGTCGCGATAGGAGAAGGCTATTCTAGAAAAATGGAGGATCTTGGTGCGAGTGACCTGCACGTATCAATTACTCCTCGACGTGACCGCTAACGCTCTGGTCTTAACAATTTCACGACACGTGGGAACACGCGGGCGGCATAGAACGCTTAAAATCGGACACAATGCGCGTGAATGGATCCGCGAGGATGAGCAGACGGGAGGGAAGGTTCGGGATGCTTGCACACAATGCCACTCGAGTGGTAATTTGTCCGAGATGGGTCATTACGAACTTAAGACCCTCGCCTTTCCCCTGACGAGGCCTCATCCTCCACGGGACAGAGGCCTCTCGCGAGAAAGCGAGACCCGCTGACCTCATCGTGAACCGCGGCCGTCAAAACACGCGTGTGCGCGAGCGAGCGAGCGAACGCGCGCGCGCGCGCGCGCCTTGCAGCGAGCACGAGCCCGAGCCCTCTTCGGATCTGGTAATTTCGGTAAGGAGCAAAAAGAGAAGCGGGCGTAAAACGCATCGGCCAGAAGAGTGGCACGGTAGACAGATATACGTGGCGTGGACCAGCTTCCACGATGGCCGAGCCTGCCTTCCATTTCGCTGAAATGGACCCCGAGACACTGACACACTGCTTCTCTTCGATGTGTCGGCTCGGACGGAGCTGGAATTTTTGGACGGTTTCAGAAGGTTAATTGGTTTGATGGGGGTCGATGGTAGTGGCGCGCGAGGGTGGCGCAGGAATTCTTATTTTCGGGAGCCGCCATTTTTACCGTTACACCGCGCTGAGCGTTGCCAACAGACTCGAGAGAGATTCGAGTCTCTTTATCGCGATTAAAAGAACCGAGACGTCTCGCGCGAGCATTTCCATTTACGTTGGTTCCTCGCTTAAATAGGAATTTTTCGGACCGTTTGGCCGATTCGAGGCGATTCGAGGACCGTGCAAACGAGAAATTATCGTGCCCGGCCGAAATTGATTTCTCTTACGCGTCTCTCGGCTCGCAAATTTTCTCCTTGATTGCGGAGAAACGCGTACGTCCTCGCGTACGTTGCTCATACGAGGCAATCATGGCCGTGGAAGTAACGCAACGAGGAATCTGGAAAATATTGCCCGGCGAGATTGCGCCAAATGGAGGCTGGACTGGTGTTAATTGAGAAATACAGATTCGCGCGAAGAGGAGGAAGAAAGAGGCGAGTGGCAGGATGGAGAGAAGGAGACGGAGAGGAGGTTGGAGGGCAGTCGCGATAAATTCGATCGTCCGGGACAAATTGCCAATAAAATTGGCGTTCGCCGTGCGGACCGACACGCACGTAGCTGGCCTTAAGTCACATAATTCCGTTCGTAACTCACCTGTTTTCGCGTGTATCGGCCGAAATTTTAACTTACGCCGGCCATTATCCCGTCCAGTTGGCCCGCTCAGGGAGAAATTATTGCGGCTCGTGTCGCACGGTAGAGAACCATCACGATAGGACAAGATATTTGCAACCCGGACGTTTAACGGCTCGAGAAACTTTCGTCTCTGCCGTCTCAATCGACCGGGCCCTCTCCTGGTCAATTAGAGATCCGTCCCCGTCCGTAAAGCAACTTTGTGCAGCGAATTCCGTGCAAAATTGAATCAAGCAATTTGGAGGTGAGCCAAGTGTGTTAAAGATCCTTGTTCGAGATCCTCTTTATACCTTGACATACCGGTACACGCTGAACTTTCCAGCCGAGGCGTTCGGTATTTTCGGTATAAGTAGCATAAGAGATCCCCGAGAGTTATTACCTCTCGTACCGGCCGGTAAAGTATTTCATTATTTTCGAAAGAAACGTCGACAATGCTGCATAAACAACGAAGATCGATGTAAACGATTAAACCGGGCGTTCGAACGAACGGAACCCGGCACGAAAACAGATGTAAAGCGAAAATAAACGAACTCGGGACGCAGACGGGGAAACCCACTATGTAAATGGGGAAATAAAACGTGTAAATACCCGCCGCGATAATCGTTCGCATTCGAATCGAAGGATATATCGATTCTGATCGACGATCCATCGTACGAATATAAAATCACGGTATTCCGGAGAGGAGTGCATCGATCTAATCGATCTACGTTATTCGAAGTTTCCTCGAGTATGTGAAAAAAGAAAAAAAAAAAAAATAGGGGAGTCGGTGCGAAAGACGAAGCGTATTTTTGCACCCCGTATAATGTCCGACAACGAATCCGAATTTTTACGATACTCCTTGTACATTACCGACATCATTATTCCGAGCGATTTACGGTACGATCCAAGGCTCCGGTCTTTAACGAAGAATCAAAGATTCTTCTCTCCCGGCGTGCCTCTGGAGAATATCGAGATGAACGCATTAAAGACGCCGGGGAATGCAACGGTCGTGTACGCGTTACGAGAACGGAGAAACGCGGCTGAATCATCGTCGCTCGCTTGCGAAAGCGCGCTTTTCGCGGCTCGTTCTTCCGATAAATGCGCGCGTGTCCTTAATCGGGCGAGGTACGACTGGCTGCCTCGGATTTATGTGGATTAGTAGAAGCGACCAGCTGTGTGTCCCCTCTCTCTCTCTCTCTTTCTTTCTCCTTCCTCTCTTCGCCCGCTTTCCGCCCTTTTCGGGACGCACTGTCGGGTCGCGGTGGAGCACGCGTTGCGACGTTACGAAAGTTATAAGCTGAAATTGACAATTTCACGTCAGCTTCTCGTTGTCTGGCCGCGGTCTCCGACGCCCACGCCGGAGCGGAGTTTACAGGTGCGGCTGGCAACCTGTATCTTCGTCGGACCGCGTGGATGCGCGCGCGTGTCGCACGCACACGCGTTCCGGAGCGCGCGACGCGTGATATACTCGGCCCTTGTCCGCCTCGTTACGCCCCGGCGGAGGCTGGGGCCAGGCTCGTTTCGGCCGCATCATCCGGAATTCCACCGTCTCTCCTTCCCCCTTCCCACCTTTTCGGCAATCCTCTCTAACCACGCGATAAAAACCGTCCTCGTCGTCGTCGTCGATGGAAATCGAGTTTCCAAGCTTACTCCCAGGATTACCTGCCGGTGTCGGACTTTCCTCCGGTCCGGAAAGAGGCAAAAAAGCCCCGAGACACGGCGAGATCCTTCCTCTCCTCGAGCGAGGATAGCATCGGGTGTCCGTTACAGAGCGAGTCGGGAGTTTTACGGGGCGAGGGAACGGAAGAAAATGCCGGCGAAAAAGTTGATTTTACCAGGTATTCGATTAAGTGCCTTTTTGCCGGCGTTCTTCGATCTATAATGTCTACTTTCCGCTCGGCGCGGCGAAGAAATCGGACAGATATGACGAGTTGATTCAGCAACGCGGCAAAAATAGCGCGGTAAAAAGGTCTCGAGGTAATGGAAAGGAAGAAATTCTTCGGAGGCGTAGAATCGCGCAGAGCCTCACCGGCGTCTGCGCCTCGGCTAATGGCACATCCAGTCGCGGAGACTTTCCTCTCCGTGTCTCTCCGCGGATAACGCGGTTCTTCACCTGTTCGCCGGCTACATATCCACGCGCGTTTCGCGAATTTCATCGCGTCGATCCGCCCGGAGGAAAAGCGAGAGGAGGAGGGCCACGGTGCCTAACGCGATTAAGTAACTACCAGTCGTAAAGCCACGGCGAGATAATCCGTGTAAACGCATAAATTGCCGGATATTTAAGATAGCAGCGGCGTTATTCGGATAGGGCTGGTGATGGCCGGGCGTAAGTTACTGCCGGGCCACCTAGGCGGATCACGAGCCACGCCTGGGCCCACCGAAACGGGCCTTTACGGTCGGAAAGCCCGGGACAAAACGCGCGTTTTATAGGGAGGGCGTCGCGCGGCGGAAAGAGGAGGCGATGCGAGCGGAGGCGAGGCGACGCGTGCGAGCTATCACACGCGACCGGGCCCCGTCGGATTAAAAGGGAAATCGACGTTCTATTTCCTGCTGCCACGGCCGGGACAGCCTCTTTATGGGGACACGAAGGTGGTCCAGGATCGTTCGTTTCACCGGCCAAGGCTGTTTATCTTGCCGGGGACCATTCGTTCGTAACCGGGCCCGTACTGTTTCTATGCGTTCATTGTTTCTATGGTTCTCGTGGGGGGGGCGACCGTGAAATACGCTTGATCGTCGTGATCGTCGATCGTTCCCTGAGATCTTAAGTTCTTCGGGTATTGTTGGATTCGAGTACGGAAAATTTTAATGGTCTTCCACCGCGATGAATGTGACGCGTGATGGATTTAAGTGGTAGGGCTTTACGAATGGATATGGGTTTCCAGATGTTCCCCTACGGTTCTATCGTTTGTTTCATCTTTCGACTTTCACATTTTTCACCACCGACCCCGGCCGTTTATTCCTCGCCGCGTCGCCGGCTCGGCCCGTTCTAAGCTTACGAATGGATATGGATTTTTAAGTACCGGGAATTATCGTCCGTCTCGCGCTTCGTTTCCCCCGCTCTCGACGGATTTCGGCCAGCCTCGCGGGTGCCCGCCGTGACGGAGCGTAGAGGAGGAATTATCCGGTGGTTCGTTTCGACCTTGGAATTATCCGAGGCGATCGTTGCCCGATTACATCCGTCAATACGTTTAATCACCGTGCCACCGATCGACCCACGATTCACTCTCGAATCACGTACCCCTGACACGGTCGGAATACGGAATGAAAAAAAGAAAGGAGGGAGAAAAAGGAGAAAGGAGGCGGAGGGAAAAAGAAGAAGGCTCGTCCTGTTAGAAACGAACAATATCTTCGTTACGAGGAGACATCATTATTTGATCCAGCATCGAGAGACGATCTCACGGTGCATTCTCGAGGACGAGCAGCGCTCCGAGGCGTCGCGAACGTTTCTCCAATCGTGTACGGAGATTGAATTCACCGTGTTCCCCGGGTTAGTTAGAGCCAGAGGGGGCCGGCCCCGAGCGGGCCGAGGGGGCGAGAGGCCGCGTAGAGACGGTAATTTACATGACAACGAAATTCTGGTTCGTAACCCGCTTCTGACCCTCCTTATCGCCATCTCCCCCGATTCTTCCATATTTAAAGGAGCCTTCCGCGGCCAGTGACCCGCGGATCCTTCTTCGGCGTGAGCTCGCATACGCGGACGAAGGTGGCAGCGAACGACACGTAGGGCACAGGTGCTACGCTCGATCGTATCGAGGCCACCGATCATTGTATCGAGACGAAACCGCCGGCCGAATTTCCATAAAGCGACCGCCGGAGATATACGGTATTGTCCCGCGCTGCTCGCCGTACCATCCCTCAACCCTGCCACGCGGGATCAAGATCCCCAGGCCCTCCTCGTCTCTAGGTGAATTCGTACCCTCCGGGTAAATAATGGTTCCGATCGGGCCCGAAACCACGGGGAAATATCGACGCTCTCGGACACGTTGCCGGAGCGCACCGATTCGACGACGATTAAAATCGGGGGAACGAGGGGTGTGTGCCCCGCGAAACGGGCCCCGGACGAGGGAGATTCTCTCTCTCGGGTCGGAGAAACTCTCTGCCAGGGGATCGAGCTCCCAGAAAGGGATCTCCGTCGATTCCGTGGCTAAATTTAGCATCGCGTGAACCGGACGTCTTCCTGGCGTCTTGAAAAACATTCCTCGTTGACAAGCATAGATGACGGGGATGCAATATCGTGCTTCATCATCGTCATACCGGCATTCTTCGTTCTAACGAAAGCAAGGTGGGCAGCAGCCGTTTCTCTTAGCCACGATTCCCCCGGCTAGGTGATGTAGTGCGGCTGAGTGATTTCACAAAGGCCCGGAGAGTTAGAGTCCCGACTCGTTATGCCTAAATAATTTTTTTCGTCGTTTATACCCGTGGAACACGCTCCCCCCAGCCCCGTTCCACGGCCGCCGAGCCGAGCCCCGGTGGGGTGAGAGATTTAAGGGAAACGACGAGGAAAGGAGGAACGAAAGAAAGAAACGAAGAGGTGGAGGCTCGGAGAAGACGCGCAACCTGTCCCATGTATCTTGTGGGCAGGGGCGCTTCCGTCAGCATCTACGGATTCATTAGAGAACAATAGGATGATGAGTGCAGTCCGTGAGTCGTAACAGACTCGAGACGTTGCATCGTGGATAAGAAGGCTGCGCGGCGAGACACGGAGAAAGAGGCAGAAAAAGAAAGGTGGAAGAGAGAGAGAGGCGCACAAAGGCGCGCGTATGGTAAGGAGCAGCTCGCGAGCATTTTCTTATATGGATTTTCTTCCTTCGATTTCCGACCACGCTCTCGCTTTGCCATAACCACGGGATCGGAGAGCGATTCAAACCTGAGGTTATTTTTCCCGTTAATTGATATTTCCGACCGAGGGTAAGGGAGGGTATCGCCGGGGACCAGTTCCTCGAGGAAATTATTTAAGCGTTTTCGATGAATGTACACGCGTGCACGTAAGCCCGTCCTTCTCCTCTTTTTCTTCTCCCTTCGCTGGCTCTCGGTGTCTGCCGTTCTTTCTTTTCTTCTCTTTCCCTTCCCTTTTTTTTCATCCGCTCCTCTTTTTTCTCCGGCCACGACGAAGTGCACACCGGGGAAAGGGTACGTAGAGGAGTATGTAGATTCAGGACAATGCGGTCCTATTAACGAGATCAAACGATACACGGAGACGACCGCCGTGGTCCGGTACTGTGCTCCCGCCAACCAGGGATGCATCTCGGTTCTTTCTTCGCGCTATTTCCTAAGCGATCTTTTTTAAAAACCGACGCTTCGCGCGTCTCCAAAATTCGCGCGATTCCTCGCGACGATTTCCATACCTTTCCTTCGATTATAAAAATCGGGAATCTCTTCCGAATTGTTGTCACCTAGACACCTCGATTACACTCGGAATTTATTTTTTGAAATCGAAACCCCGTTGGATTTGTCGCTTATAGTCGTTCGAGCGCAAGACTGTTATTGGAGTTTTGTTAAAAAACTCGACGTCCGCGTAGGAACGAAGAAAAAGTTGCTTTTCATTCGAGCGGATAAGCAGATGCGCGCGCCGCGAAGGAAGATGCATCGGAAAGGTTATGTTAATATTAAGGAGAACTGCGTGGAGGACCGTAGGTGCTTTCCAGGAATCTCTCGCTAGTCCTGCGGCCCTGACGATGATAAGGCTACAGCACGACGGTGGCGGCGTTACCGGGCAGCAAGGATTTACAGAGGCGACAGACCGATATACCACATCCCTATCCCCATGGGTTTCTCGTTCGCTTTACCTCGGTTCGCTCTACTTTGCCTCGCCTCCACTTTTTCCACCAAGGCAGATCCCTCGCTTCTGTTACGGTGGCCGTCCCGTACCTACCTCCAGTATGTAAATGCACTTCGGTAAACCGGCTATTCATCCTCGCGCCGATATATAATTTATCCGCATAATTCGCGTTTTAGCGCGTTAAACGCTGCTATCATCGAGTATTCCCTTGCATTCCGGGGCCCTGATTTTTGCTGGGATTCCTTCTGGACGCCTGTCAGAGTTTCACTTACCCGTTCTCCCTTTCCCTTTTCCAATTCCGTTTCTCCTTCCTTCCTTTGCGCGATACACTTACTAATTTTTCCATATTTTTCTAGAAACACCGTAGAATCGGACTCGACAAGCCCCGAACGCTTGATGCCCGGTTTAACAAGCTCTCACTCGCTCCCGTCAAGAATATCCCTCTCTCTCTCTCTCTGGCGAGGCGAAGCACGAGGTACAAGTACACGTAGGAGCGTAGAAAAATCGGGCGGATGGCTGTAAGCAGAAGCACGTAACGCGGCTTCTACTCGTCGTGTATCAAGAGCAGGACGAGGGTGGAACAGCGGGCACGGTTGAGTCCGTATGCAAAAGAAGAAGGAGGCGCGCGCGAGCGAGCGGCGAAAAAAGGAAAGAGGGAGAAAAGAAAGGAGAAAGAAAGGAGAAAAAGGAGCGGAGAGAGCAAAGAGAAAGAACAAACGACAGTGAGGCAGCCGAGGGCACGAGAGACGAGGGACACGAGCGAACCAGATTGCTTTAATTTGTTGCGCGTCCAGCAAAAATGTTAATGCCCGTCGGCCGCTCGTAATTCAGCCCTGCCGCGGCCTTCTCTCTTTCTTTCCCTCTATCCTCGCTCGCTTTTCCGTCTCCCTTCCGCCCGCCTTCCCGCCCAGTTTAGTCTCTTTCACGCGTTACACACGGTGGCTCTTATCTGCGGTTTTATGTTCGGCTTTGCGTTTCAGCCACGCCGATCTTTCGCGCCCAGAATTCGCCGGCGAAGGGAGAGCGAAAGGGGCCGGTTGGACGGACGGGGTTGGAGAACAGGTAGGATCCTTCGTGTTCCCTGGTCACGGCAAGCGCCATTCCGAAGTCCCTCGGAATTTATGCCTTTCCGATAGGGGGACAGGATTACGCGCGTAACGAAACTTTTCCCTGTCAATAACGATACCGAGTACCGTAGAAAGTTGTCGATTTTCGTTGCGCGTTTCGAGGAAAATCCGAGACTAGTCTCTCTCCCTCTCTCTCTCTCTCACTCTCTCTCTCTCTCTCTCTCTCTCTCTTTCTTTCTTCCTCGGTTCGTTAGCAAACTGGACACGACGGGGACCGTGATTTTAAAGGTGGCGCGAATGGAGAAGCGAGCCGCGTAACGGCCCCGATAACGAACGGGAAACCCCGCCGATCCTTGCGCGGTCCTTGTATTTCCCTTTAGGTTACAATTAATCGCGGATGAATTATTCATGAAACGGCGATCCCGTAACGCCTGTAAATATCTGCCCAATAACCGATACCGATAATGTAATGCCTAATAATCCGAGACGCTGTCCAGGTGTAAAACTGAATGTCCATAATTTTCTCTCGGTATCGCGCACGGGAGAAATAGAGAGAGAGAGAAAGAGAGAAAGAGAGGCGCACGGAGAGCGGCGGACCTCTATTACGGAATTTACTGCGTGGACAGGGCTAAGTATGATAGCCGGTCCCGGTCTAGCCGCGCTATATTCACGACGAGCCGGCCGACGAAGTGCATCGAAACGATTCAGATAAAACAGCGTACACCGAGCGGATGAAAACGAGGCAGCTTGCGTAATCGCGCTGAACCGGCCCGTTTCTCGCCGCTTTTACCACCGAGGTGTCCTCCATCCCGCAGACTCTAGCTCGATCGTGCTTTTTCGTCCACGATGCACTTCCGATAGATCCTGCAGAGGCGGCGGCTGCTGCACTTGTCGCGTCCACTTTCCCGGCCGTTTTCACACGAACCAAGCTGTGGGAACCGCTCTCGCTGGCTGCACCCAGTGCAGCCTATGTCGACCACTTGGAAACGACACCCCACAAAAAACCGACCCCCTTCCGCAAACACTCTTCGGCGCACGGACGCCTCGGCCAGCCGCGCCTGTGTGCGCCAAGGTGGCCCGTTATAAGCATATGCCGGAGTATCGATAAGTCGTGAACTCGCCGAGGCTATCGTTTCCACCGGTCCCAACCGGCCAGAACGAGATCGCGCTTCTTCCATCGCGGTCCAGTCCCAGAGTTTTGCTTCCGATCGAGGTTACCTCGAGAATTCTTTCCTCGCGAGACGAACGAGCAGGGAAATTCGTTAGGTGGATTCATAAAAAGCACAGGAAAGATAAATCAGAGTAATGGGCCGGAGGATTTCCCACAAAGGGTGAAGGGTAAAAAGCCCGAGTGAAAAAGCGTAGCCAGACGTCATCGAGGAAAGATCAACCGGCTGAATTTTCCCGCGGTGTTTGTCTTAAATATTATTTTACGACTGCGGCCAGAGGCACTTCTCGATCCCATTCATAGACTCGGTCAAATATTGTCCAATCCCAATCGTTTTACAGCCTCCATTCACCGGTTAGGTTTACGATGTGTGTTTTCCTTTGCCTCCTTTTTCCTCTCGTTTTTTCTCCCCCTCGAGAACCCGCCCGACCCCGTCGCGCGACATCATCCATCGGCTTTTTTTTCCCGGCGCCGTTTCCGTGTGCCCGATCCACGGAATTCTCCTGCCGTTGACAGCGGTGTACCCTTTTAAAAAAGGGGGGCAGACGACGCGGAGATCTATCCGTGGACCAAGTGCGAGATTGCATCTGTCGCTGCGGAAACGGCTGCACCCGCGACTTCCGTTCCTACGTCGCGCGTTCCCACCCTCCAGAGAGGTTAATAGACTGCTAGGTTCCTTGACAGGCAATCTCCTCGATCGAGCAAGTGCGCGTAGCCTCGTGACTAGCTTATACAGCCTCGAGAAACGACGATTTAAAGTTAATCGCGCGAGGAAAATCGGTTTGCAAATATCGGTAAATTTTTTGTGTTCGTATAAACGAGTTTCCCGCTTAATCTTTCGATGGAAATCGAAGGAAAAGAGGAGAAAGGTGAAGTAAAAAATGGTGCAACGTGAATTTTTCGCTGTCCCGCAATGGCGCAAAGGCGAAGGAAAGCGGGAGGCAGGGAGAAAGAAGGGTATTGAATTTCGAGGCAGGCTAGCGATTAATCACGCGGGCCATTGACAAATGAACGAGGTTCCGTCGATGATCTGCGTACATCGTTTAAAGAGGCTTAAAATCGTGGCCGGACGTGGCTACGTGGCCCATGGGACCAGATGTGTAGCGCAACGAGGGTCGAAGCGAGCGTAATCGAAAGACAGGACGTCAAGGCGAGGAGGTCGCGGGGTCGGGCCTCTGCAAAACTCGCGCTTCTCTCACGGCTGGTGGTCCCAATCCATTGATTTCAGCCCGGCGCCGCTCTCGCTAAAACCATCACGGTTCATAGGCACACGATCGCCCGTCACTTTCTAAGAAAGATCGACGCGCGTGAACCTGCACACCGGTTCCCCGGAACAGATGTTTCGTTATCCTTGATACACTTTCCAGCATCCATCCCGCGATCTCTCTTTCTCTCCGGTACCCTTTCGATCTTGGTAACACCGTGCCGCGGAATTCCTGAAGGCTAGTTGCCGTTTTCCTTTCCTCGAACCGTCCGGTTCGCAATCTTTCTAGGTTCGCGTAACTCGACGCGAAAGGAATAATCGAAGCGGATGGCACGCCGAAGCCAAGGAGTTTAGAATCGATTCCAGACGTTTCTCCTCGTCCTGGATTGTAGTTCTTACACCCCAAATAAAAGCGAGCGTGTGGCTATTAATACCGGAGCGGTCTCGAGATCCGATCGATCTCGATCGAAATTAGAATCGCGGGCACGGAGCTGGCACGGATTATCCTATTGGAACAATTTGGTGGACGGAGGTGGCTGGCATGGTATCTTCGTCCTTTATCGCGATTTCCATAAATATTTCCGTGACGCATGACGCATCGGAAAGTATGTTAATTCGTGGCCGAGCCGGAGGGGGCTCAATGACCGCGTTCGATTCCTCTCGCCTCTCGGGATCATACGCGTTGCGTGAAAGACATTTACCCGGTGGAAAGATCGAAATTCATCGGCGCCGATAACGAGCGCCGAACGTTGACAAAGGACCCTATCTGGAATCTGTTCGGAACGCAGCGCATACCGAGCAGCCTGCATAAATGCATTCTCTCTCTCCACCGTAGTTGGCGCTCGCACGAGCGCGTTCTCCAACGTGTTGTCTCTCTGTCCCTCTTTTTCTCGCCGGACCGGCCGCTTCCGTTCCGTTGCCGGACAGAATCTTTCTCGGGAGTTGAATAAAACGCGTTTACCAGTCGCCTCGTTCAGCGTTGCTTATGCTAATTCTCCGCTGTCACGCGTACGCGTCCATCGCAGGAATTCACCCGGATTTATCATAAATTTAAATTCGAGAGAAGCCACGCCATTCCCATGGAAAACGATGCTCCCCTTGGCCGATAAACCGTTCCTGCCAGGAGGTCACCAATGCTAATGATTAATGGTCTATCCCTCTTCCTTTATACCCCTAAACGCATTCACCAAACGCGCGTTCACCAATAACCATCGCAATAGTCGCTCGATCTCGACCCCGAAGTCGAGGAACATCGATACCGAGATAAACAGATAGAGAGAGAAATGGAGAGAGAGAGAGAGAGAGAGAGGACGGTGCACCGACGGAGGACAGAAGTGCTTCAGTTTGACCGGCCTGTTTCACGCACAGTGAGCCATTGTTATCGAACGGCGGTAAAGCGTTCATTGGCGTGCTCATCGACGAGAGGGGGACCAGCTTCTATCTCTTGCCTCGCGATAGAAGCTCGCCAGGCCGGGGACAGCTCGAGGGAACTTAAAAGACGCATTCTACGCTGGAACGCGACGCACTCGGAATCGTAAATGCGTGCTCCACTTGTCATCTCCGCGCGGCAGGTTCATCGTCCAGCGCGTATACGCTGGAACGCGGGATGGGAGGACGTTTCTGCCGTTCTACCGGGAAAAGGCGTCGTTCGTTATCGTGCCGTGGTATTTTCACGGCCGTCGCGGCCCGACCACCCGCCCGTCTTCTCGATCACGCGTGCCGGAATGCGCGCGCGTTTTGTCGGAATTTATTATCGACCTACATGCGAATCCTCTCCGCGGACGCGATTCCCGGGATTAGATGGATTCTAAGGACCAGACACGGGGCACCGTGCTCCGCGTGGGGTACGCCCGGAGGAATTCTAGCCGACAGGGGCGTTTACTCGCCTCGATCGCCGCGGATTTACGTCTCGTTCCACGTCAACCTGCTCCGTCGCCGTTGTTTTCTAATATCCTTTCCGATAATTCGGTCGTTCCTTTTCACTCGTCCGAGTAGAAGATAGGTAACTATTTTTAGAAAGTACAGATCAGCCTCGGAGAACGGTAGACGGTATGTTAATCGAGATGGATAGCGACAGAACCTTCGAACTGGCTCTGTTTCCAACGCGAACAAAATCTGATCCTACTTTGTCAAAGCTCCGTCTAAGTGCCGCCCTACTTAGCGGAGAAAAATTCAACCGATTCCACCGGACTTTCACCGGCCAGAGAGATATCTCCTCGGGAATATTCCTCCTGCGTGGTGGATTCTACCCGCGCGGTGATCGCTCGTCGCTCACGAGAACCTCGGCTAATCCTTCGAGCTAACCACCCCGCGAACAACCCTCGAATACTAATTTCCCCCGAGTGGGGAACCACCCACGGTGACCTGGAATCCCGGCAGGTACCCCGAGGAATTCCAACGGACACGCGTTGGATCCGTAGATGTCCGCGATAAGCGGAATGCAGCCGATTTCTCCACCCCGGTTGAACCGGTCCCGGTGCCCGCTACCAGGTATTACCGCGATCGTTGTCGATGAGCGGCCATTACCGAGGCGCATAGATCATCGTTGCGATCGTTGATTCGAGGCCAAGAGGCGAGGGGGGAGCATTAAAAGGCAGCGCGCCAGGTTCGGTGACAATCAGGATGAATGGCGAATCGCATGGCGGCCATTCCTCTTCCTTAACCATGGACAGGTATTCCCTTCGGTTGTAAGGTCCTCCGGTTTCGTTTCTCCACGGACCGGCCGCGCGTTGTCCGGACTTTTGTAAATATTTCCAAGGCGGATGATGAACGCCGAATTAAATGAGCATTAATTATCGAGCGGGCGCGCGTCGCGTGGGCGTGATTCATGGGCCGGAAAGAGGCCCCTGGCTCCTACTCCTTTCGCTCTTCTCGCCTCTGTTCCTCTCGCTCCGACCTCTGCCCCTCTCTATCCGCCTTTCTGCGCAGTTGGATTTTATCAACGGCCGCGAGCCGCTTAGAGGAGTCGACGATGCCAGGCGAGAGATTCGACGCGAGAGGATTTATCGATCCCGGTACACCAGAGCCGCGTTCTTAGTTAGCGTTACGGGAAGTGTCGATTTTCGAGCTTTCACTGGGTGCCGGCTGTGGAGGTGGCCGCGAAGAGTTACGATAGGCCTTCCCTCGGGAGGAGAGCATTTTTCTACGGTCCACCCGGACAACTCGAGCTCGATCCTCTCCGATCGGGAAGTCTCGCGGGTCCAAGCGCGCGTCGAGACGAACCCGAGAGGAAAGGAAAGAAATTGGAAGAAATTGCCGCGAATCGCGAGGAGTTTGGAGCGGCAAACTGCCTAGTTCCCTAGGCAGCGGAGTTACTAGGATAACGCAAATGCGTTGCGACGGCTGACGTCTGGCCGCGTAGCACCGGCGTGATTTTTCGCCGTGGCTCTCTGTTCCTCTCGCTGGCCGGATCGCGGCGATCGTGCAGCCGGTGAGCTGGTTCTCTCCGCTGGATTGTCCCCACGTCAGCACCGTTCTGCCTCCTCGTGGTCTGCGCTCGCCTAACGCGAAGCTACGTCGCCACACGTGACTGCGGCCCATCCCACATCTCAGCAGACGAGGTCTTGGCTTACCTAACCAGCGGGGCACCTGAATGATTTGCGTCCTAATCGGCCAGCGAACTCTCCGCGAGTATCGACGCGCCTTCTGCTCGCCTCCCTTCGAAGCTCGCCCCTTTCGAACCTCTCCTCGCCCCGGCAAGGTTACGCAACGCGTCGACCACGTGGGTGGAGAACCACTCGACTCCTCCACCGTTGCGGCCGCGGAACGATCCATCCGTCAGCCGGCGAAATCCTTCCGATGAGAAATATCGACAGCCTCGCGTCGATCGTCGCCAGAGAGAAGTATTTCTCGAGTACGACTGAACGGCGCCAGGAGAATTCCACGGTACGCCGAATGGCTCTGCGCCACGTTCGGCTGACACAGATTTCCTACGTTCATCGAATTCGAGACCATCGGCGAACGCTTTCCTTCCTCCTCGAATCCGCCGAGATGAAACGCGTTTCCTCCGTGGAACCATCCGCTAGACCGGGTACGACGCGCGCGAGTCCGTTAACGAGAGCATCGCGGTACCGCAACGTGATCAGGGATGCGGCAGATAAAAATCCCGTGACACGTTTACGTCTGTGCCTATGAGTTGCTCCTGCTCCGGCCGGCCAGACGGTCGCCGCTAATATTCAACGAAGACGACACGTGACGCAAGTAGATCAGCGATCGGCGTCGCGAGAGCCGCAGTTTAATTGTACTCGTCCATCGCCTGCGTTCGATCTCTTTGGCCCACTTTGACGCGTAGAACGACTCGGTACGAGACTCGGTAAAGAGATTCCGACGAGATCTCCTTTCAGTCCCGACACCTCGACGTTTCCTTTACGACGCGCCGCGCGCTGACGTAACCCCGAGCACTGGCCGCTCATTTGCATCGAATAATCGTTGCATTTCCCAGAGTCGGCGTCGCGGGATGTCCAGGCCGTGCTCGGCGTTGTTTTACGGGCGGCTGATTGGCGCGATGCGTGACGACGGTTCCCTCGCGGAAAGGTCGACGGAGGAGTTGTTACTCGTTATGCACCTGGTACCAATCGCTGATACGTGAAATTGCGAGTTACCTGGCATTCTGCCGACGCGATCTCCACGGGTGTGGTCCCCGTCTCTGGCTCTGCGCCTTAACGACCCTCGGCTTTCGGTGGATCTCACGAATCCGTGGGATCATCTCTCCCGTGTCGTAATTCCGCTTCATGCGTTGCCCAAGGCTGATCCCTCTATTAGGCGGATAATCGTGGTCTTTTGCTAATCCCGCTGTTCCCGCGAGCTTTTGCCAACGCTCGCGTCCACCTGACCACGAACGCGACGCGACGTCCATCCGAGCTTCTTCTATCGTCCTCGTCTTTATAGAGCTATCCCGGCATCCTCTCGCTGCGAGTAGCGAGCAGTGGTTGATCTGGAAATTACGAGGAAGCGAGGAAGGGAGAGGAGAGACGGCTAGGCCGAGCATGTCCGATGCCGAACAAGCTGCAAAAGCCTACCCACGTTTCAGCGAACACCTACTTGCAAAAGCTCTCAGGCAGCCCGCGGTGTCGCATTAATCGTGGCTCGTTACGCTTTAGAAAGAGGGGCAATTCCGCGAGATAAAGGGCCGCGCACGGAACGAGCAGGTGTGCGATCAAAGGCCAAAATCACGCGACCATCGTCGGGTTGGTAGCGAGCAACGATTGACCTTTTTGGCCGCGCCGGTTTTCAAGCAACACCGTGGCTAAGTGGTGTAAATGGCTTGCGCCAGCTATCTGCCGGCGCGCACCAGCGTTTCTGTTTTACGGTGAAAGGTGGGAATACCATTGTACCTTTTACGTCTCATCCCGGACGATTCGAGAGCCCGGCGAAGGAAGTGGCGAATTTAAGAGCGCGAAGAAAATGGCGCGGTGAAACCGAACGGACAACCGCGGGCAAAGAAATCGTTTCGCCGGGGAATCGATTCCAGGAGCGGCGCGACCCGGCCGGAAAAATATATCTTCCAGCCGCGCTGAGGACGCCGCGTAAGAAACGCGCGGCAGAATGTTAGCGCGTTGCGCAAGCTTGCACGCATGCCACCGCATTATCGTCACGCCGCGAAAAAGGCGCATCGGCGCGGTAAACGTGTCACGATTCGTTTTATCGCCTCGGATCGCGTGTATCATATAGCGCTCTCGTAAAATATCCATCGCCGGAGTTTCCGTGAAAAATCCAACGGTAAAGCCTCCTCTTCGATCCAGCGAGAGGATCGATTTCCCCGTGCTCCTCTTCTCCGCGGGAAACAACGATCCCGTCGAAGGCTAGCGATCTCGAGAATAATCACCGTGCCAGAGTCGAGCGACGCGCGACCGGCTACCGGTATCGATATCTCGAAATTGAAACGTCGTTTTCCAGAAGCGGTCGTCCCTTCATTATGTCGTGGTCGTGGTGGTCGTGGTGGTCGCCGCGAGACCTTATCGCGAGCAGCCGGAGAAGAGGAGGAGATAGAGAGCGTCGCGAAGGGCGAAGCTCGTCGTTCGACACGCTGATAAATGGTTTAGGACATGCGATTCCTCGTGATCCCTTTGAGGCCAGTGAACACACGATAGATCTTGCCCGCTTTGGGAACGACACACTGAACGGTTCGCCTGCTGCAACGGAGAACGGGCGGTGGGGGCCGGGGCACGGGGGGCGAACGGCGAAACAACGAAAGGGGACGTAGGAGAGGAGAACGGTTCGATGCACAGGTGGTTAAGGTTGCCAAGCTGTGGACGTATAAAGGAGGACTGGGATCGCGTGAGTACCGGCCAAGCGGTCGTACACATGTAGACATCAGATACCACGCGTGGCACCGGTCACGACAGCACTCAGGATCTTCGTCGCCGACTACAAGGAGCCGTGGAAAAAATCATGGTCGACCACGGGGCCAACTCTGCCCGGACTCCCTCGATGGCGTGTCTTCGACCAACCTCCGCCATTCTTCCCTGCGTTTTCACCGTTCCCTCCGTCGCGACGCCGCGATCCTCCGACGCGCGACGGTTCCGGGGCCTCTCTGGCGACAGAGAGCTACAGCTTCGGAGCCGATTTCGGCAAAGTCGGGACGAAATGGTCGGAAGCATCGCGTGCAAATACGAAGGTCGACGAATTCGGAACTCGTCCACGTAGATAGCGCTTCGACGATTCCTCTCGATCAGCTTCGAACATATCGGTGTATTCGGTAACAACCGGAGTTCTCGCGACGTCTCGCGGAGAAACGGTAGATCGTGTGTTGCGGCGTGTAATGTGCCGGACGATTCGTAAAACCGTTCGCGATACTCGCGGCTTTAATGGAAATACCAGTATCCGAATGTACTCGTTCCAGCACTTTGTGGATAGGGTAGATAGCACGGTTCCCCCTCGCCTCGCTAATATTCCCGAGAAGCTCGTTTCTTATTCATTCATAGCGTTAAAGCAGCCGGAGGATAATGTCTCTTAAATTACTCGAGGTATTGCAAATTAAACTGATCGTTAATCTTGGAGATACCAGCCGGAACAATTTTCGTCTCGCCGTGGGGTCATTTAAAGAATTTCCTAGCGTACATTCTCCCCGATCCAGTCGAAAGAACGATCGATGCTTTCCCCGTTAAGTGGCTGCGCGCGAAAAAATCCGAAGCGGAGAAGAAACCGCGATTTTTCCTAGTCCTCCGCTTTCACATTCCTTCGCAACGCGCCCACGTCTCGGTAAAAAGCTGCGCGGCGATGTCCCTGAAACCGCGCGCAAAAAACACGCGAGAAGTAGGTGAAAAATACGCGCGTGTTTGTCACGGGATGCGACGCGAGGTCCGGAGGGTGGATAGAGAAATATTTGACTTTAATGCCCGCAAGATAATCGTCGGCACGTAATCGTGCATTGTACCCGGTGGCCATTGATTTCCAGGTCGACCAACCCCGGCGGTTCGGGACCCACACACGCGATGAATAATAAGACGATTTTTCAGCAGGCATTATCGCGGGTAAGTCGGCCTTTTAGTGAGTTCGCGGCAGAAGAAACGGGGCCCAGTGACCCGGCGTTTTTCGGGGACGATCCATTTGTATCTTCAGCGGACTTGTCCCCGGCAGTGTAAGGACCCCTGCGGTTTCGCCACACTTGTATTTGCATTCGCTGGCCAAAGCTCGCGCTGGGACCATCCGTAAATTAACCCGCGCCGTTCCATCGCGTTTCGAATGAGATATCGAGCAGCCGCCCTCCGGCGAGCTGCCCTTCGATAAACTATCTCTCGTCCCGGCGTGAAAGGGCGTTCTTGTCATTCTTCCTGGACCGGTTCGCGCCTCGCTCGCCTCCTTCTCTTCTCTATTCCCCCCCGATCCCGGCTTTCCTCAAAAAATCCAAGCAGATCCCTAACGAACCAGCCTCCGATCTCGTTGAAGAAAAAGACGAGTGCGAGGAATGGCGGGAAAATCGAGCGACCAAGTTTCTCCTCCTTCGTCCGATCGACGAAACATCGGTCGACCGGTGACGTTGGAAGAAAAAACTCGGTTTTTCGAGCAACGAACGCGACATTAACGAAGCGATTGTTCCCTGGCCGTAAAAGGCGATCCGCAGAGAAGGTTATCGGCGGCGGGGAGTTGGTGTATAAACGGCGCGATCGTCACGGGGGTTGGCAGAGGAATCCACGGACGTTACCGACACGTCGTTCGAGTTCGACAAGCTTCTCGGAACAGCACTAATTCCCGATGATGGCTGCTGCCGACTGTTCTCCACCCATCGTGACGTCCCGCTGCGACCGGCCCCGTAACTTCTCCCGGCTATCATAACCGAACATTAGGAATTCGAGTGGCGAGAGGAGAGGCCGGACCGCGAGCCTAACGGGGTTCAATAACCCGGCACAACGTGAACGTGGACATATTTCAATCCGTTTCAGACGTCGGTTCGATAAGCGACCGGCATCAGTCAGCCAAAGAGGTGTCCGTCTAAATGTGCCTTCTAGCCGTGGCTAGGTGTTGGGAACCGCGCACAGGTGATTCCGACGCGTTTCCATCGCTCCCGGTATTCTCCGAGTATTCCTTTTTCCACGGACACCCGGAGAATCTTCGACTCGAGTCGAGCTCGGCCGCTCCTGACTCTCTCTCTTTCTTTCTCTCGATTCTTCGAAGGGTTCGGATCGGGCCCGATTCGTGTCACGGGAGAGCAAGTTTCGGGCCAGAGGTGCGAAAGATCGATGCGTGTTCCGGACTAGGAATAAATAAATTTCACGCGCTTCGATGGATCTCGGTATCCAAACGCGAGTCTCTCTGTAAAAAGGAGAAACGAGAGGGTGCAACAAGAGGGTTGATTTATATCGATATTATCGAGACGTATTTAAAAATCCTTCGAGTACCTCTCGCGACGCTTTGATCTTTGGCTTTCCGTTTCTCGGCCTGCAGTTTAGCAGTCGCACTTGTAACTCGGGCCTACTTTTCGATTGTTCCTGTACTCGGGCCGCGGTCGTAGATCTTTGAAATTTATCGCTATATCGAGGTCGCGGGAAAAATCGGCCGACAGTGGTTAGCTTCGCTGCGTCTGGTAATTATCGTAAGTCGCGAGCAGCGTTTTATTACCCGAGCCGCTGCCCCGTGTAACGAAATATCGCGATATCTCGGATCGATATTGAGCGATTTAGTTTGGCGGGGAAAAATCGCGTGACCTTTCGCTGAAATTCCTGTCAAGCGAGAGGGGGGGTTGCGCAAGTGTGACAGTTGCCACAAACGGGCCATAAATCGTATCGAATCGTTGGGAATTGCGAGCTGCATCGTGGCATACGACAAGGGAACGCCGCGAGACACGTGAATGGCACCATAGGCGTGTTAAATATGATCGCACGAAATCAAACCGATCTTTCCCCATGGGCGAGGCGCAGGTTAGACTCGATCAACCATCGAGAGCAAAACGAGGGACATCTATCACGTGGCAATGAATCGTAATGGGCCCGGCGACCGTGGGGGGCCTTATAGAAGGGATCTTATAAGCGACAGCTATCCGTCATCGTGCCGCCGCCTTCCTTCGAAACTTCCATCGGAAGAGAGGAAAAAGAAAGGGAAAGAAAGGGAAAAACGAAGAAACGCGTGAGGGGGGAGCGAGAGGAATGCCGAAAGTAATTTTTATTCCACTTACACGGCCGCGTCTCTCGCGTCGTGACGCGTTAGGAGAGAATCTCTCGCGAGATGCTCGATCGACTCGTTCTTCGCGCGATTCTGGAATCGCCTCGGCTCTCGATACGCCGGTGCAGTCCGTTCAGGATGACAGGTACTACCTTTTATAAATCCGAGATAAGAAGATTGTGTATCTTAAATGCTACGTGTCATCGGCGGATCGCAAAGGACTCGTGGCCATCGGGAAAATTCAGGGAAATAAGAGAAATATCGAGAGGAGCAACGCGAATGACGATTCGAACCCGAGCCAGAGTCACCGGTCTCCAACGAGACGAACAAGTACGAAATCGATCCAGATACGTCCATTAGGAAACCTGTCCTCGCGTACAAAGTAGAAAACAGACCCAGTTTTCGAACGGCGAAGCGAGGCCGAGGTAGATGGCGCGGAACCGGGATCGGAATCGATTATACTCACGTTTCGCGGCGTTTCTGCGTCTATTTACGTTGCGAGCGGCCGAGGAGAGCTGGAACGAGAGGGAAACGAGAGGGAAAAGAGAGGGAAAAGGCCGAGGGAGGAGGAACACGATGTTATCCGTGGGCCGCGTCTTCGAACCAAAGGCATCTCTGCCGATCGCCGGTCGATAAAGGCCCCGGAATCGATTCCTTCCTCGGTTTACTTTAATGGCGCTCGTATTGGCTCGGTAAGTACGTTATGATTTCTCTAACTAGAATCACGCACACGTCCTGCAAACCTAGCCTCCTGCCGCGATTCAAAAGCTATCCGGGCGTCTCGAGGGCGTCCTTTCTTCCCTTCTTCCGTCCTCCTCTCCACCGGGGAATATCGTCCGCAATCTCGGGATCGTATTAACGGTAATGGCAACGGAAATCTTTATCCGAACGACTTGAAATCGGCTGGATGGAAGCCGCTCCGCGGGCCACGGTGAACGACCAGCACGCGATCCTACGGGCACTGGATCACGGTTATCATTAGGAATCGGCCTAACGACGCGCGCCGTTTATTAAAACGCGAATTCGATCGTGACCGCGAAACCGTGTAGCGAATAATCCTCTCCCGGCTCGGATTCATCTTCGTTCCTCGGTTAGAAGCCGCACGCTCGATTTACCTATTCGCCGTCTCTAACACCGGGATCTAATACTCGCGAGAGATTCGTTGCCCTCGTATGTCAGCCACGGCTTTCGTATCCGGATGACAAATTTCCCCGTCGGTGATTCCAGCAGGCTCGCACGCGAAGACGGTCGGAAACTGGGCCCCGACAGACACACGTCCATCCAGGCCCCCCTTTTTCTCCCTCGGGGTGGTTACGCAACCGAATCCACGACTTTCGACCACCGCGCCGCGAGGTACCTTCGTGGCGCGAAATAATAGACATCCCCGGCGTGGAAAGCGCACAAAAGGTCCACTCACTGCCGCATTCCATCCAGATCGGGGCCTTAATATAAATAGAGAAGGTAGAATAGGTGTATACGGGCGGGCAATCATCGTCGGTCTCCATGCCGGGTTGGCGTTCGTCGATGGGAGTTAAGCCCGTGTCAAGTCCGTGACTTTACATAGCCGGCGGTGTGTGTTAGAGAGTGGGCCCGTGATCTTGAGCAGCGCATCCGAGAGAGGCCGCGGCGTTATCTGAAATATTGCGGCCGTATCTCGCCTGGCGCGCCGCGCCGTACGCTCGGCATCGCGAGTGACCCTTATCGAGCCATGAGCGCGACCTTTCACCGCCGCTGAAAGAACCGACGTAATAACTCGCGGCGATAATCGGCCGGGAATAAGGAGGGAAAAAACGCGGCCTGGCTCCGATACCGGCCGTTCGCGCGCCACAATAAATAAGACTTCAACCTGGCACCGAGGAATCCGCGCTGGCTTAACACGTGAGGACGCCCTGGGTGGTAATAGGCTGACTCTGGGCCCCGGTCCCAGTAACAACCCCCACTATCGCTTGCCCCATTTCCTTCCTTCGCCGCGTTACCTTCCTCTCCGCGGACCTGACGGATCTTCCAGTCGCTGTTGTTCCTCCGACCGACGGATTTTCGGCTCTCCAGCTTTCTGGGAATACGCTTCCAGGTAAGAAGCGTATTAACGCTATGACACGACGTTCGCGCCATGCGAAAAATATCGGGAAGGCATCGGTGCCTACGCGTCGGTGCACTACGCAAAACAATTGAATTCTACGGCAGCACGGTGGTTACATGTATGTTGTTGTCCAACGCTAGCTGAAACTACGTTTGTTTTGTTAGGTAACAATAAATTTTCGGCACAGCAAATGTTTATCTTTTTTTTGCTAAAAAAATTTGCGAAACCGACAGCAGAAAACGCAGAAGGTGTCTACAGTTCTTCAGTTCTTTCGGCGCGATGATGTGTTAAGATCTGTAACATTCGTAACGCTGAGTCACTGGTGTTTGTCCAAACAGGGGCCCGAGACCGACGAATTTTCAACCTTCGAGCTTACGGGGATCGCTCCGTCGAGCTTTCAGACCTAGAAGTGTACTAAAATCTAAGAGTTTCGATCGGAAAGAACTGTAATACTCCTGGGGATCAAACGGGAGCTTTTACAAGGAACCTTCCGCTAATTTTAATATTGCTAAAACTAAAACACTTCGTTTGTCACCGCGCGTCTTCTGCCTTTTTAACCTGAATCTACTCCCGTTTACCTTCTTTCGTTTCATTATAACTTCCGAACACGTCCGAGCGAAAAGGACTCGCGCGTTTATTCGCGAGATCGTAGGAGAATCCGCTCGCGCGAGAGCTAATTCGATCCCAGCGGCGCGAACAGGCTCGAGAAAGCAATATTATTCCGCGTAGCATCCGGATGCGGAGCACGCAGCTGGCGTGGTCGAGGTAATTCCGGTATTTATCCGGCATTAGACGTCCAGGCTAACGAGCGAATCTGCCGCGATTCCGGGGACGTTCGCGGGGAATATTTGGATTGGACTGGCGTCTCGGTGAGACGTCGCGGCGGTGGCGGGTCCGTGACACGGCCGGCGTAAAGGGACGACGGGCCAGGCGTCTGGTCGTATTATGCAAAACGGCGCTGGCCTGCCGACCGCTGCGCCTACATGCGCGAGATCGTTCGATATATCGAAGCGGTAGACCACCACGGGGCAGATCGAGAGTGGCACGGTGCCCCTGTCAATTTATTACGTCGCTTTGTTGCCACTCGCCATCGAATCTATCGTAATAACTCAGCGTTGACGTTCGTTCGACGTTTTAGTGCACCTTGCGCCTCGATCGGTGAAAAATTGCGCCGCTTTCCGAGCCTCGCTTTAATACGCGCCGCCGGCCCTTTCCCATTCGATGACTCTCATAAATTTCCAAATTTTCAGCGTCTTCGGAGTTCGAACGAGTAACCTCGTAAACGTGATCGGTGTGTTGTTAAAGATAAAGAGACCTTTCCGATATTTGCGAGTGGTATTCGCTGTAGAGCGTCGATCTATCACGAGGCTCGTTACGCATCAGCATCGAATCGATCGTAATAACTCAACGTTACCGTTGTTTCGATATCTCTTCTCTAAGTTTATCGAAAAATCCGCAGACGGTGATTCAGTGAAGTTCTCGTTTCGATTTCGCGGATACGCGAGCATAAATCCTCCGGCCTGTTGAGTGATACTATTGCAATCATCGGTGCCGGTGTATCGTTACCTTCGAGAAATGAAATCGCAATTAGCAAGAGAGATTTATAGCGATCGGCTCGATAATGCAAATCCGCTAATAAATTCGAGTCGTTGACGCGGGTATATGATTAATATTTTAGTGCTTCCTCGGTTGCTAATAACACTGACCGACAAATTTTCACTTTTTCTGTTATCTGTTATGTTCATTTCAATAATGTTCATGTCCTTCTTGATTCACAAATTTTGTGGAAACTCGGAAATATTAGAGTCTGCTATCGGTAGATTGACTTTAAATTCTTCCGTTTCAAGTTAGATTAGGGTATCTTTGATACGGATCAGGCGAGTAGGTTTGCACAGCTAGGACGCATGTGCGGGTCTCGATGCGTAGCCACCTCCACGTGGTGAGACCTGGTAATTGGTATCGTTTTCCAAAGAAATATCATTGGAAAATTGAGTTTTCTTTGGGAAACGATAGCAAGCTAAGAGCTACGAACAAAGCTTAAGATATTTCCTATCTCTTGTAAATTTTCAATTTTCCCTTTGAATTTTGAAAATAAAGAGTGGGCAATATCTATCAAAGTTATGTGTAAATTAAGAAGAAACAAGACATGAAAAGAAGAGAAAGTAAGTATGGAAGAGATGGTAAGTATAGAAGAGAAGGTAAGTAAGGTAAGTAAGGTAAGTAAAGTCAGTAAAATAAATAAGGTAGGTAAGGTAAGTAAAGTCAGTAAAATAAATAAGGTAGGTAAGGTAAGTAAGATAAGAAAAATAATTAAACGAAATTGCAAAGTAGCAAAACTATCGTCCGAGAGAATTCCTGGAAATGACGTCATTTCTTGGAATTGGTCGATCAGCGACCTCCTATCCTGTTCTATATTCCTGATACAAGTCGCAAAATTGGCCGAAAATTTCTCTCCGAAGTGGCAAAAGGATTGTCCCGAAAGAATACCTCCTGTCATGTTCTATGTTCCTGATACAAAATCATAAAATCGACAGAAAATTGTTCGCCGAGGCTGCAAAATTACTGTCCCGAAAGAATACCTCCTTTTATATTCTATGTTCCTGATACAAAATTGCCAAATCGGTCGAAAATTTTACACGGTGACTGTAAAAGTATTGTTCCGAGAATTCTTGGAAATGACGTCATTTCTTGGAACTGTCCCGACCAAAGACCTCTTCGCATGTTATGTTATCCTAATACAAAGTCGGTCGAAAATTTCTCGCCGAGACAGCGAAAGTATAGTTCTGAGAATTCTTAGAAATGACGTCATTTCTTGGAACTAACGACCTCCTGTCATGTTATGTTATCCTGATACAAAATCGGTCGAAAATTTCTCGCCGTGACAGCAAAAGTAGAGTTTCGAGAATTCTTGGAAATGACGTCATTTCTGGGAACTGTCCCGGCGAAAGACTTCCTCGCATGTTATGTTCTCCTGATACAAAATCGCAAAATTGGCCAGAAATGCGAGGCAGTAGAAATATTGTCCCGAGAAATTCTTGGAAATGACGTCATTTCTTGGAATTGGCAGGGAAAATATTGTCAACAGAACTACCTCCTTTCGTGTTATGTTCTCCTGATACAAAATCGCAAAATCGGCCATCTATTTTTCAGGACAATACTTTTGCAGCCTCAATGCAAAATTTTCGACCATTTCTGGGATTTTGTATCAGGAATATATAACATGATAAGAGGTATTTTTCGGGGCAATTCTTTTACAGCCTCGTGGAGGAATTTTCGACCGATTTTGCGACTTTGTATCAGGAATATAGAACATGATAGGAGGTCGCTGATCGAGCGATTCCAAGAAATGACGTCATTTCCAGGAATTCTCTCAGGCAACACTTTTGCTATCTTGCAATACCTGTTAATTATTTTCCTTATCTTACTTACCCTACTTACCTTATTTATTTTACTTACTTTACTTACCTTACTTACCTTCTCTTCCTTATTTGCCTTCTTTCTTCTCAATTTACATATAAATTAACTTAAACTTTGTGCGTAGCTCTTAGCTTGGTATCGTTTTCCAAAGAAAAATCAATTTTCCAATGATATTTCCTTGAAAAACGATACCAATTACCAGATCTCACCACGTGGAGGTGGCTACGCATCGAGACCCAACTTTGTCAATTTTTCGCAATTACATTAAATATTTAATTACATGATTAAAATTTAAATTAAGTTATTCACTTTGCCGCAGACTGTTACATGTTAATTCCAAACTCCCTCAGTTAAATTCGCAACTCTGTATCAGTCGATGAATACGTTATAAGAGTTACCAGGCTGAAAAGTTTCTCTGATCTGTTTCTGGGACCAAAAAACTGCTCGGAATCGTCTGCAGAGAACTTAGGCCCAATCCTGTAACTTCCTACCAGGCGAATATAACGTTAAAGAAGATGGCATGCTCAGAAATTCACTTCAGGAACCCCATGGATACTAAATTTCACCCCGTACTTACCTTCGAAGCGTATTCACGCAAGATAAATCCTCTTCGTCGCAAGGATTTCGAGCCTCGACGAAAGAGTCCTCTTCTAAACAATGCACGTCGATGCCCACACGATTCGTCACGCTCATCTCGGAAGTAATATATAGGAAATCGAGATTCTTCGCAGCTCCGACTTAATCTATGGCACACGCATACGAAACAACTTCCATGGAGTCTTAAATCACCCTTTTCACGGAAGTCTCAACCGAAATCCACAGCGAATTACCCCGAACATTCGGCGACGCGAGTTTCTACGAACGTCCAGTAAATTTCACGGAACCGTGGACAGTCGGAACGAAAGTATCGGAGCAAATGGCCGGTCTGTTCGTTTTTCGCGAAACGCCTGTCGGCGATACGGAACGGCCCGGTCGATGGGATCTCGGAGTTGGCCAAGCAGCGCCAAGACTTCTCCTCGCCTGGCAGATACGATCCGAGGATATCCTCCCGGGGAATAAATATCCCGAACAGTCTTTCGAGGCTGGCCAGTTCCCTCCGTCGAGATCCTCTGTCGACAGACGGACAGACGAGAGATAATTGTCGAGCGCGTCGATCGTGCCAACAGATTGTCCGTGGAGGAGAGCACGGATAGAAGGTGCCGATGATTTCTTGGTCCTCGCTTAGGTGACGCAATCGGGGGCGGTGGATCGTTGGGACGAGGGTCAGATCGATCGATCGATCGATCGATCAGACCGATACGACGCCCTCGGACCAGGGAATGACGCAATCGAATTTGTATCGGCCTGACACGCTCATCCCGACGCTGACTTTTAATTACTTGTCGATCGGGTGTCATCGCGTGGCCGAAAATTATTCCGCTTCTTAACGCCTGTCCGTTCAGACGAGGATCGCTATCGTTCCCAGCTATCGCGATCCTCGAGGCAGGATCTGTTGCGAAAATTTGCTCGTCGACCGCGAGAAAATCGTTTCCTAACCTGCCGATCCTTGGCACTCTCCAGAGCGAAGGTCTTCGAGGATCCGCGGTCTCGTTGGTAATTGGATCGTGTCTTCTATTGTCTCGCCGGTTGCCAAGACTGACTGACACGTGACGAGGAGGGTACGGAGAAAAATGGCGGAATCGAGTGGTACACGGCTGAGTTTTCTTCTCGATACAATGGGGGATGTACAGTCGGAGGTTCGCGGAGGGAAAGAATATACGGAAGAGATGGAAGGTCGGTGAATGGACGACGCGATACGCATCGCGTGGGTGCGTTCGACTGTGTCGATCTCGGAAGACGTACACGATATGGGACGACTTCGATCCGATCTGTCACTCCCCGATCGCGGCGAGGAACAGTCGAAACTATTTTCGCGTCGACTTTCACGTCGCGTTTCACTTCCTAGAGATCGTTCCTCCTCGCAGACCCGCGTCTCCGGCTCGAAACTCGATCCGAAGGATTTCGCGAAGATACTCGAATTTTTCGACGCTCGAGAAAGGAAGAACAAAGGATGGAAAACGGAGGGAAACTCTGGGAAGCTGCGTTGGAAGGAGAATTTGCGTAGAGAGGAGAGCCGTGGGTTCTCGATCGGGTGTCAGGAAGCGTGTTGCTCCGGAGTCGAACGAATATATCGTGTCTGGCGGAGGGAAACGATCTCCCGGCGATCTCCACGATCCGTCCATGGAGCAGCCGGTAGCCATGGGTCCCGTAACTCCCACAAGACCGTATAAGCATCGGGTGTCCCCCTCTTTCGCAGGCGGTTCTGGACGAGCCCACACGGGGCCACGCTCTAAGAGGATAAATTTCTAAGTGAGCGGCGTGCTGCATCACCATATAGGAGAATAATGTGACATTTTTTCCCACGTGGGGCCACTCTCCGAACGAGGAAGAACGTAACCGGCGGCCATACAGATATTCCGTACATGGCGGCCGCGCCGCCTCTTTAAGACGGCTGCGCTCGCTCGCCTCTATCCTCGCCTCTGTCCTCCGCGCGGGCCCGCGCGAAACCGCTCCGTGAAACCGCTCGTAACTTATCTAGCGTTACGTTTACACGCGCGGCTACCGCAACCCCGTGGCAACCGGCCCTACTCTGGATTTGTCGATGTGATAATAGAAAGTGTCGAGGCGAGAGGTGTGCGCCGCGGCGCGGCTAGAATCTCCTCTGCGGATGCACGATTACGACGGTCATTAGTTGCTCGCGCTGGCTCCTTTTGGACCGTGTTCCCGCCAAAACGGGCCCGTTCCACAGCCTCTCGCTGTAACTCGCGCTATAAGCCGATGACTTTTCCATTCCCGGTGCACTCGGGTGCACTCGACCGCTCTCGACCGCTCTCGACCGCTTCGCGGAACCTCGATTCCCCGGATCTCCTCTCGATTCCTCGCGATACGAATTTTCTCGCGTCGCGTCCGAACGGTGGCTACTCTGCTCGCTCGGAGATCCGAGCGTCGCGGCGCGTATTAACCANTACTCTGCTCGCTCGGAGATCCGAGCGTCGCGGCGCGTATTAACCAACGGAGCAGAGGGGTTGGTTTCACGACCAAGCGAGAGGGCCGTACGACGCGGTATCGCGAGGTAGGTAGTTAGAAAAATTTGGTGGATAACAGGTAGAGGGAAGGTGCAAGTTTCCTTGTTGGTAACGATAAGTGCACGTCTTTGTTCGCGCGATACACCGCGAAATTACACGGTTTATCAAAACTTGATCGACCTCCGCCGGCGTTTTTGCGGCTGATGGGGCCCCGTTTCTCTTAATAATTGGACAACACCATTGTTCCCACCTTGGCGAGCATCGGTAGATCGAGAAAAGGTTCTCGATAGCCGCTTATTGTGCCGACACGTGTGCATCGATAAGCGGCGTGATTAACGATCACCGTGATTTCGACGGAGTTCCCTCGGTAACTCGTTTCGTTTCCTTTCCTCCTTTTTTTTCCTCCCCTCTCGCCGCTTTACCTCTTTCTCTTTTTCATAAAACCATTCCCACCTCGTCTCCTCTCCCTCCCGCCTCTCCCCCTCGACGCCCGGCACCGACTCGCGTTCGTGGATCGTTTCTTCCTGTTCCATCCTCGTATCAATTATCTTGTAAATTCGTCGTGTACACGGAAAGTGGATTTAATAACATTAGCATTTTCCCCTATTATTAAAGTAACGTTGCCTTTTATTCCGCGGTGAGAGGTTCATTAAATTGTAAGTTACACCGGCGGGGTGGGGAATAAAGTCTCATATTTCTTCGGTCTTTTTCACCTTCGCCGGGGCAAAAAGCTTGCGGTGGGCGTTGAACCGTGCCATTAACTGCAATTTCGCTGATGCGGTCCTTCTTCCGGATCGTTAGCGGAGCCACTTTGGCTGACTTATGTAAACTCCGTGGATGATGCACGCGTGATTTAACGAGAGGAACGAAAGGCCCACGATCGGCTCCGTTCTGGCGACGCGTTTCAATACCGATCGATCCCGCTCTTCGCCGTTGCAAATTCACCCGCAGCCACACGCTCGCCGCTAATTATGCAACCGCCACTTTTGCGGAATGCCAAGTGTTGCAACGGATACACGCGGACGAGCGGATTAATTGCCCACCAGATGGACGCCGAGGCCAGCGCTGCTCTCGGAATTTTCCCGATTCGCGCTCTTCGATATTCCGCTCCAATCGCGCTTTCAATGCGTCCCAATCTCTTCCATTCAATTCGGTTAGATCTGTTTAAGATTTACTCCAGGAGATGGTCGATACTCGAGTAAAAATCATGGAGTAAACAATATCTCTTCTCAACCTTCGCAAACATTCGCGAGAATTACGAATTTCTAACACGACGAGTACCCGATGGAACAGCGTGAACGGGAAAAAAGACGAAGATGGAGGAAGAAGGGTGGAAGAGATGGAAATCAACGGTTCACGCTTCCGTTATATTCGGCTCGATCTACTTAAGATTTACCCCAGGAGATCGTCGATACTCGAGTAAAAATCCTGGAATAAATAATATTTCTTTTCAACCTCCGTAAACATTCGCGGGAATTACGAATTTCAAACGCGACGAGTTCTCGATCGAACAGAGTGGATGGGAAAAAAGAGGAAGGTGGTGGAGGAGGGGTGGAGGAGATGGAAATCAACGGTTCACGCGGCGAACTCGCTATCGGACCTCCGAGGTGGCCGTGGCGAAGATTTTGCCAGGGACTGTATCCCTAACGATATGCGATTGTCGCCCCATTAGATGCACCTCTCACGGCCCGCTATATGGATATCTTCGCTCCTCTCTCCATATAGTGGCGGAGCCCCCATAGCGCTGTTTATCTCTCGACTATGCCAGCATTGCACTCATATAACGAGACGAACCGACCCCGGCTGCCTTTCGAACAATGGTCGTGGTCTGCGGTCCGATCATAACCGCGAGAAGGGAGCCGCAGCCGAGGGGAGAGCCGGGGCAAAACGTTGGACAGAAGAAGAATAAGAAGATCGAGGCGCCTCTGACTCCTCTGGCTCGCCCCAAAGTTCGCTACCCCGGTTAAACGACTCGAAAAAATCCCATCCGATTTCTGCATCTGAACCAAAATACCTCGCGAATTAACCGCGAACGAACGTCCTCGAGTTCGGATCGAATCCGAGCGTCAAAACCGAGAAGGTAGCCGATTTACGCGGAAGATCGTCGAGTTTCACGGAGAAATGAGTTCGATACACCTGAACCAGGATGCTGTGAGATTTTTACGTTAGTCGGCTCGATATTTGCACCTACTATCGATACGTTATTGGTCGGATCTCGAGGTATCTAGTTACGCTTTCCCGTAATATTAACCGCGCTTAACTAAAAAGCTCGAGAAATAATCGCGCTGCAAAAACAATTCGACCCCTATCCGAGTCGTAAACACGGCTCTTAATTACGCCGCGCAGGATTTACCCAGATTTACTAACAAAGCTGTTCCTTCCTCGTTTCTCAGAGACCAGCGAGGAAACACAGAACCGTTGGCGAGTTCCTTATCGAGCCGCGACTGCAACCGGTGCTCGGAACCATTAGACCTCTCGGAGCAATTGAACCACTCTATCCATCCGGAGATTTTATCTGGCTAATTTTAATATCCGAACGACTACCTCCCGCGGCAGGGACCATAGCGACCCAGGAAACCGTGGCGGTCGGAGCGTTACGGAGCGCCGCAAGAGCCGGAGATAGCAGAGGCCTAGGTGTAGCCATAGGTGTAACCATGGGTGTAGGGATAGGTGTGGAGGTTCGCGCGGGGAACGAACCGATACGTCATGGAAAAATGGGCCGTTCCCCGTAGCGGGTAATTGGAGGCAGAAGTAAGTAAGTTATCCCGTGGCTAACTAACAGCGTCGCGATGGTTCTACCGCCTGGCGGCGCCTTATCGTTCCCTGGGATCGCGCGATAAAGCGATTGGGAATGCGGTTAGGTGATATTGTTGATAGCGAGTCGAACCAGTATAATGTACACCTGAACGGCCACTTAAAGGCGCAGATTCTGCGACGATCCTCTAATCCCTGCTTAATGATTCGTGCGTCAATAAAGAAGCCCGACAGGGGTCGAATAAATCGCGACGACTCCCTGGGAAACCTCGGTGCAAGCGTCGCGAGATCCTTAAGCCGAGATCCTTTACGGAAACTTTCGATCCTCGGATATCGAAAAGGCGATATCTTTCTCGCTCGCGAAACCGCGCATGCTCGTTAACGATTTCATAAGAGGATATCGAGGAATAAATCACCGCGGTGCCTTTCCGCGCGCCTCTTTTTCCTCTCTTCCGCTCCGACTTTCGCCTTTGATTCATCTTATTTACACGCGCGTATAAATGAAATATATAAGCACATTTTTTTCTTTCATCACGGTTTTTAACGACGCGGAGTAAGAGAAGCTTCTTAAGCTCTAAAGTTTAGCACCGATATGGCGGCTTTAAGCCGCGGCAAGAATTTCCATCGGGGCAATTACACGAGCGGCTCCCATGATACGCGAGGAGACGCGGGCCCGGCGTTTTATTGATAAAGTCATTAGTACCTCCGAACGACAGTCGCTGATCGAGCGTGCACGCTAATTATCCGACGCGTACGAGGTAATTCGAGCCCCATCCTCGGACGTGACGTATAATAATCCAGGCACGCACGGTATGCCCGATAAAGCGGAGAGCGCCTACCCACTCTATTACGCGGCTCTCGGACATAGTTATGCCCAGAATTGCCTCGTTGCTGCCTCGTTGCTGATGCGCTGCCCGATCCGGCCGCAATTACTCGACCGGTCTCCACGCTACGCGTATCCGCGCAGCAGCGTGAGAACTCGCGTCTTTTTCCGCCGCGGTCCGCCTCCGATATTCCGTAATAAGCCCCCGATTCTCTCGAGTAACAACGAGCCAACCGCGAAGACGCGGCTGTGACACGGTCGTTAAGATCAGGGCCCGTGCCTCGCGCTACTCGCGGGCCCGATGATTTACCGTACTCTCCTGGCCGCCTATAAAACGGTCATAACGTTTTATCATCCCGGCCAAAGCAAGGAAACGGCCCGACTCGCGACTCGCGCCGGGAATAAGGAACTACGAAATCTTACTTTCTTACCGAAACTCTCGGGCTTTACCTGGCGACGTTGTATATCGTCCGGCGTTAATTAGGTAACTCTTCATGGCCGGTCGAGTTCGACCGTGGCGCGCGGTGAGATATCAAATTCGGATGTTCCTCGGCTCGGAGGTCGGGTGGGCGAGGTGTCGGACCACGGTGGTGATTTAATCTCCGGCTCTTTAGGTAATGGCCTCTATGCCTCGCGTGGTATTCCGTGGAGCCAAGATTCAGCGCCGGGACGTCGCCGGGACGTCGACGGGACATCGACGGGGCAGGGAGCATCGGTGTCGATTCTTTTCAAACGATCTAAGGGGCCCAGTCGTGGAAAATCGTTATCCGCTTAGAGATTAACCGTCTTATAGGCTAATACCAAAAATTGTGACGTAGCAATCGCGTAAAAGAAAAGAAATCGCTCGATTATTGAGAGGATTTACGCGCGACTATCGCACGGTGGCAATGGCGGCGAAGAAATGACCGGACCTCGAGGAATAAACGCATCGAACGTCGGTTCCCCGCGACGCGATTCGTCTCGGAGCGAAGCGGACATTGAAGGATTCGGAACACGAGGTCGACGTTTACCTACGCGCTCGAGCAGACCTCGTACACGATGTTCCCTTCAACGGGACGTCCTTCGAAGCCGAAAATTCCGTAGCACTTGTCCCCGATAGCAGCCGCATTTATATTTGCTGGCCGTACGAGCGTGCCACGCGGTGTGCACCAGCCGGCCGAGCTGCAACAACTTTCGCCCTTGGGCCACTCGCGTTGCTCTTATTTAAACAACATACCTAACTCGCTCGCCTCTCTTACTCGCGACTCCCCCGCCTCCCACCACCGCGATCCGGGAGTACCAGGCATCCTTTTTCAGGAGCGTACCAACCCTTCTGCCCGTGGTTCTCTTTCCGCGCTCCTTTCGCGCTTCCTTCGTCCTGCGAATTTTAAACAAATTTAACAAAGAATTCATTCATAAAAAGTTGTCGCGACATCGAGGCTTTCGAGAGTTCGAAATCGAAACCTAAACTTTTCCCAATCGTAATTATAAGCTCGAAACGGGATACCTGAAAAATTTGCGTTCGTCGTAGAGATTTGTCGGAGCTCGTGTCGTCGATTGGGAAAAAATTCGAGGATCCCGCGACAAATGTCCCGGACGATTGGAGGCGCGAAGAAAAAATCGCGCATTCTCGAAACACCGATCTGCGTCGCGATCGATCAAAGGACTGGCCACGTGGTATTCGAAAATCCGCGCAGTACGAGGCAGCGGGTCGGAAGATCCTCGCGGACGGACAGGACGGTCGATCAAAGTCCGCGCGCGACAAACGAGATACGTCATCTGGGGGGCTCCGTGGGGTCTAAACACGTCGCTGGTATCGCGGGTCGTGGTATCCCGGCTGGAAAGAGCCGTAGCCGGGCTTCTTAGCCCGGTCCAGCAGGTACCTCCGTGGCCGTGGCACTGATCGTCCGGCGATACCGGCGTAATTTAAAATCATCGGGGCACGAGACAAAACAGGCAGCCGGGGAACAAGTGTGTGCTTTGCCCCGCGGAATCTTGATTATACATTCCACGGATGACGGCCACGGGGACCCGGTGTTTCGCTCTTTCTCTCCTCTTCCCGCCTCCAGACGGTCGCGCGCGACCCACCAAGATAATCGATCGCCGCGGATGTCCTTTAAGCTGTCCCCTTTGATCTACGACGCTGCATGTTCGCACCTAAAGGACCTTCGCCGAGCGAATGCGCCAGCGGATACGCCAGCGGATACACAGAGGGTGGGAACGGATCGTCCAGGGTGCAAGGTCTCCCGATGAAACCTTCTTTTCGTCGCCCCGTTTATTTTCCCGATTCCAGTATCGTCCGATCGACGCTACAATTCTTCGAGATAATTTTAATCCTCGATACGATACAGGATCGGTATATTCGCGTTATCTCGGTTTGACGGATTTCAGCGGAGGAATTTGTCGAAACGAGGAAAGGAAACGAGGAAGAAAGAGGAATGTCCGGCGAAGGAATGCGTTTAGCATGGCCTTCCTTCACCGAACGTGTAAAATATCCCCTTCCTTTCGGCGCGACAGGCTTAACCAAAAGGCGAACGCGTAAGCGTACGCGTTCTCCTGCAAAAGATATATTTGCCGAATGAATTCGTACAAGCTGGCGAGCCTTTTAGCAGCGTTTTTAGCGCCGTTCCACCTCCGCCTCGAGGATCTTCCTACCGCTCGCCTTCTTCTTCTTCCTTTTGCGCGCGATTCTTAAACGGCCCGCGCGCCTCTCGGTCCGTGCATCGCGCCGGCTGGAATTACGTTCACGCAGAGCGCCGGGACGCACCAGGGACCAGATTAAACCGGGAACAACGTGCGAGGAACGGCCGAGATCTAAGCCGTTACGCGACGGCGACGATTAACGAGTGGACGTGGCTCGTGGACATCCCTCACCGTTCTAATTACCTGCCAGCGTGCTGCCTAGGATTATTCGTATTAGCATGTGCTGATTGCGGTCGGTGAAGAAGCGCGGCCTCGCACCGCGCGACCGGTCGGTCCACGCTCGATTCCAGCCGCGGAGAAACCTTTGATTTATCGCCAAGGACAGCTGAACCGCTTCGCGGGGCAAGAGCAGCTCTGGCCGGACGCGAACCGGCTAATTAGGATACGAATAGGGGATCAAATCGGGCGTGGAGGATTTGTCTGCGTCGGGGAGGCTTGGCTACAGGTGGAAATCCCGAGAAAGAATAGCCGGAGCCGCTGCTACGAGCGGCGGGCGTGGAGAGGGAGGCGAAATAGGAAGAGGAGAATGCGAAATTGGACACGGGAGAGATACACGGGTATCTCGGCGCTAAGACATCCTCTCGATACCCGAGCGTCCGTGTTGAATGGAAAATAGGACTATTAATTTAGGATTTAGACTTTCGGGGATTGGGAAAAATCGGCAAGAATAGCCAGACGTAAAAGGTGTTTCTCGTTCCTGCTTTGAGAACAGCCGCTCTACCGTTAGTTCGATTTATGCACTCGACTCGCGCTAACCGCTCGGTTATACGCGACCGCTGCAACTGTAGCGCGGTATCGAGACACGCGCGAGACTAATGCACCGCTTGGCTACCGCGGTGTTCGATCCTCGAGATCGGTACCGCCTCGTCGTTTATTTTTCTCCGAAAATACTTCTTCGAGAATACGAGATTGAATCGGAAAGCAAGCGGCGAATTCCGCGAGGCGTCACTCAGGCGACGGAGGACGCGAGTGTCGAGACGCGTCGCTCGCAATCATCTTCGTGGAGATCGCGGCGAGTCCACGCGAGCACGGTCACGCCGATTCGGGATAACATTAACGCAGCCGCAGATAAGTAATGACCACTATTAGGCGATCTCGTTGGAACGCAAAGACTGATACATCTTGAGCTTTGTGCTCGGTGCTGGAGCTGCTGAAAGGAGTCGTCGGCGATTTGTCTGCGACGCGATTCACGCCTGGCCACGAGGCAAGGTCGTAGGCACGATTTTTCAATCGTTGCGGATTCCGGGTGAATCGGGACGACCCACGAGCCACGGATCCTGCCTGTTGGAGCCATTCGAACGGCTCTCGCGCAACCCTTTCGCCTTGGTCGTTGATGGGCCCACGAGGTCCCAGAGGTTGCGTCGACGCCCGGGGCCGCACAGTCGAGAGAGGTACGCACGATCAAAGAGCCGATCGCCGAATCGCCGGAACTGGCCGATCGACGATGGCCACACGCCGCAGGCTCGCGAAGAAAACATCGATATTTCGCTATGCAGCGGCCGAACCGGCCCCGACGCGCTGCGTTTCGGATATCGCATCCACCACCGCGATTTTATCGCGGTTAATACCAGAAACGATTTTTCTCCCCGATAAAACGACGAAAGGAGGACGTCGGGACGAAGGAAGAACCTCAGTTCGAGGAACGTGTTTATTAAGAACGTGGAACCTAGCGGTGCAGCGGGTTTGTAGAAAAATCGAGATAAATCGGCAGCCGATATTCCTCTCTCTTACGCAGAGATCTCGAGAATCGTGGAAGTTTCAGCAGCGCAGTGGTCTAACCAACGGACGAATACACGGGATTCTACTTAGCGAACAATTATCCTCGGCCGTTCCTACCCATAGAATATTCATCGAAGAAACGGATCGCGGATAAATCTCCGGGGACTTTATCGATCACTCAACGAGAGTCACCCTCGCGAGCGCGTGCGCGCCGCGGAGCAGAGCGGTGAAAAAACCACGCTTATTAATCTCTCGGTGTGGCAAGACAAAAACACACCCCTAACACGAAACTCGTGTCCACTTAATGGGCTCGTGGTCCACGCGAATGCCGGCCAAGATTAATACCATCCACCGGGTGTTTCGGATCGGCCTTCCACCAGGGCCCGTTGTTCGCGAAGCGAGAGGACGAGAAGAGAAGCGGACGAGAAAACGCGCGGCTCGTCTCTCTATTGAGGTCCCGCATGACAGATAAGCTTAACCTCCGGCCCATTAACATTATTAACATCCGAACACAAGGGACGGGGCCCTTGAGTCGTCGTATGCCCGCCGCGTCCGGCCCACGCGCGCGCTCGCCAGCTCCAACACGCTCTTACACGCTTTGTGTGCCCACGAAACGCGCATTAAGGGCCCGCGTGCGACCGAGCCGCACGGATAATTAGGGGTACGCCGGTCAAACGCCGCTCGCGGCCCTCTTTTCTGCTTATTAATTCACCCCCTGGCCGATCTCCCTCCAGCCTACACTACCTGGGAACATGATTATGAATATCTGCCCGGGTGTAATCATACGCTCGTTCTCTATCCGCGCCTCGAGATTCCCCGGACCGGCGGAATCTCGCATGTGAAACGGCTACGACTCACGGTTATGCGAGTAACGAAAGGATTCGGTCGCGGAGGGCGGCAGGGGGCCAGAGGGGGGCCGCCGCGATTTCGATAACGATCATCGAGGCGCGTCGTGATCGTGAGCCGTGGCTGGATCCTCGTGAAAGAGGAGGAACGATCGCGTTGCCCGAAGCGGGGTCAGTCGGTGCTCGCGAGGCGTGTCAACCTGCCAAATATTATGGAAATTTATTCCCGCGGGATCCAGCCGCGTAATGGATTCTCGCATGCGCGCTCGCGCGCCCTGGGACCCGCACCGGGGGCCCAGGCTCCGCGGAGACCGCTACTTTCCGACTCGTTAGCAACGCTCGCGCCTCCATTCCGTTCTTTCGCCGCAGACGAGGGTCCGGGCGAACGGTTTAAATTAAATAACGTGGCCGGTTGGTGTGCACGGTGCTTAAAACGTTAAATAAAATTACACAGGGTGTCCCGGAGAGGCGCGGTGACCCGGCGAGATCTCTACCTCGAATTTTCAGCCGCAGGAAATACGGAAAGATCTTGGAGAGGAGAGAAGGACAAGATGAGAAGGACGAAGAGGAGAAGCGCGCCGGTGTCAGGACAACGGGCTGAAGGTAAGTAAGCGAGGTAAAATGGGCAGAGAATTAATTCGAGAAATTTTTGTCGGCCTCTCTTCTCTTTCCCCGGTTTTGCGGCTCGTTCGAGACGCTCGAGAGAGCACGCCGGCCATCACGGATCTCTCGTCGAACCCTCTTCTCTTTCCTCCCGTTCTCGTCGCCCGTGTCCTCTTTCTCTTTCTCTCTTTATCTCTCTCTCTATCCCCCTCTAGACTCTTCTCGTCCAGGCATGACAGTGTCACGTCCCCCGGAGCAAAAATCCTTATAAAACGAGACACGCCGTGGAGAAGCGCAAGGAGACGAGGAGGAACAGCCCGTGAGAAGCAGCTAAGTGGATAAGGTGCTAAGTGTGGCCCGAAGGTAGAGTTTGGCACGGCGTGCAAGCCAACACACGGCCACCACGGGCCGTCGCGACGCGTCGTGGATCGGGCCCAATTACCAGGCTCGCGCAGGGAAAGCGGACGACCACGCGATTTTCGAGGTTATCCCGACGTGTCTGCTACCGTTTTTAGACTCGCCTCTCAACGGCCACCTTGTTCCACGGAGTTTCGCGCGGTTGCATAATTTCCCCGGCCATGGCCGCCGTCCTTCGCGAAGATTCCGCTTTATCCTCGCCGCGATGACGATCGCGCTATTTCTGTCCACAGGCCTGACGTTCTCGCCAATCGTTATCCAACGATTGTCAGCCAGCCAACCTGGTCCCATAACGCGTTTAACGATATCGGTTACATAGTCAACCGGAATCCTTCCAGCGATTCTCGCGCCACTCGACAAACGCCATATTCCGGCAGACGTGCGACGCTTGGAGTTCTTCTTCTTCTTCCATGAATGAAATATGTATCCCCACTCACTCGTCACCTGTGCGTCCATCACCTGTACGTAATGTCCTCGTACAATCTCGCGGATGATCGCGTTACTCGAGTATACGGGTGGCAGATGTCCTCGATTTTCGAACGCCGCTTGGACGAACGATTCTTACCAAACCAGACGCATCGTCCCTGTTGTAAATCTTCCTCGAGTAACGTCTCCTTCTGTCTCTCGTTTTTACGATCGAGAAAATTTCCACGGCTATGTTCGGTCGCCCGTCGAAACCGAGGAAATGGGTTCAAGGATGGCGAGAAATTAGATCGATGCACAGGTGAACCGGTCGATTATCCTTTGGACAGGTCCCACGTGGGCGTTTTGCGTCACTCGTTTCTTCTCTTTTCCGCGTCTTTTTACGTTTGTTCACTCGTTTATTCTCGTATCTATTCTTCTCTCTCGTTTCATCGACATTTACCGACTTTCTTCTTCGTCTTTACACCGTTTTTGTCTTCGCTTTCATCGCGGCTCGTGTTCGTCTTGGTGTTGGAACTTTTACGGGCACACGGCCGAATTGTTTCCGGCGGATCGGTTCGAGGGCGGTATCGAGACGCGTGGCCAATCGATAATCGCCCACAGCGCGTATTAAACCATGCATCATCGGCATTATCGTTACGAGGAATAACCGAAACGATCCCGACAGGCAGGTCCCCGGCCGGCGCTCGGCCCCGACTTGTACTGTCACGAAACACGCCGCGTAAACGATACACGATGATTTTAAATCCGCTCATTACACAGGCCGGAATGTAATCTGTCGTGTGTATCTTCCTCCGCGTGCGTCCGATTCAGCGGAAGAACTCGACCGTGGAAACGTTAAATAAATTCGTCGATCTTATCCGAGGAAGGTCCTCCGAGCGGCCGAGGATCTAGGAAACTCGGCCTCAATTTCACGATGCTATCGGCGATCTCTGGATTCTTGTCCTCGGATTTTTCTCCGCCGACGTTACGACGGAACTTTCAACGTTAATTTGTGACGCGACGCGACCTCTCCTGCGGGAATTCGATCTCGTACGAGGCAGAAGAACGCGAGTAGTTCGTTTATTAGCGGTTACATCTATTCGTGAACGAGTCGAAATTAAGTTTCGTTCGGTCGGTTAACGAGCGTGGAAAACGAATCGGTAGAAAGTACACAGAGAACGAGATTCCGACACCTTTGAGCGAAATTCCGCTGGTTTTTGCAGCTCCGCTCGGGCTGAAATTCACGTCTCGAGTTTCTTCATCGTGTAATGAGCTTAACGCGCGACGCGCGCCTCACCTCTACGCGTTTTGCATATGAAAGTGACGCCCCTCGCCGTAGCGACGGTGCAAAACCCACGGGGCCGTGGTCGCGCGCTCATTATGATTCATTATTAGGTCCCTTTGTGGGCAGAGTCCGGTTCTCCGCTTCTATTTCGCCGTTTTTTCAGCCTCCCTCGCGTCCACCGTCCCACCCGTAGCCCCGGTGTCGATCTCTCGACCCCTTCCTATCTCCCTCTCCTCTTTCCGTCTTTTCTTCGCCGGCTAGTAGGCGCGGCAGACACCTGTAGTGCTCGCGGTGACCGAAAGGGATAGAGCGAAGGTGGAGGCGAAGCGAAAAGGAAAGAAAGGAGAGAGGGGAAGAAGGGGAAAAAAAGGAAAAAGACGAAGAATTAGAGGCGGATGAAAAGCGAGCAAACGAAGCAACGTGTCTGAAACCGCGGCCGAGAAAAAGAAATAGGAACGCGGAGAGGGGCCCACGGCAGAGACTCCGGCCAAGACGGTCCAGCGGTCGGAGAAAGAAAGAGAGAAAGAAAGAAAGAAGAAAGAAAGAAGGAAAGAAAGAAAGAAAGAAGGAAGGAAGAGGGAGGAGAGGAGAAGAAGTGGACACGGGGCCTGGGGCACCGTCGGTGTGGGTGAACACACCGGGGTCAAGCGAGTTCAACTCTACTCCGCTCGGGCATCATCGCACGGCTCTGCCCTTCCTCTCCTTCCTTCCTTCCTTCCTTCCTTCCTTCCATCATAGACACCACGTCCCTGTCCCGTCCCCGTATTTTTACCGCGAAATCGATGCTCGCGAGTCGCCGCGAGCGTTCCATCCGGCACAATTTTCACCGGGCAATTACGTAAACCCGTGGATCCCGTGAACGCGAGCACGCGGCGAGAAACGCGCAGTCGACGCACCTGCTGCAACCACGGCTAACCTGCAATCTGGCTCCTCCGGTGCTCCAATTTAACTCGGCCTATATACCGCGGTCGACCTTCGCATTCACCTGCGACTCGAGAGCCGCCGCTCGAGGAATTCCTTTTTCAGTCGGTAATATTCAGCTGCGACCAACGCCTCTCCCTCTCTTTCTCTCTCGCTGCGTTCGCGCAGAAGGGAACCGCGTCCACGCCGCGAAGCCAGGGGGACGCCGCGGCGACAGCGTCGCGGTGGAGGGCGCTGCTGCTACTCGATCCAGTTCTCTTTCTTCCTCTTCCCTGCCCCTGGCCGTTCCTCTCGGTGGTTCAGCTGCGAGATCGCGCCGACAACTTCATAAACTTTTTCCCCGAGTTGTTGATATCTGCATATAACGATGACAGGCTGGAGGAGCCGCGGGACGGG
>NIJG01000273.1:4353017-4379795 GCA_002201625.1 Euglossa dilemma | reverse complement strand
GAGCCGAGATATCCATCTCGTGGGCGCCCGCGCGAACTTGATTTATCGGGTTCTCGCGATAACCCAACCGAGCCACGGTGTGTGCCGTACCGTGGGGCGCGAGGAAAAGAAAGAAAAAGAAAGGAGCGAGAACAGAGGCGAAAGAAGAAGAACCGTCCGAGAACTTTTCTCCCTTTCTTTCCTTTCTTTCCCCTCCTGCTTCCTTTCGGGCCTCGATTCCAGGAATCGACATAAATCCCGGCGCTTTATAATCTGCGGTGGAAGGCACGGCGGAGATACCATCGGGTGGAGAACTCGCCGGGACCAGCGAGTAAGAGAGTGGCTAGCAACGAGAGAGGAGAGAGAGAGCGTGCAGCAGGTGCTGGCAAGGGCGGATTTAAGCCTGGTTACCGTACGTGTTCTTCATTCAATTCCCCATTTTTTTCGCCGATTCCGATAATTGGATAAAACTTATTTCGCCGACTCTCCTCCTCCTCCTCTCGTTTTATAGTCCACCTTACACTAACGGACAGACACTCTTGATCGATCCACTTTCTTTTTTCTTTTTTTTTCACTCTTCGAAAGTCTTTTATATTCCTTTTTTTCTCGCTTTCATTAACGTGTTTTCCGAGTACAAAACGTTTTATTATACTTCGAAAGAACTTGCAGGAGATTGAAGAACTTTTTCTTTCCAAAGAAGAATTGTACAGCTCCAGAGACGTAAATAATTTATACAAAAGGACCGTTTCAAATTGTTTCGAATTTTGGAATCAAAAGCAGAGCGGAAGTCCGTTAATTTTCGAGAAGAGCAATCTGGAAAAAATCCAGACTGGAGATTCGAACCCGAGACCCCTAGATTAGCAATTAGGAACTCTAATCACTGCTCTAAGAAGCCTCTTGTACTCGGAATTCTCGGCGCAGGTATTTAATCATCGCGGATGCATCTACCGTGCAAAATGCATTTACGCTAAACTAACGAGCTATTTCGTTGATAGTATACACTTTTGCCGGTAAACGCAAGGAACTATTATTTTAAACGTTATACTCTTTAATTACGATTTCGGTCATGATTTTCTTCCTTCCCGTGTTGCCGAGATGATTAGACAATTCGGAACCCCACTGGTTTTTCTTACAAATCGTTTTGCCTGATCCTGCCAGGCCGGATATCCCGGAAAAATTAATTTACCAGCGTCACGCATACTTTTGCAACATTCTACCAATCTCGGCCACCATATTCCGATCTTTCCGCTCGAACAAGTGGCTCGTGTTTTTATCACGATCCTTCCAAGGCAGTTCTAGACACGAGGAACTGACCGCTTCGGGGCATCAGCCCCATAATTCTACGTTACTCTTGCATTAACTCGACGAATCATCTGCTTTGAGCTGTTCACCTGCGTAACGCGTTCCTGCGGATGGTAAATCTCCCGCGTGTCCCGGAGATAAGATCCGAGATTCGATTTCGTCGTGTTATTACGTTAATTGCAATGCGCGCGCCTCTTCTTTTCCATATTTTTCCCCAGAGATCTTTATTCCCTCCGTCTATCTCGCAATCTCCGCCTCCGTCGCTGCGGTCGCTATCGTCGCGGGATCAAATTAAAATTCCGTTGCAGCGCCGCCGCGGCGTCGGACGAATATTGCTCTGGTATCGCGAGGGATAACTATCGAAAAATGGATCGATTTTCCTTTGAAACCCGATACACAACAGCCACCCTCGCAAGCTACGCGCCGGAACTCCGTCCTCTTTCCACGCGATCCCGCAGGCTCTCACGAGCGCGACAGGATCGGCTGCCGAGTAAATCTTCCCACAAAAAGTAACAGGTAGGTATCCTGTTTCCATTGAGAGACAGGTAGGAGTCCTTCGACGGTGTCTCGAGCGTCAATACCCATCGAGAGATCCGTGAAAGGGACTGGCTCCGCACGGAAGGAAAGGATGGCCCCTTGGAACAGATTAATATATGCAAAAGTGCCCGGAGACGGCCGATTTTTCCCACCGGAACAAGTGAACCCGAGCCACAGAAAATCTCAGCTTCACCTGTGCTTCGCCTTCTCCCTCTCTACCGATCCTTCTCCTCCATCCTGGGAGACTCGAGCGGAAAGCGAGCTTTTCCCAGGAGTCTACTGTCATCTGCGATGAAATTCCGCTTCCTCTTTTCCGCTCTGTTACGCCGTTTAAACTCGTCCGTGAAACTTTTCTATCGCTTTGCGTCGAGTCGTACGAAAATCTAGAAGCACCTAGAAAGGAAGCATCGACGAGAGGAAGCGTATAAAAACGGAACTTAATCGAATGCTAATGAGAAGGCGTTTTTCCTCAGAGGCACAGGCATAACTACACGGTTGGCCGAACGTAAATCTCGGCGTGCCCTGCAGCCAACCCGGACCCTCTTAAAGTATTAAATAATTGCCCTGCATTGGGCCACGACCTTCGAGATATCGATCCTCTGGGACCGGCTTAGCCTGGAAGAAACCAGGTCATTAAAAATCTATCGCTAACCGTCCAGGCCCGTAAGAACGGGAAAGAAACCGCGGCTAAAGAAGTCACAGGGGGGTCGATAGGAAGTGGATCGGATATTCGTGGCAGGATCGTTCCTATAATGGGTCCATGGGGTTGGATTTCCCATGGAGTGACCGCAAGGTGGTCCATCGAGTTTCTCAGTCCCCCGTTTGGCCGGGACCTCGGTCCAAACGAGGCTCCCATGGGGTCCCGTGAGCGCAGGCAGCACCTGCCCACGGTCACCGCCCCACTGGAAACTTCTCTCCTTCCGAACCAGCCTCTAAACTGCTACCGTGTGTAACGTCGCCGGGAAAGGGAAGAGAGAACGGAGTGAAAGAGAGAGAGAGAGAGAGAGAAATAGAGAGAAAAAAGGCGGGAGGATTTGGTCGATCGATAACAGCCGGTTAATTAATTCGTGTTGCCGGTAGGATGATCGAAGCGGAGCTATCGGTGGATCGATCCTTTTCCATGGTTCTCACGTAGAAGCGTTGCGGCATCGTCTGGTGCGCTACCACTTGCCGCGATGGTTGCCGCGGTGGTTGCCGCGGTGGTTGCCGCCACCGTTGGATCAGACAGCCTCGGAAACGTTCATCCCATGTTGCGCCTATAATTGCCACGGACGCCGCGACGTCTCGATCTCCTTTCTCACGTGTCACCGGCGACGCAGCACGTTTCGTTAGACGGCGGCTTAGCGAGCTCATGTGAAACCGTGCCATTAACACGAGAGCAGCTGGAGAATCGAATCTGGCTATGTGTGTATTTAAGAAGGCTGGATGAGCTCTCACGGGACAGAAGACGCGAAGACCAACCGCTCGTCGTCCTTTTTTCCTCTCCCCTCCGCCCCGTCGCCGACCTTTCCTCTCCCGCGTTCTGTTTGATCTTCTTAAACCGCGCCGGTGGCGCGTGATTAATGGAGTTTTAATCGATTGCGAAACGCCCGCAGCCGGCGGACGAGGAGGGAAAAATCCTCGGAGGAAATTGTTTTTAGGCATGGCAGAGTAATAGAGCCGGTATTGTTCGGTTTATCAGCGGCCGCGATTGCCAGTGAAATTAATCAGTGTCGGCGAAGGTGTGTGCGGGTAAATTGGAGCGCGCGGAGCGGAGCGAGGCGGAGCGGAGGGGCCGCAGAGATCCGAGCGACAGGCCCACGACGCGACGGTACAGCTCGGCTCGGCTCGACTCGGCAAGCGGCAATGCCAACGGGAGGCCGTGCCGACGCTGTCTCTGCGGTTCTCACGGGGTTACGAGAAAGCGTTTCTCCTCTTTCTTTCTCCTTCTCACCGCTCGCTCGCTTTCTTCCCTCCGCCCTGATTCGTCTTCCTTCCCGAACGTCGCTCGTAGCGCACCGAGCTGACGGAGCCGCGAGAAACGCTCGACTCGTGAACTTTCGTCCACGGCGATCGAGATCCGTACCGAGATCGACCCGCCGATTCCTTTCTCCTCGCGAATCCTTTCTTTTCCAACCATCGTCGCGCTCCGGATTTTTCCGAAGCTCGGAAAAATTCCCGACGATGACACGTCGATCTCATTAATAATTCATCCGGATTTCCAAACGCGAAGGCGAGGAAAGGAGAAGGATAATAGTCCGTTCGCGAATGAAAAACCGTCTAAATTTTTAACCGCGCTCGAGCGAGCGCAGCCGCTCGTAATTACCGATTTCACGGCCCTTTAATGACACGGCTGCATACAATCGTTCGACGTTACCACCGCGTCGAAATCACTTTCGCACGACCCAGAGGAATAATCGGCGTTCACCTGTACACGCGGGAACGGAGGTATACGTACTAGCTCGCTCGTTGTAGTGTACGAAAGGTGAAATCTCGCAAAGGGGAACCTTGGCCCGGGTCGTGCAAGACCTGTCGCCAGTCGAAGCCACGTCTATTCCACCCTGCTCGCTCCTCTCTTCTCTCCTTCCACCGGGAAGTGCAACCTGCGCTTCCCACGGAAGCGGAAAAGCCGATCCACCGACGAGGGAAAGTCTCCTGTCACCGTCCACATCTGCGACTTCCACGAGCTTTCCTAATCGAACCCGAATAGGCTTCCTCCATTTTCCACGAGTGTCTCTTCGCGTTCCTCTCGCAGTTCCTCTGCGGCAGATGTTCCGTACGTTCCTCGGGATAAACTCGCGAATTATTTTCGTCCGGCGGAGATGAGATTCGACTCCGATCGTGTTACAAAACCGCGGCGATACGTTCGCCGCATTCCAGCCGGAGTATAAAAACCGTGTAAATACCACGAGGATTAAGACGCGTATTCAGCGAGAGGCACACTTATCACTTTCAACGTCATCCGGCTGAAATAATACCGCGATTGTTGCGAAAACCGCGTGGAAGGCTGGTGCCGGTGAGCGGGCTGGCCGCGTATTCGGAGACCGGCTAATAAAATCCGAATACTCGGAAGGCTACCTCTTGATAGCGTTTGACACGAAGACAATCGCGGATGATTACCACCGCGGAGGATAATAGATTTCCCTCTGGATCCCTTCTACAGGCTTGTATTCTCCTCCTCGGACACCGTCTGGCACTCTCTTCCCACCTACGCGCAGCTAGTCCGGCACGAGGAACGCGCAATTTCATTCTAATTGATAGTACTCCGGCGATCGGTGTCTCTTGTACCGGTCGGCCGTGTGTCGACCGTGTGCCGGCTGGCCGGTATCCGCGCGCAACAAGCCGTAAACGGATTTTTTTAATGGACCCCGCGATTCGTGAGAAAGCCCATTACGATAGGTGATATGGGAGGTTGAAACGGGCCGGAATGCCGCCGCGGCTAGACAGAAGCTCGCCTCGTCTTATTTATTCCATCGGCTTCCACGCGATGTCGCGCTCTCGTCGTTCCTTCCTCGCGGGCCTAATGGGCCGGGGGTTCTCGGGAAATGGCGCTGGATATATCCTCGCTTCCAACCTTTTGTCGCGTTAAGGCAATTCTATTGTACCGTGTTCTTTTCTTCCTCGCTTAATCGCCGGTTCTATCAAATTCAGCGTTCGTTTGCACTTTTATCGCGGCGCGCGGTCGCGAGACGCCGTGGCATTTCGCGGACGGAGAAATGTCAGAAATAATTAATTATAGAATTCGAAGGTGAATCCGCGGAGAGTTGCCGGCGTCGCGATAAACGGACGCGAAGGTGTAAAAATGATTTTTGTTCGAAATGGCTGGCGAGTGGTGGAAAAATGGAGGTTATCGACCCTCGACACCCTCGCGCGGTGCCTCGCCACTGTCGGACCCCGGCCACTTTTTATCCAGCTTCCGGCTCGGGATCCCTCCGCTTGGCACCGGAAGCGTTTAGGCCTCGTCACGCTTGTTTTAATTACGCGACCAGGCCACCGTGTCCCGGGCCTTCCTCCTGGTCCGTGGCCACGCACCGCGCCCACCAACACACGCACCACATCCTTGGCAGGAGCTTCGACACCTGGCGCTCCAGAAGGGAATTAATTTTTCGGATTAGCTTATCGCCTCTAGCCGAGCCAGCTATTTCGCCCGGTAACGGGGTTAAGACCGGCTAAGCAGCTTTGCGTTAACGAGGTTCCGGCCTGAAACGGCAAACCGCGCTTCTTCTTCCTCCTCCTTCGCGCTCGGTTATTATTCCATCGCGCCGCTCGCTTTCCAACCATCCGATAACGTCGATTTGCTCTTGGACGAACAAAATCGAGGAACGCGATGTTTCGAATGGTCCTGTCAGAGAAATTCTGACTTCCGTTCGGTGAGCGAGCGCCGTCACGCAACGAAAATCGGTGTCTCGTGGCTCGCGAGGTTCTGTCTCTTCTGGAATTCTGGTCGACGTGACACGGAACGCGGGATAATAACGCTAAATCCTCGTACTCACGGCGAGGATGAAAAGAATATCGTAAAATGACGACGTTTAACGCCGGTCGCATTGATCGATGCGCGATCGGTGGAAAAATAACGACGCCTGCAGGTGAACTGGCGACGCGGTTTCGGTGCCGAGGTGTCGGGCCGCGCGCGTGCAACAGGTTAATCTCCGGGATTCCGGCAATCAAGGTGCCTATCGCCGTTCACGGCCATCCCGCGAGATTTACAGGTAATGCTCGTCGTAAGGTAGATTATACGCGGCCACGGTTTCGTCCGGTCGCCGCACGAACGACCGATTAATCCGAAAATACTGTCCTGGGGACCCGTGCTCGTTCCCTTCCGCCATCGATTCCACGTCTGGCCGTTGCTCCGTAAATTTTTGACCAATGATCGGCCGCGTCCGCTGCACGCGCTCCTAAACGTCGTTCCGGGAATAATTAAACTGAGGTTTACAGCTGCGAGCATCGCGCGAGTGTTTATTCGGTCGATAAACCGGTCGTTGGGCGGCTGTCGCGGGGAAAAATAAAGGTTAATTGTAATGTCCACGGTAATGCGAGTTAAGGCAGGCCTGGCGCGAGCGTGCACGCGCGTGCACGTATCACGGTGGACGAGAGGACGAAAACGAGGAGGCGAGCTACCCTGCGGAGGCGCTGGTCGTTCACACGGGCGGATTCGTGACTCCCCGAAGGTCCTAAACGCCTGGCGAGAGGAATAAATTGCGGCCAATCGCATGCCGAGAGACCATGCCCTTACGATATACGTGTACGACGCCGCTTACAAAGTATGAACTTTTGTCGGGAGCGTGGCGAGCGCGGCCGCTTGATGGCTCGTGCGCGCAGGTAGATAATCTTACCGCGGGATTTCCATCCCGCGTTTGACGAGGGTGAACGTAATAAAACGTTGATATAGGCGAACGTTACAATTACCCGGGAGTTTTGCGCGATTACGTAATGCCGAGGTCGACGTTGGAAATTGTGCCGTGCGCGGAGGATAATTACCCGGACCTATTTAGTACCCGCAGGAATTTCCGTTCGACCCGTTCTCATCGATGAGAACCGCGTCGTTCCATTCCAACTTCCGATTTCTCTCCCATCGCGGTGCCTTTCCACCCCGAAGCAAACGCCGAGACGCCGAGGAACGCCGAGTCTCGCGGCTAGTCGCAAGGGCCGCGGGGGTTTGGGTCGAAAAGCGGGAGAAAAGCCGGTGAAAACAGGCGAAAAACCGAATCGTCGGATGATCCGGTGGAATGAAACGAACCGCGAAGAAGGAGAATCTCGAAAAGCTGCGCTGGCTCGCTCCGGGTTCGTCTTTCTTCTATCAAGACGATTCAGGACGATCCTTTGCGGTACTATCCGTTTCAGCATCCCATTGTCTTCCCGTGGCTCCTTGTCTATTTACACGTGGACCCTTTGAAGAAGCCGCTGCCAGTTTTTCGTTGCTACCGCTGTTAAACTAAGCGAAAGGCATTCTTAGAGCAGCAACTAGGCTGGGTTCCCGTGGTAGGTACACGCTGGTACACTAGACACCGCAACCGAGAGAGACCGGGACCCTGTTTTAGGTCGGTATACGAGGTCAGCACGCGCTTTGTACTATGCGGGTTAAGTTACTCGAGCACCAAATCGAGCCTTTGTACCTTGTTAAGTTAAAACCTCGCTCTACTGCGGGGGATTGCTTGTCTTCCGAACATGGTGCTCGAGAACCGCGCGGACCGTTCTTATAGGAAATGCACGATACTGAAACACACACCGGGACGTTGACTAATCTCCGTGTTTCCTTCTCTCCCGGTGTTTGGTACCACGGTTTTCGCGCCCAACCGTGGCGCACGAATCCCCGATATCGGCCGGCTATCCGTTCGTAATTTGTAGACGATCGTTCCCCCGCGTCCGGTTCCCGGGGACCATCGGGATCCGGTTAAAGCGCCCTCTTCGGTTCCCCCGCTATCGCTTTATATCCTCGCTTTCTTTCCCCGTCGTCGTTTCTCCGACGCTTCCTCCGTCTTTCCTCCTCTTCCACGCAGGCGGAGAACGCGAGCGACACGCAAAAATGATCCCACGGTCCTTTCAGATCGCAGCATCCTTTATTACGGGACGTTTGATTCAGTATCACGCCTCGCTCGCGAGACTCTTCACGGCCCCCCTTTCACAGGGCACAAGACGCTTTAACATATGAAAAAGTCTGCCGGGGGGATGAATGGAGCAACGTCGCTTTTGTCAGAATTTCTTCTTCTGCTTCTTCTTCTTCTTCGCCTTCTTCTTTTTCTCCGTTTCCTCTGCTGCTTCTTTTCTGGCCGCCGCGTCTACGCCTCCTCGGACGACAGGTTCGCGCGCTATCGCCTGAGCGAGGGTGATGTCAATCCCGGATACACCTTTGCATACATAAACGTTTATTGGCCTTCTCTTCGTGCTCCGCTTTGTCCATTCACGGTCCCTTTTGCCCGGTTCACGCGTCAAACGCTCCCGGGCGATTGTGCGCCTCGCAGGAAAACGATATCTCCTGGGCCCTCTCCGATTCAACGAGGGACACTGTCGTCCGAGTGATAAGGGTGTGTTTTTGTACGGACTTTCCTGTGAAAAATATTCCATTTCGCTCGGGCCACCTTGGCTTTCGCGAGCGATAATCAAACTCGACCGAAATACGCGTCGTGGACACGTGGTCGGTGAGAGGAATATAAAAAGGTTTAGCGTCGCGACTGGTCGAGGGCGCGGAACACGGCAAATGAGATTCTCACAGAAACGTCCATTAGAACCCCCTGCGGCACTTTAACGCTCCTTTCAGCCATCATTCCCGCGATCCACTACACGTCGAACCGGCAAAGATCTCGTCTGACGTTTCGAGACGTTGGCGAACGAAAAACTTCGTGCCGGTTACCTTTTTTTCAAACCGCGCCACTTGACTCCCCGGCTCACAATGCTTCACCACGAGGCCTCCGCGTCTTCGACCCTCCTTGCCCTCCCCTCGCGCACCCTCCCGTATCGGCCAGATTCGGCTCTTTTGTACCGCGGTCCACGAGCTACGCAACCCTTAATGCGGGTTCATTATATTCCGGTTGCGGACGTGCGCGCAAAGATCGCGATCGGCTCGAGGACTTTGGGGTGGTCGTATGGGACGGTGTTTCCGCGCCACATTACGCAGCAACATGCACCGCGGATCAAAGGGAGCTGAGGGAGCGGAAAGCACATTGCCGGACAAGTGGCTCGCATCCCCCTGCTGCGTACCGCCCCACCGAAACCCCGAGGAACGTCAACGGCCATCTAATTGCCACTCGGGGACGCATCTTGATTCGACTCCGCCGCGACTCCAACCACCTGGCAAAAATCCACGGTCACGCGATTCGGCTCCGTCGGCTCGCAAGCCGCGAGTTCCCGTCGGCAAACCAGATCAAACGCGTCCGATCGCTCCGAGGGTTGCTTTCCTTTCCTTCCGAGCTTCTCGCTCGAGTTTAACGAGTCGCCGAAAAATTAGCGAGCGGAGGTTTCGATAGACGTAAAATACCGCGTAACCGTTTCGCTGAGTGGCTGTATTATTCGTACGACGCAATTCCTTCGTCCGGTTTGCGAGGAATCGAATTGCACAGGGTTTGGTTTGTTAGTTACCGGTTGTGGAATGGTTCGAGAATCGATAAGACAACGCGTTATCGGCGCGTTTTCCCGGCCGAGTGGACAAATTTTAAGGAAGAACCGAAGGGTTGGAAAAGAGCGCCCGCATCGGCGAGCAACCCTCGCCGGAGATTTATTCGCCGCGTCCGTCCACTGCGGGACACCCCGTGTAAATCGATGAAACTGCAATTTGTACACCGTGAATGAAGCAGTTTTTACGGACTGTGTCCCGAGCAAGATGGCGAAGGCCGAACAGGAGAGGAGAGCACATCGCTCGCGAGGCTGAATACCATGAAATATTCAAGGGGACGAGAGCCTTTGTTCGAGCATGTTCCAGCACGGCGACAAAGACATCCGTTGAACGACAGAAACATATATTTCATGCAAGGACTCGTGCGACACGGGCCATTATAATGCCGGCGATTAAATCGTAGTCGAGATTCAAGCCAGGCAGTCAAGACGAACAAGCGTAATGAGTCTATTCCGAGGCACCCCTTTTCTCGATCCTCGCTCCGGCGACCTACCCCTGCCGCGCATAATGTCGATGGAAATCGGTACGAGACACGATAACATCTCAACGGTCGCAGAGCAGAAATGCCCGTGGAAGGCGCGCGCGCAGCGCACCCCGTACGATGGTTTAAGGCGGGGAAAAAGAGAGGAAAAAAAAAGCGGCGGCAGTAAAAAGGAGGGCCAACAATAGTCAAGTGTCGTGATTTGTGCTCGACCAGTGGGGTATGCCTTCTATCCAGTCTTAATTAAGCCCCGTTTCCCACGTGACTTCTTACCCCCGTCACCGGGACAGTTTTACGAGTATAACGTACTTTTCTGCGCACCGTCGAGTCTCGACGCGCAACGACGTCCCCGTCGTCGTCGTCGAATCACTTGCTATCGCATCACCTGCATCTACCAGCTCTCGACGGGACTTTGGGGTTGGAAATCGCGGTGTTCGATTTCGGTTCGAAGGGGAGGAAGAGAGATTTCGACGCGTGGTACCAAGAGAACTTTCCTCGAGTCGAGTTTATTTATCGTTCGATCGGTCGAAAGCCGCGGGTGTAAAAGTTTCGGCAAAGGGCCGTAGACAACGAGTGTCGGGAATATAAACGTCGAGCAGTTCGATATTCCCTGGCTAGATTGCGCGAGGTTATTGCCGGTATCGGTGAAAAATACCAGTCGATAGATAAATTTATTCTCACAGGCACAGATGCCGGTAATAGGGTCGTAGAAACCGAGATCTGTTTTATACGCGATAGCTTCGAATGGCGTACACGGTCGTAAAAGACGAGTGGGAGGGAAGAAATTGACTCGGACTAAGTAACGGCGAGCTGTCGATGACATTGTTTACGATTTTCACGAGGAAAAGCGTCGGCTTTTCGTTGAGATAGGGCTAGCGAGCCTGGTATGGGGAACTTCGAGGGCAATCGCTAGGGAATTTTTGCTCCATCATCGGGGAGAATAGTAATCGGCGCGCGTTGCGTGACGATGACGAACTAGGTTCGCGCCAGGTTTCGCATATCAAAGCAGCGAACGTTAATTCTTCCATAAATCGTGTTTCACTTAATCCGCTTAATCCGACATGCTAATGTTCTACCCTAATCACCGGCTGGTAACGCGGCAAAACGCTCTAAAAGCGTTCATCCGCGGGACGCGCGGCGGAATAGCGCGCATTTGCCTCGCGAGGCATTCACGATTGATTCGACGCAGTTATTCAAACTTGATCATCATCCACCCCACCACGAAATTCAATCTCTCGCGGTGCAGCACTTTGTAGCCCGTCATGAAGGCCGAATTCCGTTAACGGGCGCAAAACCCGGCAACCGCTTATTACCGATAATATGCAATACACACGCAACCTGGCCCCTAACCGCTCGGTATGTTGTCTATTCATTATCCCGACGGCGTTCTAGCCGGCGCGTATGCGCTTAATGGCTCAATACTCTATCGCGAGGGGGCCGCGACCATAGATCACGGCTAACGTTCCGCCGGAGATGCTACATCTCTCCTCGCGTTCACGTAATACCAATATTGTTTCCACGAATGGTGAGAAATGCCCCGGTGGCTTTATAACGCCTCCTGCCCTCACGGGGTTAACCGTCCGTCCAGCAGGCGTCGGAATAATGGCGACTATTAGGTAAGTACCGTCTCTGCCTCGAGCTCGAGCATCGTTCTCTTCCTCCTGAGCATCGTGCCTGTCTTCCCAGTACCAACGGAATATCCTATTCAGACGTGCACCGGTGCGTCTACAATTCCGACCATTTTTCCACCGGTATTTAACTCGAATCCATCCTATTCCTGTTTCACTCGAATCTCTCGGAGTCTGGAACGCGAACGAAGTTCGAATCGGCGACTCGATCCGTTCTCCGCGAGGAGAGGAGAGAATTTGCGGAAAGGAGCCAAGACGTGGACGGACCGTTTCGAAGGCTGTTACCGAACGAACAAAGCGACGTCGTTGCAAGGGTTAACGAGCGCGCATACCCGGGCCGTTCAGCGATGTTTCGTAATCCTCCGGTGATCGTTGCTTCATTTACCCCGGCCCGTAACGGTACGCGAGTGATTACTGCGCGGATTCGGTAGACGAGTGGCGCCAGCTCGGTAACTAGCTCGCGCAGCTAATATCGCGGCTAATGCGCAAACGACAGGCCGGCCAGTCGGTGGAAACGTGGTAGGGGGCAGGGTTGCGCGATGCGCAACGCGAGGAAAATGCGTTTCCGGCCAGGTACGGGACTTATGACCCTGGCCAGATGAGGTGCTGTCCCGGCCTGTAATCTCGTCTAACAGGGGCCACCGACAATCTCGACTTTGCTTTCGAGGCAGCAGCCCCGTCGTCTGACCGTAGCCCGCGGAACCGGGTAATGGAAACCCCGTGTTAGCGCGTTGCCTGTTCGACTTCTGGCTGCTGGCCGCTGCATGAGAACTGGTCGTGGAATCGACGAAATCGCCGATGGAATGGCCGGATCGCGAGCCCGGCTAGTTGGCGAAGCCTCGGATTTTTCCCCTCGATACTGTGGCTACCTGTCGATAGATAAACAGGTTGTACTCGAACGCGGTTACCGTTGCTCTCGCTCTCGGACAGATAGGATCGGGGAACCGTGTGTACCGTGCGAAGTGTTACAAATTTTACAGGGATCACGGAAATCGATCCCCGAGCGGATCAAACGGAGGGAAACCGAGGCTGAGTTATTCGGTCGTTTCTCTTGGTACCGCGAGGGGTATACATCGTGATTCGCGTTCGATCTCGACGAACAATTACAAGCGGCAGTAGTCGTTAGCCTATGCCCCCCGTTAGTATGCGCTCCGTCACACCTGACTGGCCCCGCACACGCGCTCCCTTCTCGCCAGCCATTCCGCGCCGATATCCCCGCCGTTATTCCCGACGTTTCGCAACCTCTTCTGCCCGGGTTAACGGGGATGAGACCCCGCGAATTCCGATTACTAGGCCAAGTGGCACCTCTCGTCACGACTTTCACCGCGAACCACATTTTCGAAGATTCCAAGTTTCTCGTCCATCGAACGTACGAGGTCTGGAAGCGCGATTCGACGGTCTGACATGATCGATCGAAAATTTCGATCGCCGAGGTAATCTCTGGATCTCATACGAGTTGGCGAAAGCTTGGCGGGTGCACGGAGAAGCGGAGAAGGGAAAAGATCATGGCACACGTAAGTATGGACCGTTCAAAGGTCGACGAAGGGACGCGGACGTAGCAGGGTCGACGTCGGAAGGCCCAGGGGCCCCACGGATTCCGATGCCTCTCGCGTAGGTAAACGAGAGAAGTGAGGAACGGATAAAATGCGAAACGTTGCCGCGTGTAGCTAGGTTCCCAGGCAATTCTATGAATACGAAATACGAGGTCGACCGAACCGGCGCGCGGTACACCGGCCGTTTCGTTCAATCATCTTTCGATCTTAGACACGCCCGCCATGTTGGTTTTGCATAAGTAAGCCCGCGAGCCTCGCGTGTCTCGCTCGCGACGACGACCACGACCAGGACAACGACCACGAAGACGAAGACGACGACGACGACGAGGACGGTCCGTCGGAGACGCACAGCGAACGTGCATGGCACCCCGAGCACGCAAAGGTTGGCAATCCCAGGGGAAAATCACCGGTTACGTCGCTACCGACGTCGATAATTATTTAACCGCTAAACGCCGGCGAACCCGCGATTACCGTCGTTCATGATCCTGTGGACTGCGTGCCTGTAATTCCGCTTGTCTTACATCGGCTGGAAATTAAATAAAGTCGATCAAAGCCGATCTCACCGGGTGGTAGGATCGCGTGACAGAGGGTTACTTCTGATCTCTCGAGTGGGAAAGGTCTCCGAGGTATCCTTGTACACGCGTCGACTTACGTGCCGGGGGTATTACCCAACGGTTCTTTCTCTCGTTATTACTCCCCGGTTAAAAACCGCCGAGGGCTCTTCTCTCCCTTCCTCTCCGCTCGAATAGCCGCTGTCAACGCGGTCGCTCTCGAACCGGAAATCTCACGAGAAGCACACGCGTAAACGACCAGCTCGCGGAGATCGGCGCGAGCGGAGAGCGAGCGGTCGCATTAATAATCGGAACAATATTATTAGTCAACGGCGGGTTATTGATGAGCCGGCGGTGTCTGGCGCGCGCGCGCGCCCTCGCGAGCGCACGGCCGAGCTGCTTTTGGCTTAGGTTACCTGCGATTTGTATGNGCCATTCCGAACCAGCCGCGGTGTAATGTTCCAACGCGAAAATTCTTTCCTCCGCAAAAGGCTCGTCGCGAAGTTTTTGCCGACAGGCGGTGCGCGCCTCGCGCCGCTCCGCGCCGCGCCGATTGTTTAAGAACGTTCGATCCCCGATACCGATGCAGGGGCTGGTTATTGATGAGCCGGCGGTGTCTGGCGCGCGCGCGCGCCCTCGCGAGCGCACGGCCGAGCTGCTTTTGGCTTAGGTTACCTGCGATTTGTATGACATTCGATCCCTCGCCCACGCGAGTACCAGACCTCTCCGCTGCTCTCTGTGCGCTCTCTACTCTCTCCTCCACCTCCGGCCTCTTCCTCCTCCTCCTCCTCCGGCTATCCTGCCATCCCTCTTGCACGCGCGCTCCGCTTCCCGCCACCGTTTCCTCTCCAGCCACAAGCCCGGCCGCCACGTCCAACCGCCCGTTCGACGGCTCTATTTATTTCTGTAATTCGCCTTATTTATCCAACGCTACTCGGCCGGGCCCCGTTCTAGCCGTGTTCCTCGCCTTGTAGCCCTGTCACCGTTGATAATTCGCATTAAGTCTCCATCGATGACTCGTCGCACGCCCTCGAGCCTCCCTCCCGGAGACCGGACCGGACTAGATCGCAAGAAAAAGCCAGAGCACGCGAGAACGTACCCCTCGCAGCTGCATCCGAGACTCGGCTCGCAGCTGCATCTACCGCGATATCGCCGATGTGACCGATCACGCGCTGCCTGCGTGGGTCTTCCGCTCCGGCCAGTGCATCGCTCTTGCAGTTTAGCGAAAATTACTCTTCGCGTGTACGCGCGACGTGAATCTAGTAGCTGATCGCCGCGATACGTCACCGCCGTCCCGGCGATTTATGCCGGCCATTATTTTCCCGCCTTTTCGTCTCTTTTGCGGCTCCGTTGCTTGCTCCAATTTCACGCTTCGACGTCGTGATCGAAGCTGCCTCTACCACCGACGCTCTGCTCGATATTCGTCCAACGTCCACCGGCTAGAGATCGTCTCGGCTATTTTTATCGAGATTTTCCTCGACCAATTTGCTCGATGGATCGGCTCGATTCGAAGGAAAGTCGATTCCACGGTGGTTCCACGTGGTCGCGCGACACGACCTCTCAATTTACGGGACTCGAACGACGATGCGTGGGCATCCGGATCCAATGACGACATCAAAGCGAACGAGACGTTCTTACCGTTCGATAAAAATCACTCTCGGATCTAGCACGCGCCGTTAGCCGGCCGATACATCTTTTTCGAGTCGCGGCCGCGTTTATGGTCCAAGTGGAAGCCTTTCACAGTTTGTAATGTCTGCATCGGCCAGGCCCTAAATTACGTTGATCACCGGCGGTCTCTTAACGATCGTTGCGCCAGCAATGTCATTCCGCATTGTTCGACGTCTAACAAACACGTCGTGCGCCGCCAGGCAGCCGCGCAGGAAATTCGATATTTCCTGGATCGCGCGGTGCGCGCCTCGCTCGGCCACGCTTTCCTATCTTTTTCGTCTCGGCCCGCAAAGAAGACGCCAACCGACGGGAAAATCGCCCCGTGTGCTCCCTTTCCGCTCCGAGACGAAACGCGAGGAGGAACGGAACGAAACGGAACGAAAGCTCTTCGCCGCGTAACGAAGCCAGCTGTAAATAACGCGGACGGACAATGTTGCGAGTTACGGTGGTACCAATCCCATAAATGGCATGGTTTTATGTTGGCAGCGAGGAGAGACGCGGCCAGCCACACAGGGCGATCATTCGCTTCTTCGTGGCTCGTGTAATGTCGGCTCACCAACGGCCACGTTGTCACGCAACAGACGTGGCTCGCTTATTGTCGGATCGTTACTTTCTCCTCTCCGCGAGGTTTTCAGTTTTCCAGCCGAGCGAAATCCCCCCGGTTCCCCGGCAGTGGTAATATTCGACCGAGATTTATCGCCGATCCCGGCGGACGAACGCGGGGTAAAACAATTACCCCGGCTAATGGAATTAGATGGCCGGCTGCTCCGAGACGAATTCGCGCCGGATCGTTTGGACGGTGGGCTCGGCGGAGGGCAGCCGCGGCGATAGGCATGGAAACGGACGAAAGGAGGGAAAAATTCAAAGGTGGAACCTTCGATCTACGAGCGATAGCGTGATCCAGGTACCTTTATTGCCCGGCGGGAGTTACGTATCAAGCTCAGGCCGCGTGTCGGCTCTGAAACGGATAAGTCCACACGGACTGCAGAGAATAATGGAAGGACTTTCTACTATCAAATAGATTTATGGATATCCAGCCGCGTACCTACTACCGAGGTTTATACGGCCGCGAGTCCGGCGTCGTGCTTTATCCGCTGTTAACCGTACACGTCTCGCCGATATACGCGAGAAGCGAATATGTTTATCCCCCTGAGCGTGAACCCTCCGGAGCACCGGCAGAACAGAAGGGAGAGGGGACGCCGGACGCCGCGAGAAAGCGGCATTTTGTATTGTTTCGGGATACTATTTCATGGAAGTTCGCCTTCTATTGCCAGATCCGCGCCGATACGGTGGCGCATTTTGAGTTACGCGCCCCGTGGATAGAAGTTACTCGCCTATCCGCGAGACGGATTACACGGACGGAACAATGGCCCCGGGAATATTGGAGTTTCCCCGAGGGGTCATCGAGATAGCTCGCTGCCACTCCAGCCTTGAACCGACGATGATCGATACTTTTCGTGCACTGTCGCATCCACGACCGCGTTTCGAGGCCGCGATCGCTGCTCAATTATTCACCCGGATGACTCGTCCGATCGATGGTCCGCCTTTGAACATAGGTCCGCGACCACGATACCCATCGTCTAATTCCGAACCTCTTCGATCTCCACCGTCCTGCTGTCTCTTCCACTCCGTCGAGATTACTCTCGAAACAATCGCGAACCGAATTCGAGCAATGTTCGAAACAAATCGAGCTATTTCGTCGCGCAAAACGATATCCGAAACGTTACGGTGACTGGAATCGTTATCACGGTCGATGCGACGACTTTTCACCGATCGCGAGACTGTGGTCGAACGGAGAGGAGTGAGAGAGAAGGGCGGAGATGAAAAAAAGGAAAAGGAGAAAAACGTAAAGCTCGTTACTTCTTTAGAAAGCGATATCGCGTTACCGAGCACGACGCGAAACGCACTTAATGCCACAATTCATCAATCGCGCAGAGAGGCTGGCCAGGCCGGGTCCGAGGCATATTTCGAATACGAAAGATAAGTCACCTGTCCAATGGGGCCGGCGTATCGGTCGATTATCTGCGATCCGGATAAACCGGCCGCGGCTTCGAACCGCTATCGAGAACCGATATAGAGCGTCGTGCGTTATCGGGCTTCGATCTTGATACTTCCGTTTGCTCGAGGGCGTAATCCCGCCCTCGATCACGCCGCGATTCGCTCGTCTACGATTACGCGATAAAAGTGTGTAAACCTGTTCGTGAATTACCGTAAACCGCCTCTCTTTCTCTCCTCTCGCTCCACCCGGAGGATCATCCGCGAAAGGAAACGCCACTCGGCACCGGAGGATCGCGCGGTCCGACTCCTAGTTATAATTATTTCATCTTTTAATAGGCCCCGTGTTTCCACGCGATTTTACGGCGCGGGAAACGCCGTTGTCGTAATCCTAGGGTTAAGGTTTTACGGTCGCAACGGGCACGGTAATAACGCAACGAGCCAGCCTCCAGGAGACAGGGTATAAATAGTCATCGGCATCCCGCGCGCAATTTACTGTTCATCGGTCGAGCTTTCCGGTCACGTGACGCGGCGCGAACGAGAGAATCGAGATCCGCGGATGCGGAATGGCAAGACGAAGGAAATTTGCCGGTTTTTCCACGAGTACACGCGCGGAATACGCGCGGACGTGGCGTAACACGCGCACGCGTGGCAGTCGCGTGTCACCTGTCCGCCACGGTTTCGTGAGTGCACGCCACTTTTCCCGGACACCCTCCACGAGGAGGAGACATGGCCGACTGATCGCCCAGACCTGCTGCTGGAAGCCGAAACTATTCGTCCCCAATTCCTGGCATTTTCGTTCGCGGACCGGAATTTATTTATCGCTAACCGGGGGGCGTCGTGACCACTGGTTCGCTTAATTAAGTCGAATTTGTCGGGACGAAAATATAGCGTAATTAAGATAGCGGTATTCTTTATTAGCTCTAACGTCCGGCCAGCGAAACGGCTCGGAAATTTAGTAGTCGTATATCAGAGAATGCAGTAACTCTCGCGTGTAACAGGACATTGAAATAAATCGAATTTACGATGCACCCTTGGTATTTATCGGAGAGTAAAATTTGATGGTAGCCAAAGGACGAAGCGTACCTCTGCTCGAGGTTCGCCCGAAATTTCGTCTCCTTTATGCTCCCCCCGAGCGTGGATTAAAAATTCCGTCGGAATGCGCGGCGTCATGTGCCGAGGAATCACGCACGGCTGCTCCCTGGTTTCGGAGCACCCCGTCTTGGGTGCTCTTGGGGGTTGCAGGTGCACCGGTACCTCCTTCGGCGGATTCATGGTTGCGTGATTCCGGGTCCTGGCAGGTCCTCCACGGAAGGCCCGCCTCGGTGGGTCCTCCCGGCACGCGCTTTTCGTCCGCTGCTGCCACGCCGGCCAAGGTGCAACATATGCGAAGGAATCATGCTCGGATGGCTCGGCTCGCCACCCCGCAGGTACCACGAAGACGCTCGCAGGTGGTGGTGCACCTTAAACCGCCACCTTGTTCGCAGCAGGTTTCCAGTAAACCGTTTTCTCGTCACCATGGTGAATTTCAAACGCGTCGCTCCGTCGATGATTTCTCTCCACGTTATTTCCATATTTTATCTTCGTTTCTTAACGTCTGAACGAAACCAGACGCCGGTCGGATAATCGGTTCACCGGTTAATTCGACGGCGAGAGGAACAAAACGCTAGAATCGAGGAGGATTTTTACGGCCGAGACCAGGTTTCTTCGGGCCCGACTAGCGGAAGCGTTCTCTAACGTATTCAACGAGGAGACATAATGGCTACCCGTATCTGCAGGAAGTCAAAAAAGGAAGAAAGGAGAGAAAAAAGAGCAGGGACAGAAACGAAAACGTAACGCGACACGTCGGTGCACCGGTAGGTAACAGGAAGAAGCTCAAACAGACAAAACCCGTGGGATAGGCACACAAAGTTAACGGGGTCGGCTCGGGTCAAACAGTGAAATTAATTCGTGCCGTGCGCATCCGTTCGTTTAGATCAAAGGGGACGCGATCGGGGCCCACAGGTGGGGATACTAATTTCCTGACGTAACTCCTGCGACCGAGTTACTTTTAATCGCACCCTGCCTCCGTCCACAGCCAACCACCGTTTCCACCATGAAATAACAACCTATGCTTCGCTTCTATTTGCATCTGTCATTTCCGAATTACCGGAGTGAACCTTATAAACGGTCGTCGACGAACTCCGAGCTGGAATTAATTTCGATATTGGCAAAAACGATACCAATTTCTAAATTCTTCCAAATGAACCTTACCAAATTATTTCCAAGCTGGCTAATCCCTCGAATTCGCATTCTCTAACATCTCCGACCCTTCGGGGACCAAAGAATCTATAATATTCGGAATCTCTGAGAATTCGTTTATACTCGGATTCACAAACCACTCTGAACCTTCGCGAACCAAAGAAATCGTAATATTCGGAATCTCCGGGAATCCCAAGCCAGAGAATCTGCCGATCGTTGGAGAAAGGAGAAAAGAGGCGATCGAGAAATCAGGTGTCGGTCTGGCAAAAAGCACCCCTCCGGTGTCTTCGCCATGGCAACTGTTGTTTAAAACAAGGCAGCTCGGGGTGAAAGGACGTTAGGCGAGCTCGCGTGCGATTCGCTGTGACGGGAATTGGACGCGTGCATGCGTCGGCACGCGCGGCGGCCTGCAGGTGCCTGCTAGCTGCATCGTTGCACCGCAACCCACTACCCGCACGATTTCTAAGATAACGGGTGACTCTCGTAATTATCCTGCCCTAAGCAGATACGCATTTTTATGTGCGGCCTGCCGCGCGATATACGAACGGGGCTACGCCCACCAGTTTTCGGTTATTTTTAGTCCCACTGGCTGCGGAACGTTATAAATCATCGGCTGGCTGCGCTGCTTTTAGATCTACCATCTAAACGCGTTACCGGGAACTTGTTATTTACACCTTGCTCGCCGCTGCTCGTCCTTCGGTTCTCGTCGGGGGTGAGATACGAGATCGAAGATCCAGCCGACGAGTAATAAGCGGTCTCCGATCGGAAATCCAGCTATCGGCCGCAGCCATCTTTTCGGAGCAGTCCGGTTAGCAACGTCTGGACCTCGCGTTTCCTCGTAAATTTTCTGGAAAGAAAAGTTTCGGCCAGACATCGATGTCTTTATCGTCGTTCCACTCGAGTCTGTTCGCTCGACTCGCGTCGGTTACTTACGAGGAAAATGTCCGGTTAGAGCTGGTTAGAGTCGGAAGGACAACTTTACGGACGACTAGTCACCGTGGACGCAATTTTATTCGTCATCGACCTAGTTAAACGGCGGCCGTTGTCATCCAAAGGCGTTGGCATTGATCGTGCAATTACGCGGTGTGACTGGATCGTCTCATTAACGTCGATTGTTGCCGGTAACGAATGTTCCTCGGGTGAGAATGCGACGGCGAGGCTGGTCGCGTGGCCGGCACGCGCCAGCCAATGACAATTTCCGCCCCTCGTACCGGAAGTCGGACTACGCGTGGAACGAGCAACTGCAGCCTGCATTCTAGATGCACCCGCCTTTATGCGCGTATGTTAAGTGCCAGGCAAATATCGACTTTTACGTAAACTATCGTCATTTGTATGCGCATACATTGCTTTTTCCCTCGTAACCGTCGTCAGCCTATCATTCTCCGAGTGTTAACGCTTCGGGGAGTTTCTTCGCGTGGCGAAATGGAATTTCTAAAGAATCCGAGACAATCCGAGACAATCCGAGAAAATCCCAGACAGATTCCCGAGATTTGGCAACGATTCGTTAACAAATTTCACGAGCAATCGAAAATGTTCCCCGCGTATCTCGCACAGGAGAAGTCGAGGATTCTGCGCAGAATTTCCTCCGATTTCTGGTTTCAAAGACCCCAGGATGGAATCGTGGGTTCCGGGAAATCGTATATTATGCCGAGATTTACAGCGTCGCCGAAGATATCCATCTGCGAATAAGCATCTCTCTTGCTTTTGACACGATAACAGTAACAATCGGTCGGCGCGCATTCGCCGGGCGAGACACGCTCGCTCGCGGATCCATTAAGATCGAGATAGCGTTTATTTACGTATTCCAAGATGGCGGCAGGTGAGTGGACGTAAAAGTTAACTCGTTAGATGATATAGTGCGGTGTCGATGCTCCGGCGATGCGGGAGCAGTGCCATAATGATCGTCGCTTCACCATCGCGACCACCGATCGGTTCCCTTTTCCCCTCCGCGCGGGGAATTAACGGGAAATCGGGCGCCGGACGTCGCCGTTTATCCCGCCTCATCCGATTTACGAGATCGCTTTTTAACCGATGTAACGGAAATGGTACGAAGTCGTCGTTCGATCAATTAATCGAGGAAAAATTAGGGGAAGGGAAAAGACGAAAGAGCCATCGAGGAACGAAGTCTCCGGGTATTTTATATTACGCGAAAAAATCGTAAAGACGATGGCGGATTATTTAAAAAAAAAAAGCGCGAGATAACTCAGGGAAAAGGTCGCGCGTAAAGATGCTGCGGAATCCCCGCAGCAAGCCGATACAATATGGCCCCTCTCGCGGCGGGCCGGACGTATTTACGACGGAAGATTCGTCCTCGATCAGCGCGGCGTAAAACGCTCGCGAGCGGTAAAAGGTACCCCGGCGTGGCTGCATTACGAAAAAGGTTCGATGACCTATGACGCAGCCACCCCGTGCGACGGTCGTACGTTTCAAGGACAAAAGTCGACCTCCTTCGGGGTCTTTTCCTGGTTGCCGCGGCTTAATTTAAAGCCACTCGAAGACCACGCCGACGACCTTCTTTTCTTTCACAGCAAAGTCTCCCCCGACCCTCCCACCGACCCACCTCCGATCCACCTCCGATCCACCTCGTTCGCTTTTTGCTCGCTCCGGCTTCTCTCCTACCTTTTGGCCCCGTCCTCCGGGGATCGTTGGCCACCTTGAAAAACTGCCTGACGCGGGGCTGTATATCGCGGCTGGCTAATCTAAAAATACTAAAGTCGACCTTTCCCGCGGCAAGAGTGATGGCCCCGGACGACTGCTAAATCAACGGCGAGATTGAGATGCAAATGCAGCCTTCCTCTCTTTCTCGCGACCCTCCTCGTCCGGGAACGCGCGGCAACGCGCATCGCGCGAAAGAGCAAACGAGCTGGCTGAATGTTTACGAGAGAAAGAGACCGTCGTGCAGCCGGTCGGCTGGGCCAAGAAGTTACGCCGTTGGAAGCTGCCGCGCGATCCCGGTGGAATACCGAGGGAACCCGGGTAAAAGAACCGGAGGAACAACGTAACAGCCGGGGTTGGAAGAGCAGGGAGACGCGCGATAACTGTGCAATTCGTGCAATTAACATTTATAATGTCTCCATCGGCCGCCGCTGACAAGTCTGGCCGGTCGCGCGCGTAAAACGCGGAATTTAACGCCGATAATTCAATCCTACCGCGATTCTGCGCCGCCCCCGACTACGTTCCTCTCGCTCTCTCTGTCTCTCTTTCTCTCTATCCTCCTCCTCCTCCTCCCCTTTTAGCCTGGCGCGTCCACGCCGGGCAAAATAACTTTATTGAATTTCGCGCGGTTCGCCGATCTCGCAATAATTCATGCGCGATGCGCTTGCGGAGAGTCGCGAGCGAGCGCGCGCCCGCTCGGACCCGCCTCGTATCGCGGGACACGATCTGCCTTGGGTGAACCACGACGAAGCGTGCCGCAGCGTGGTGCTCGCTTACACACGAGCGAGCGCGAGCCTACTTCCACTCCCTCCGCGGAAATAAGTATAAATCATGCGGCTGTATCTGCGGCTGTGTTCGCCTCGGTGTCATCCGCGTCACGGCCCTTTCCTTCCCGCCACGCACCCTTACGCTCCTCCGCTTCGGCTTCGAATACTCGATGGCTAGAGTATACGCGCGAGAGGACGCACGAGGAGGCAAGCCGCTTCTCGTGCGTCGCACGCGCCGATCACGCGTTCGAGGAATTTTCTAGGAAAGTTGACTTCGAGTTCGATGAGAGTCGAGTCCGAATTAGGCCGTTTAAGCAGAGACCTTTATTCGAAGATTATAGGCGATAAATTCTAGAAAATAGCGGAAATATACCTCCCACTGTAGCTTTCTAAACGAGTACCGACAGGATAGAAAATTCGGTAAAGTTTCTCCGTTATTTTTCTTTAAACTCGAACGTTCGTGACATAGCATCGATCGTGAGGACGATTTGCGTAAAATTTCGATCTTCTCCCGTCGACCGGAGTATAGGTAAAGGAAGAAAATATTACGGTGACACTTGGACGCGTAATTTTTATAACGGTGTTACAAGAAGGAAGATACAAGGGAAGTGGTGGTAAGAGGCGGTATGCCACGGCACGTGCTCGAATAAGCAGTTTATTCAGGACTTGATTCTCGCCGACTGACTCACGAATTCGGTGAGGGGCAACGCGTCCATGTCCCTTTCTTCCACCGGCAGCCATTTGCACTCGATTTCCTCGGTCGACTGAATTGAAAGAACCGTAAATTTCATCAACGCTGGCAACCGTGGCTACGCGATTTAAGCTAAACTAACGGTTTCGCGCACGCTCCCGTCTTTGTCCATCTTGCAGATCTGGTATTTAAAAAGCACCGTGTGCGGTTTCTCGCCGATGTAGAAGATCCTCTCGCGTTGATTTCTCTTGACGAAGATGTCGGACTCGACCGAGACCAGTACCCCGGTGATCAGGCCGAACCATTCCGCCGTTGCGAGGTCTGGAACGGAAGAACGTGCATCTAAACGCAACTAAATCCCGATTTTCGTGATCGCGGGGCCATTATCTATAATTTCGCTGATTCGGAGAAAGTCCGAACGGAGTTTGTCTTATTTACACGGGGGTACTGTTATTCGTACCTTCGTGAGTCGACCGGTCTATGGTCACCTCTCTCTCGATCGACAAGTCCGGCGCCTTGTCCAGGTAATAGCAGTCGTTGGCTCTGAACCGCATCGTGTGTTTACCATGGTCGAGTAATACCTTCGATAATCATAACACGATCCGTGTAATTCGGCAATTTGCCAGATTGCTCTCTTTCCGAGCTGAATCGGCTGTAATTACTTTGAAATTCGTGTCATCAGCGGTAGTCTTGATCACCGGAAGCTCCTCGTCCGACCATGTGGCGTTGCTCTTCTCCTTCACGAGGAAGTCACCGATGGGACCGAGTACTTTTAACTGCGGCGCCGCGCAGAAGCACTGTACCTGCAACGTGTCGCGTTAATACCTTCCTTGGTGATTCCGAGGAACCAGAGGCGTAACGGATTTACATTGGAAGCTTCCTGAACGAAGATGTAACCTATCTGATACGCGTTGGTATCGAGATAATAGGGAATGGCGACGTATCCCGATCCGGCAATGTGCTCGGCGACGAAAGGTCTCAGGGTAAACCAACTCTTCACTATGCTCAAACCTTTAGGAACATGCACTCTGTGATGCTTCTTCAACGTAATCGTCTGCGACTCTCGTGACATTTAAACGTCTGTGCTTGAAAATCGAAACGAAACGTTAGCCGTCGCCCGTTACCCGTTCGTCGAAAATCTCATCTCGCTCGATTCCCTCAAATCTCCATCCTAGCTCGCCGAGATCCACGCGAAACGCGTCCGAGCGTCTAACGATGAGCGTCGCGAGACATTCGAAGCTGCGTGCAGGTTAGGTGGAAGAAATATCGAATCGAAGCCGGGATCGATTGGTCGGCCGAGAATTCGGCTGCGCCACGAACGGTTCCTAAATCGAACCAAGCGATATTGGGGGAAGCGATCGATCACTGGACTTGTCCTTTTGGTCGGCGCAAGTACATCGGCCCGGCCATTTGTAATCATTAGCGCCATGGTGCCGTTGGCACAAGCGTCTTATTATGTCATTTCATTTCGTTCGTTTGCTTTCTGTCTTCCCGCCTCGCTCCGTCTCCTCGTTTTTCTCTCAAGGACCCGTCGCCGTGCGTAGGCTCGCGCATATTTCCTATTGTCGCAGGCTACGATGATGAATCTAAGCGCGAACACGCGTCCGATCGAACGCGTCGAAGGGTCGTATTAACCTGACCCGTGCCGGCGATCCTATCACGCGAACAAAGCATTTTCACCTTCGTTTAATTAACCCCTTCGTTCCTCGCCGCGACTCATTCGCGCCTTTTGCGTCCCGATAATTCACCGGCAATTATCCGATTTTTCAACGAAGAATCTCATCGACGAGCGAAAAATCGCAGGGATATCGGATATCTCGATCGTAGAAAACTGCCGCTTCGACCTCGCTGGTATTCCAGAGATAGTATTACCCACTCTCGGGTCTGAATTTCTCATCGGCTGATCCGAAGAATGGGGAAACGCCGGCGAGTTTCCCCGGCAGACACGCTTGCAGATTCGCGCGCGGCGGGCTAAGCAGAGCGGCTATTAACCCAGTTCACCGCGATTGCATTCTGAAATCACGACCAGCCGCGCAATTATCGTGTTCGCGGATAAATACACGAAAACACCGATCATCTCGTAATATCGCCAGCCGAGTTAGCGGTAATTCCACGGACGCGGCTCGCGTGTTAGGCTCGCGAGTTGCACGGTAGTAAAATGGGCTACAGTATCGTATCCACGGAGAGATATTTAATTCTCGGAATGCGATAAACCGGCTAATATGTGGATGCACGGGCGCGAGGATGGAATCGGCGTCGCGGCCCCCCTCAGACCTTTTTCCGTCTTCCGTACGATTAAGCGAGTGGTAATTAAAAGAATCGGGGAATCTGGGTAACACCGATCTTCCTGTTGGTACAGACGAATATCCGTGGCATAGAGAAACGCAAGAAGGTGGATTTTCCCACGAATTTCGCGCGATTCTCGTGCTCGGCGAGCTTAGGGGATCGTTAACGCACGCCGCGTGGAGCCTAACCGTTTGCAGAGGGGACTCGGTATTAAGACGCGAGCAGGAGTGTTAGTTTCCGGTTTTATCGTTGTCTCGTTCCTTGGGTTTCGATGTCCCATCGATACCGGAGTTTCCGAACGGCGTCGGCTCGATAAGCGTCGCTTCGGCCGGCAGCCGCTGCATATTTTCGGCAGCCG
>NIJG01000273.1:4310683-4352984 GCA_002201625.1 Euglossa dilemma | reverse complement strand
AGCCGCTGCATATTTTCGGCAGCCGACGAAATAAAATATCGGGAACAGGCGTTTCTCGGGAGATTAAACACGCGCGAGCGGCAGCTCGAGCACCGTGTAAAACCGGCGTCGAAATTTGCGATAGGAGAGTTCCGGGGAGGTAATGGGGAATTTGGCTGGCGGAATCTCGGCGAGAAGGCGGAGGAATGGAGGGCCGGAACGCGACGCGGCGGTAGCGTCGGTAAGACGGGTGCACCGTCGATGGCCGAGCCTTAAATTTCCAGGCTGGCAAATTGAAACGGGCCCGGGCCGCATCGCGATATTGCTTATGGTACAAATTTAATAAGGCGCCCACTGGGGCCCCCAGTTACCATGCTAATATCATCCACCATCGAATGCGCGGCCCGGCTCCTCCACCTGACTCGACCGGGCCCTTGTAGGCACGGAGAAAAAGAGACGCGAGAAGGCTGGAAAAAGGGGCCAGCCGAGCGGGAAGAAAAGGAAAAAAGCGAGAGGAATGAAAGGACGAGGGAGAAACGACGGGAAAGATGACGAGGAAGATGACCACGGTGAACGAGAGAGTCTCTGGAGAGAGAGACTCGTAACCCGTAATGTTATGGCACTGCCCACCGCGAGGGGGGGCTTTAAAGGGCCCTCGTGGCGGGGTCTTTAGTGCCAAATTGGTTATGCGGACGCTTTACGACACGGTTCGCCGATATTAGCCGAATGAATTACATAAATTATCCTTAGCGTTACGACGACGACGACTGTGACGAAAAAATCGCCGGAAAAAAGGGACATGCTCGCGAAGGGTGGCTGTGATTTTTGTCCGCCTTGTTGGGCCTTTAAACCGAGTTTAAAATTCGCTCGAAGATAACCCAACCCCTCGTCCAATCGTGGAACGAGTGTCTTCTTTCGATACACGAAGCGTATCGAGAATAACTCGAGTTTAATAAAACTCTGAAGGAAACGGAAGAAGGGAACCGATTGGAAAATTTCCGGAATTTCGAGTGGAACGGAGAGTGGACGCGATGCTACGAGATCGGCGAAGGCCACGACTGGGGAACCAGAGGAGGACAGTGTCTACGCGTCGCATGAGGTCCGATCTCATCCCCGTCGTTTTATCATCCCGCGGAGTCTTGCGGGGTACCTACCGCATGGCTCCGCTCGGCTCGTCTCGTCTCGTCTCGACAGGCGCGTCTCAACGGGCAGCGCCGCGGTAATCTCGCATGTCCCTCGTGCTCCGTCCGTTCCAAATAAGACGAGGATAAAGACGGACAGGGAAACGGGAGGACAGAGGAACGGAGAACGAGCGAGAACCGACGGAGGAAGAATCGAGCAGGAACATTTTTATCAGTCGTCGCTCGAGTCCTCTGCGGGAGGTCTCCGCGTGCGTGTGTGCACGCCGAGCACCGCGCAGACTCACGACCAGGTGGATTTCGATCGCTGACAGATGCCACGGAAAATCCATGAAAATTCTCCGGATAAATATTTCCTCCGAGAGAGACATCCGCGATCGAAGAACCCGTTAAATTCGATTGAACCCGTTAATTGCCATCGGCGTCGCGAGACGCGAAATGAAACTTTCGCTCGTAACTGGATAATAAAACGAAGATGCGGGCTACTTAAGACGCAGGTGGACAAACCTAGAGGATGATGGTCCGATAGACAAAGGTGCGGGGATGGAAATGGAGGAATCGAAGAAGACGCTGCACGTCGATCGGTTTGGAAACGTAACGGAGAGTGAAACGGGGAGAAAACGGAACGGCGCGGAAGATGGAACGTCGCGGTGCTCGAGGACGCGTCCTCGAGGGCCTCCTCCTATTTCCGTTCAGGCCGCCGCGATACACGACGCGGCACGACGCGGCACGACGCGGCGAGCGCGCCGGTTCAGAAGGGAATTAGCATATGGCTGGAATCGAACGTGGTACCCCCGATGTCTCCATCGCTCGTGAAATGGATACCCCGTTGCATCGCGTTCTCCTTTCAGGATTGGTTTATGCCCGTGCAAGACTTACGGCCGGGCCGTGGTTCAATCGCCGCGGAGAGGAGCCTGTACGGGCTGCTGCCAAGCGTGTGGGTGTTTACGCGGATGTTATTCACCGCGTCTCGCTTTTTCTCGCTCCGTTCCGCGTCTCGTCGGGCTGTTCGGAAAAATCCTCGCGACGCGGCCACGGATTCTTCGGGTTCGGTCCGAGCGATCGAGTGTCGAGCAACTCGTCGCGAAATCGTGGCGTCGCCGTTGCGAATTTCAGCCGGTGCCGTGACGCATCGACGCCCAAACGCGACCAGTTAGTTGATCGAGAGTTCGGCAACGCGTGAACCACGGAGACGGTTCAACGTTCCCCGATCTTGGGGTAATCTCGCGGGGTTTGGTTTGCGAGAGAAGAGTTACGGAGCTACCGGTGACACAGCTGGCGGGTAAAGAGCGTAAAACGGAGATCGGAAATCGATGTGATCGTTCTATTATAGCGATCGGTGCCGGAGGTGTGTAACAAAGCGATACGATCGTGGTAACCGTACGCGAACACCTCGGAACAACCCGGACTTGTGCCTGCTGGAAGAAACTGGCCGCTGGATTTAACGGAGCAAATCGTTCCCCTGCTTTCGACCAATTATCCGCCTCTTCCACCGATGTGTCCCTCGCCGGTCTACCTCCGTGCAGCCGTACAGACGCGCAGTACTCCGGCGATCCTTTTTTTCTTCTCTTCCAACAGACAGCATCCCAGATCCCACCCACTAGCGTAAAGTCCAATTAGAGTCGACTAGCCGTTCGAGATAATTGGCGAACACTCGCGCGACCACGTAACTCAACAGCCGGTAGCGTTTCCTCCTTCGTCTCTTCTTCTCCGTTCCCGATCCTGCGCCACCTTCGTCCAGGGTCATCCGACTTTCGCCAGTTCCTTCCAACTACTCACAGCTCCCGAGATTCCTTTATTTCCACGACGGTATTCCGAGCGTGGAACTTCGTCTAACCCGATTTCCCTGGAAACGCGATACCGTTGTTTAATTCGTGGTTACTCGGAGCGCGCCTTGTGCCCGGTGATCCATGGCCGAAAGATCGCGAGTCCGGTTAACCTTAGCCTTGCATAGACGCGCATTGCGATTCGCAGAGCGTTCGTCGAACCCGCGTCGCATCGATTTCCATCGCGGCTCTCGATCCCCGAATCGATCAGCTAATACGACAACTGGGATCCGCTTCTTGCCAGAGCCACGTCGGCCTCTGTACGGGTCTCCGATTTTACGGTTCGCGAGAGGTGCATAAACTTGGACGTCGGGCATGACAGAAAGGAGGGTAGCGAGCGGCCCCGTCGTCCTTCTCTCTCGCGATCTCGCTGTGTACGCGCGCGTGTAACGAGATCGCGACGGCGTGCCGAACGGGAGACGTATGGGAAGGTTGGTAACCGGGTGTACCGCGGCAACGGAGCAGACTCGAACCGATCCCTCGCTTGTTTTTGTTCCGACTGACTTATCGATATTGGCACGTTGTGTTACGAACGTGTACGTAACTACTCCGCGGCGGAGGCCGGGGACAAGAAAGAAGAGAAAAGAGGACGGGCCGGCAAAAAGAGGGAAAAGAAGAGCGGCGGAAGAATTGTGGAGAACGGAGCCGCACGGAGGCAGAGGACTCCGGAGGAGCCGGGGTAAATCGAGCTCGACTGAATTATTGCTAAGCGAGGGTAGAACTTTGACCGGCGTGGCGCGCGTGCCTCTCCGCGTGTTCCGCTCTCCGCTCCGTTTTACTCGCCGTTTACTCTCCGTTTATTCGCCATTTAGCGTCGTTGCGAAATAATTTTAATATCCTCCCGACGACCGAGCTACCGATGCGCAACAGATTTGATCGTTTCTTTGAATAAAGAAAAATTAACAGTCGAAGAATGATCGATTTGTGATTTTTCGCGAAGGAAGAAACCGAGCCGACGAAAGAATAACGATAAGATGGAAGGCTAATATGGAAGCGCGTACAAAGTTGAGACGTGTTTACCTGTATCGAGAGTGTGTTATTACCGTGCAGAGAGCGATTGTAATGGCCGGCCGGAGCGAAAGAATAGGTACATGACAGCGGGGAGAAGCTACTCCCTCGTCTTTAGCGGAGGCCGATTCGTTACTTCCGCCGGCGTCGGAGAAAGGAGTATCGAGGATCGTTCGAGAAAACCGAACGAACGTTCCTTTCATGAGGCTCGAGTTAAGCGAGAGTTATTGCCGCGTAGACGCGTTGTAATAGAGACAAGCGAGTAATGGTCCGATCCCCGGCCGAGGCTCGCGCCTCGCTTCCAAATGGTTAATTATGTAATCCGGCTAATTGCGCGCGGGGTGGCGGCAGAGTAATCGTTCCCGTCGCCCCTCGGCCCGCGCGCGTCGCCGCTAATTTCGCCGAGAGGAAAGAGCGCGCGTGTTTGATCGGCGAAGAAGACGTGATCCGAGGAACTGGTTTCGAGATAAACGCAACTATGTAAATTTCGACGGCAGGACACGTGTATTAACGCTACATTTGCCAGCGGGGAGCAATAAATCCTTTTGTTCCCCGGGCCGGGGATGGCGAAAGAGGACGCCAGGCATGGTCCACCTCCTCTCGTCTCCTTTTATTCCTTCGATTTCTTTTCACGGGGGGCTGCGTTAACGGTGTATCGACCTACTCGCGGGGCCCAGGCGCAAATTCGGCGAGAGCTAACCACGCGGGGCCCGAGACCGGCGCGCACGGAATTCCGGCTCGTCTCTCGCCGACGACTTTTCACCGAGCGTCTCTCTCTTTATTCGCGGTGGTGTTTCGAGGCGGCGCGGCGCTAGGAAGGCTCGCGGAGCCGGCCTCGCGAACAACCAGGAGGAAAAGAACGGCCGCTTAGATCGAATCGCGCGCGAGTAGATCGGATTGCGCAAGAAAACGGTAACCGCGATGCCATGTGAACGCTTTAATTATTTAAGTCCCGGATCCTGCGGCTCGATTCCACCTTCCTCGTTTTCTTGCCGCGGCCTTGGCAGCGTTCTACCCTCTCCTCTTCTAATTATTACCGGTGGCAGACACCGCGCTGCTTGCACGCCGCCCGGCGAACACGGACCTCCGCCACTGGCCGCGGGATTATTTATTTCTCTTAATTGCCGCCAGCCTTGCCTCCTTCGCCGCGATTCCGCTCCTCGAGGCTCCTCCGAGCAAGCTGGAAATCACCGACTCTCGAGGGAATTCCGATGGAATCTCTTGGCTTCGGCTGATATTCCGTCCTCGGAGTTATCCGAGAGGGTTACGAAGCTACGAGGTCGTCTCACCCCGTGGAGATCCTTCGGAACTCGCGAGGGAATCCTGGAACCCGGAGTCGAACACGGAACGCGAGACGATCCGGTGGAAAGTGGAGGAAAAATGGAAAGCGAGTCCGGGACGAGTGGAAAAAGTGCGCGCGGCCGCGTTAGAAGCGCGAGCCGGAGAAACAGGTTCCACGTTCGCTTTTCGTCAGAGGCAAAGTCAATACGCGCAAGGCCGTCTAGCCGGCAGATGACCCAGGATGATCTCGCCGGCTCGCAGCATCCTCCTCTTGGTCCTTTCCTTTTTTCCCCGTCACGCTTCTCCTTCGTTTCACCTGACGCGAAAATAGATTAATACGCGCGCGCGAATCGGGCCTAAAGGCCCGTGCATAGCCGTCCGCGCGTCGCAGCTGACGCTGGATCAATAACGAATTAGCGTCGCGCTAAACGGGCAACGAATTAGAAACGGCCGTCTCGGTCTGGGTCGCGAGTGCAAACAGGTTCGACGTTTTCCAAGCTGCACAAGGACACATCCGACGCCGGGACACGCCGAGTTCGCACTTTCACTCGATTTTTCCAACCGCCGGCCGCGCGTTAAATTAACCACTCGCGGGCGTTACAAGTTCACGCGAAGCGGTTAACGCCTCGTTCGGAGCGCGTCGAGGAATGTCCGTGTTCTCTATTTCAACCAGCTTAAATCGCACTTTTCAGATCTAACGTCGATGCTCGAGCACGATACGTCTCTAAAATTCAGTTAGGCGGCGATAGGATGCTCGGATGAGTATAGAACATTCGTTTCCGAGGTGTTTCCAAGGAACGATAATCGAGCGTGCCGTGACGAGGTGCTGCTTTTCCGATTTCGCTGGCAGCCGGGCCCAAGTCGCCGGGCCCGGTTCGCGAGGGTTAAATCGGAGATAAGAATGTCGAGCATTTAGTTCACCGTTTATTGCGCGGCGAACACGGTCGGTAGGTTGGACGAGACACGCAGAGACTCCAGAAAGGGACTGCAGAATGCGGGGGAGGAGAGAAGAAGAAGTCGGATATGAAGGAGAGGAAGAAGAAGAAGAGAGGTGACGAAGAAGGAGGAAGAGGAGAAATAAAATGGCTAGGAAGGCGGTGGAGGCGGAGGAGGAAGGAGAGGAAGAAAAAGAGGAGAGCAAGTAGGAGGAAGGAGAGGGGACGAAGAGGAAGGAAGAGAGAGAGAAAGAGAGACGCTGATGGGATTATAAGTAATGCGCCGCAGCACGTGGCCCCGGTGAGCCCACCTCCAGGTTGTCAAACCTGTTTCTTCCTATGTGCCATCGTCTCGAAGGCGAAGGTGCAGCGTGAGCGCGGGTGCCGCGCGTACCACGAAATCCTATCGACCGACTCCAGCCTCCGTCCCAGAAATAGACGTCTCGCGTACACGCCTTTCGTAACGTCGCGACGCCGAGAAATCGCTGGATCGAAGCGTTCCCGAGGTCCACCGGCACCGGGATTCGCGTCCGGGCTGTCCGTGTGGTTCCCTGGTTCTTTGGCAACGCGGAGGCGTTACCTCGTCAAGAGTGAGATCCACTGTCGAAATACCCGGAGGAGCAAGTAGCAACCATTAGGCGACCAACCTGTGCCTTAATGGAAAAATTGAAGATAACCACCGGCCTGCCACTCGACCACTCAACCGATTCGCCTGCCTCGCTATGGGAGGCGTTTTCGTCGATTACGTCAACAAACTGGCCCCGATCGTTTCGTCTCGGTGGGCCTAAATCCTTCCCCTCGGCAACCTGCCGCGATCTCCTTCCTTTCCTTTCCTTCCTTCTAACCTCCGTCCTCCCGCCAACCGGACCGAGTCAGAGAGCCAGAGAAAACGGCCGCGGTTTTTCACGCGATAGATCGTAACCTTAATCGTAATTCTTCCCGTAGATATGTACCGCGCTTTAAATATTTCCAGCAATTAGCCAGCAATCCCTGCTAACGTGCTCGTTATTGCTACGTGCATCGGCCAGCCCCTTTCAGCCCGGTAATTATAGATCAGCATTCGAAACGCGCCAAAGATTCGTGTTCCGCAGCGCTAGCCGCGCTATCCGCCGTTGATTATTCCTTCCTATGTCGAATATGCCGCCCGGTTCGCGACCTGCCTTTCAATTCGTTATAATTGAATCGGTTTAACGCGGTCGCGCAACAGCAAACGCAGTATTTCTGCACGCAATGGACACCTATCGTTAACTCCGTCGCGACGGGGATATCTCGATTTTCGAATATAAAGCCAAACCTAACCTGCCTTTCCAAACCGAGTGGCCGCGCGTTTTCCAGCCGAGATCACCGACAGGGTCTCATTCCGGCTAAACGCGAGTTTCGAGCCGCGTTACGGTGATCCGTTCGAGCGATTCGCCGGATGGATCGGTCAAGTGCAAGCCGAACGCGAAAAAAGTTGCAACGACCCAGCCCCAATTTCGATACCACTCGCGTCCGTTTTTACTCGCCGGGATTGGATCGCTGGGACGCAAGAAATCGCTGCCGATCGCTCGATCGATCCTCCCGACGTCGCTCGCCGGTCACCGGCGCCGATTTCTCCGCAGGTGTTCCGATCCGCGGCCGATCCCCCGATATTCTTTTTCGGGAAGATCGATGGATCCTACCGTCGCTACACCTTCCATCGGTACCATCCTCGCATTAAAATCTCTTCATCCGGACTTCCACCTTTTTCCATATCAACGTCCATTTTTGTCCATCCTTCTCGATCATCGCGAATTTCCGCTCGATGAGGAATGGGAGAGAAAAATCTCAACGAGATTCGTTTGGAAAGAGAAGAGACGCGGAATTTCATTCGATCAAATTTCGATCCTTCTCGAGGAACATCATCGCGAATTTCCCCTCGACGAGAAACGGAAGAGAAAAATCTCTACGAGATTCTTTCGGAAAGAGAAAAGACGCGGTCGAAGAGTCGCGGAAGATTAACGCGATTGGCGAACGCGCGTGAAAGCGTCGGATGGAAGCACAGGTGGCGAAACGATCGCTTTTACGTCGAGCCATTAAAATCAGACTCGATCGTGCCGCATAATGGGATCGATTTGTACCAGCCAGCCGGTAAGCATGAATCCACTTACGCGAGGACCGACTTTTCGTTCGAAACCTGTCGTACGCGTTTCTCGAAATAAACCAGCGATAAACGACCGAGGGAATCGACCGTTGTCGTTTCTAATCGCAGAAACGTGGGTGACGTTTCTACCTCTCTGTTCCTTTTCTCGCTCCGCGCGCGTATCTACCTCGAACTTTCCATCTCTGAATTTCTGACATTAGCATAGAACTTTCAAACGTTCCGATACAAACGCTAAGTTATTCGAGCTAATAAAAAGGAAAATCGCGTTCGACTAAGATCGAGAAAAGATTGAAATATCATAAAACGTAAGGGAGAAACGAATCGACTGACATCTTAATTGACATGTTAATTAAATCAGGCTGTTTCAATGGCACGCAAGGTATCCGCGGCAGATATTCGTGAAATCGGTCGGAATATGTTAGAGGAAGGTTGGTGGAAGGTTGGTGGAAGGTTGGTGGAAGGGACGGTGGAAGGTTAAAGGGGGTTGGGTCAGATGGAGGCTGCATGGGTGTATCATTACCAGGCTGACCCCTCCCGCGACTGATCTTTCAGAATCTGGAGCAGACCGTTTCACATGTGAAAGGATACCGGTTGTGTCAACGCGTAATTATTGTCTGGGCTGGTGGATCGAGTGGCAACTCGCGAAACGGACAATAGTTTCGCGGTAAACGCGTACCGGCGCTCGAGTGAAACGTCTTGTAGGACACCGAAGCCGGTCACGAAACGAAGTTTAGAACAGAAACCGCGCCGCTGCCTGCGGCTTCCTCCAGACCTTGCTTCGATCCACGATAGAAGAACGAGACGTCGATCGGAATTTCATTGGAAATCGTCGTTTCCCACACGGTATCGCGAGACAATCCGTGGAACGTGCCCACGCGTCCCTCGATTCCGTACGCGAATATACGAGTATTGCTGGCGATATCCTGGATTTTTCATCGAACCAACCATTTTCCGAGTCGTTTACTCGAGGGAGAAGAACGGAAGGGGATGAAAGGAAGGAAGGTTGGCCTGTTAGAGAGGTCAAGCGAGGTGACGACGTGGAAAGAGTGACGTTTATCCGAGCAGAGCGAACGGTGGTTGCCATAAAGAACATTTTTATTGGCCGGCCATGATTCGTGGGCACGAAGGGAGCGAACGGTTGTCGACAGTCGCTACCCGGTAATGCCAACAGAAATTACTGCTATTAGCGATTGTAACGTTGCAAACGGGCAACGGCGAAAAGGCCGAATATCGATCGGCGTAAGGCCTAACGACACGTTCCCGTCAGATATAAAAACAAATCTATAATTTCCACGGACGAAAAAGCGTTTCGCGTGCCGGCCGGAGACAATAACACAGCGGCCGCTGCGGGCCCTGGCAATTTTACATAAACGCAATTATCCTTTTACTGCCCTAATTACTTTCGTAACGTCCACCGTCCTCGAAGGCCCGTTTGTCCGCTCGGATACCTCGGATGCGTCGCGGCGAAACGAAACAGCGACGCTGGCCGTAGGCTGACGAGGAATTCGCGGTGAATTTTAATCCGCCACTGGGAGAGGGTGTAATTAGAGAGACTCGGGCAAGCTGTGGATTAAACGGCGAGCGGATCGCGAGCCGATCCCCTTGCACGGCTCGTGATCACCACGCCACCGGCCGCGCGGTTCCGTGAGAGAAAACGCTCGGCCGCGCGGAGAGAGAAACGGAGAGAAGCGGACAGATATGCCAGGCTTATCGATCGTGAGGCGGATTGTGGGAACGCGTGATAATTAGGTAACGCGAAAAAGAAGTGACTCGGAGTTATGGAAACGGAACGGCTGGAACGCGATAATAGCGGATAGAAAATTTTCCTTGCAGCGGCGCGCGCTCGGTCTCGAGGATTACGACGGCGCACCGGCGCACCGCGCCAAGGCGCACGCACGTGCGACGCCGGGGAAATGTACGCGAGCTGAAACTGCCACGCGGGGTTCAGACAGGTCAGCCTTCGAGACCCGAGTCGAGCTCCGATGTCGACTTAACGATTTGACCGGTTCCAGTCGTTAATCAGCTAGGATAGCCCGGTGGTGGGTATCTAATTGACGGCTAATTGAAGCGGACTGTTAAATGAGAAACACGATAACGAACAGTACCAGGATTATTACAAAACGTTCTTGCAACAGCGGCCACCGATACGAACGAAAGGTACAAATGGCCATGGTGATTACGATTTCCTGAAACGCCGCGATGACGATCGACCAATGGAATTTTCGACGCATTTTTTAACGCGTCCGCGGCGACAGATGAAAAATCGCCACTATGCCTCTTCGCTTTTAGTCGTCGATCAGTCGTCCCTGATAGATCGAAAGCGGAGTCAGGTGCTTCGTCCATCCTTCCTCTCTTTTTTTCCTTTCCTCCCTTTCCTCCCTTTTCTCCCTTTTCTCTTTCGCCTCTCTCTCTCTCTCTCTCTCTCTCTCGACGGACTCTGGAGTTGCTTCCAGATGAACGCGCGAGCGGAGGTGGATCGAGACTCTCCTCGAGACTTATCTTTGCATCTGTCCTACTGACAGATCGTTTCCCGAAGCTCGAAAGCGTGCCGAGCACACGCGTCCGACTATTTCCGTACGTCGTCGAGGAACAGGCTCCGTAGCCTCGTCGAATTTCAGCCCAAGCTTTCCGAATCGAAGCCGAGGCTCGCTCGTGCGAGGGAGAAAAAGAAAGAAAAGAGAGGGAAATCGAGAGAAAAGAGAGAAGTTGGCGCGAGCCAAAACGAGAGAAATCCTCGTTTTCGATAAGTCGTCGGCGTCTTCCGCGGTGAATTGGGACCCGGAGAGTGATTTATACCGCCTCGGGATGAATCATCCTCTCCGGGCAAAAGGAGCCGGATAAGTATATAACCGTGTGTCGATGCCGGGAGATTACCAAGATCTGTGCTTGATACGCGGCCGACGTGGAGGTGTGTGGGTGCGACGACCAGGCGAAGGAGGATCGACTGCACATTTTTCCTCCGAAACCCTCGTCGTCCTCTCCTCTCGCCTCGCGCTCCGGAGAAAGTTAGCGTATACACGTGAAAGCAGCTCGTATAATCTCGCAAGGACTCGCCTCGCTGCCGGTCTCCAACGATCATCCAGCCGAATTCCCTTCCCGCTCCGATATTCGCACCGTTATCGGCACCCCGACGCTCCCTCGACGCTGCCGCGACGAGATCGGACGCTGCGAACGTTCCGCGAGAGAACGAATCGAGCGATAAATCAAGCGAGTGGCCGCTCAGGCGAGCAATTAACAGGCGTCCTAAACTCTAAAGGCGTTTCCAGGCTATTGAACGGCCGCTATTGGCGATTGAAAGGCGCCGACGCCGGCGGAAAATCGAGGCAACGCCGGGGCTCCTTCGGGATCACAGGCTCTCGTAGAAGGACCTGCTCGCACATGTTTCGGTTTAAGTTCCCTGCAGCGGCACCTGGCGTCGAGTCCTTGAACCTTTGGGGCCGCGCCTTCCGGGTACGACCAGGGACCCACACCCACACACCGGTGCACACTCGTGCACACCGTCGACTCACCGCCGCCGAGCACACGTGTGTTTTCTCCCCCGCACCAAAGCCAGAGAGCAGTGGCGTAGCCAGTATGTAAATCAGTTCGTTCCTTCTGCTTCGCCACGGACTAGCCGAGGCGAAGCGGCGCTGCGAGGGAGCAACACCGGAGTTTCCAGCCAAGATTCGCCTTCTTCCATTTCGACCAGCGCCAACCGACCTACCGAGGGATACAGCGTGAACAGGATCGGTCGGTGAAAATTCGAGCAGCCGTGCAATCGCGATCTAACCGCGATAACGACGCCCTTTCGCGCGTTTTCTCCGTTTCGCGCCGATACCGACGTCTCGGTTCTCGCGACGCGTTATTCGAGATGGTAGACGAACAGGGAGATTTGACGAACTCGAGGGGATTTCGCGAGGTTTCGGTTGCATCGCGGAGCGAGATTCGCGTGGGTGTAGGGAATCGAGGGAACGGGGGGCAGACGCCAATGGGGAGCACCCCGTGGCACGCGCTATCGCGGGGAAACACCCTCTCGAGGAGGATTTAGACGTTATATACGGAGCTCCTCCGTTTCCTGGCATGCACTTCCCGATGCGACACGTGTCCCACCAGCCACACAGTAGCTGTAACGAAAAGTCGGGGGAGAAGCACGATTTATTAGGAAGCAGGGAAACGAATCTCCGTCCGACGCGTCTCACCGAACGTTCTATTAATACCTGCAGCTACGATCTTCCTCATCCACGCTCCGATGATTCGCGTAGAATCGTTTTACGATATTTTTACGATATCGCGACACCTTCCTTCCGTGTATAGCTCGTAAAGCGTAGATGATGGAAAAGGTGATGGATACCGATCTAAAGATCGCGAGGCACGAAGTCCATGTAGATAGACGTCCGGTCGGGAACACCGGTTGATTTCGGACGTAAATTCCAGGACGAGGAAACTACGGAGGAGGGGCAGACTGGGAGGACAAAGACAGGTCGGAGTGAATGATAACGTCAACCGGGTTACCCTTTCTCTCGGCTGGCTTTCGGGACTGCCGCCGCGATGAGAGGAACACGCAGCATCGTGCCAGCACAAATGAGCGCGATGTTCCATCCGGTCGACGTGAATCCTGGTGCATGTCGCGGGCCCACGCCCAGAATTCCCGATCCTCTCCATCACCCCGGGCCCGCCAAATGATATTGTTGCCCCGAAATCTCGCCGTTCCGCCGTTACAACGGCGGCGCTGCGGCCGCAGAATCGGGCAAGAACGAGAATTCCACCGCTCGCCCCGTAAAACACCACGTAAGGCTCCGGGTACAAGAAAGGGAACAGCTCCGACGATCCTGCGGTTCCCCTCTCGCGACTCCAGCCGTATCCGTTTCCTCCGCCGGAAACCGATTTACTCGAAAGCCAAGCCTTATTTCTCCTCTCGTAGAGATTCCTTTCCTGCTCGATTGTAAAATTCTCCAGGCAACGAAGGAGGGGTATCGACGCGCGAAATAGAGCGATCTCTGGGGAACGTGTGAGGTTCGGCTCGTAGCTCTGAACCGTGTGGTTGTCCCTAGTCTGGCTGCCGTTTGGGCGTGGAGATCGTATCGCGTTCGATTGGCGTGTCGCGCCCATCCTCCGGCTGATTCGACGATGTCTGGAGCACGGAAGCTGGAAAGGTCACGGAAGACACCTAAGTGGAAATGCAAATAAATTACGCGACGACCGTGGCCACGATTATTGCACCACGCCGCACATAACCGGCGATTTGTAATTATAATGCCGCAATTAGGGGGCTGTCGTGATCCTGAAAGATCTACCGGGGCCCGATCGCAAGGACGATTACGATCGGACCGCCGTGTATAGCCGATGCCGAAGTTAATCTTAAATGTAAAGTCTCCTCCCTCGTTTGACCCGCCCGGCGCTGCTAGAGGTCTTGGGAAACTAGGAAGAGATATCTGCCGCTGTCATTTTTTCAATTGCCCTCTCCCCCGCGCGCAACAGCCGGGGACTGATCGATGAAAGGCGGCCTAACGACTCGCTCGGGATTCTACGACAGTCGAGGGGGCAGAGCCGTTGATTGGTCGTAAACCAAATCTTCCGAGACAGTCCGTAAACCTCGGCACGCTGGAACGTGGCCTGGTAACGTGGTCGCCGCGGCGATTCGTGGAAGAAGCGACGCCAGGTACGCGTGTACCTAGCACGCGTACCTGGCAAAAGATGGCGGGCGGCAGCCGACCAACGACTTTAGACTAATTCCGCGATTACCCCCGGCGTAAGTAACCGTTCCAACCTCCCAGCGAGATTTCAGGATATCCCTCGGGCAGTTGTCCGAGGATAGTCTCGAGAGAGAAAAAGAAAAAGAGAGAGAGAGAGAGAGAGAGAGAGCTCTCGGGGACTTAACGCGCTGCACTTACGAGCACGTGCCTTCGGAGCGTAGGTGATTCGATAAAGGTTCTCGTGCATGTACGTCTCAATGGTGGTCGAAGGACGAGAGCAGCGAGTTAAGGGAAGCGGAAAGAGGAAGGTGAGAGCGGCGGAGAGAGAGATAGAGCGAGAGAGGGGAGGATCGGAGGAAAAGAAAAGCACGGAGGCGCGAACGCAACAGTATAGGGGGGTTTATGTAAAACGGCATTCCACGTAGCGGTGTCTACTCAATCCTTATCTAAAGCAGTTATATAGAGTCGTTGGGAGTCGCGCCTTCTTCAGAAGGTAATGCACGCCCGGTACCTCTCGCTTCCTCTCTCTCCTCTCTCCAGCATCGCTGGCCACTCTGGTTCTCCTTTCCACGGACAGTCTATCCTCCCTTACGGTCTATCGGATCCCTCGGTTACACGAGTGCGTGCGTACACACGCGTGCATCCGCGTGGCAGCGTTGCACGCAGGTGAGTATTTGCCTAGAGTGCTCCACCCGGTATTCCATCGGTTAAAGCCGCGCTCTGTTCGCCTCCTCCGCCTCCACCTCCTCCTCCTCCTCCTCCTCCTCCTCCACCTCCTTCTGCTGTTCCTCGTGCAGCGGCTTTAGAACGCGCCTGCAGGGTTATCGAAACGTAGCGAAACGTGGCCGAAGAGAGCAGGCTGCGATCAAGCCGTAACGCGGCTACGCGGATGCTTCGTCCCGATAAAGATATCTTTGGTTAAGGTACGACTCTCTAACGTGGGCAACCTCGGGGCTGGCTTGTTCCGCCGTTTCCAGGTACCTGTAGTACCTGTAACGTTGCACCGGTGCATCGTGCACGCGGAACTCGAACCACGGCCAGATAATTCTCCGGAAAAATTACGAGAGCACTTTTCTCCTCGCTTGTACGCGAACCACGAGCGGATCTGTAGCATCGATTTCGAATCAATTAACTCTCCAGCCCGGCTAACGAGAGAGAAAGAGAGAGGGAGGAAGATCGGAACGGTGTGTATCCCGCGAACGAAGCAGATACCGAAAGCTGGATTCGATCCAGCCGAGATGGAACTATACCGCTTAAACCGGGCTGGGTGTCCTCGTGGATCGTAAATATCGCGTCGGCCGGTAGTTGTAAAGCCGCGGCAGGTGATTAAATAAGAAGAAAGACATCATTTGTCGCGTGTATCTGAACCTTGATCGGGTCGTTTTACGAGGCTGAGCCTTCGGGTTGGCCGAGATAGGGGCTAACGTTCGGCGCGGGGCGAAGGGGCCCGGAAAAAATCGCTGCCCTCGATTCGATTGGACCCCAGAGCATCGTCTGGCCGGTCGACCCCTCGCGCGCAGAAAGGCGTGTCGGTGGAAAAAAGGTTGCAGATTACGCGGCGAGTGCAACTTTAGTGGCATCGTAAACCGGTATCTTTACCACCGCACGCCCACGCGTCCACGCACTATCCTAGAGCGATCTGCCTATCAACCCGGCGTGAAAACTCGGTTTAACACTCTCGCGCACTTACCGCTGCCTTTCATGACAAGCACCGAGAGTGGCCTCGGCCTTACCCGCTTCGCGTCCATACGTCTCCGCGACGATCGCCAGCGTCTCGACGCAGAGGCTGGACGGATCCGAGTGATCGATCGCGCACCCCGTTCGAGAGCGTCGATGGAATCGTTCGTCGCGACGTTCCTCGAGCCTCGCGGCGGATGTTAGCTAAACGGACAACCTATTTCGCGAAAATTCGCGATCCAGAGAGTGGCAGAGGAGCAACCGGATGGTAAAGGAACGCGCGAGCCCGCGTTGGGCCACCTGTGCGAGCGAACCGGATGTTCCATTGACCATTGTCCAATCCCGTGGGCGGTACCGTCGTCCTAGGAACGAAGCTCGACGAGACTTTAAATAGAGTTTAGTTGCACCTAGTCCTAGGACAAGATCGACGACTCATTGTCGGCGATGTAGCAGGTCTTGGAGCGTTGCGGAAGAAAAGTGAGGAACGCCGAAAATGGGTATTTTCCGTGAAATTTTGTCGCAGGAATTTATCTTTCCACGAAGCTTAACGGAGCACGGGAAGGAAGCAATGGGTAGAATCGGACAATTGGGAAATAAACAGACAGATCGTTGGACGGGACGTTCGACGAAGAAATTTACCTGCTATTCTCGCTCGGAATGCCGGTCCGGAGGATGGTCGGGTAGGTTCCGAAGATGATCGACTCGGGATTGTTACGCGTTGCCGGGGGACGAAGAACACTGGCCGAACGTTGGACACGGTGTTAATGGATTGGTTCTACGCTCGCGTCGTAGCGCGTGGACCGTCTGTCGGGCCTCGATTGCGCCTCTTGCATCGGGGCCCAAAAAGGAAAGCGAGGCGCGTGGTCCGCATTTCACGGTTTACCAAAAAATTAGCCATTAATTTACGCCCGGTCTACGGTTCGAGGGCTGTTCCTCTCCACCTGATAAATAGCTCGCCGCGGTAATCGTAGCCCAGATGGCGTTTTCCTAGGGATTACCGAAATTTCCGACCGCGCCAGATGATGTACGACGGCCACGCGCGCCGCACGAATATTTGCGCTCGCGATTATCGCGATCCTCCGGTGGATCCTGTCGTGCGAGTTGTTGGGAAAAGGATAGACGGATTAACCGGGAGGAGCGCAGAAAAGCTAGGAGAAGCTAGGAGACGCCTCAGACAAGCTGTCGATGGTAGGATTTACGAGTAAACGCGGCGCGAGCCGTCGCACGAGCCAAGCGGATCATCGGTGGTTGTTTCGGCCGCCTCGTAACTTTCATCGTAATTACGCATTTTTACGACGCAGCTAGAAGCAGCCTCTCGCTGCCGCAGGTGCGATAGAGATCTCTTTCCGGCGAGACCACCGGCGCACGTACTACACGGTCCTGTAACCAGCTGAACCGGCGCGGTGCGCCGCGGCGGTGCCTTCACGGGGCTCGTTCCATTAGCCATCGGCGTGCGCCGTAAGACCTCGCCTCACCGAGAGATAACCCCTTCTGTCGGCGCGTCGAAATATTTTAATTCCCCGTGGATGGAAACGCCTGGTTCTCTCGCCTCGTCTGCGCTAACTCATCGGCCGTGTCGGTCCCGGCCGACCGGCCGGACCAAATTACGATCCTCCGCCGCGAGAACGAGGCGTGGTTTCTCGTAAATTCCATCGCTGATAAAAGGATACCGTGGAGACGGCACATGCCGAGCAACTGTGTCGCGCGCAACACGCGATTATCGAGGTCGAATGCTGTTCTTTTTCCAACCTTCTCACCCGAAGGTTGCCTAGAACGAGCACAGGCCCCGCCGCGTATCCATTTTTCCACATTGCTGAATACAAGCTATGCCCCCTATCAACTAATTCTGATCTCGGCCAACCGATTCCCGATCTTGGACACCAAGCCGATTACGTATTTATGCGTCGTTACTATGCGTGCGATAAAACGAACGTTATTTTTCCAGTGCGCGCTCGCGCGCCTCGATCAGGGTAAGCCGTGTATTTGCATGCGACGAACCGCCCGCGAGTCCGGAACCCGGTCGTCGCGCGACGCCAGCGCCGCGACACCGCCGCGACACCGCAGAGACACCGCAGAGCGAGATAACGCGGACGGCCCGTTTGGTGGTTGGGCCCTAGCCGCGCGTGGGGCCAAAGGTTTCTCTACCTCTGGACCGTGCACGTCGAATCTACCTGCGCCCGTAGATACCCTCGGTAAAAGGCATGCGCATCGACGATCACGGGACCTTACAGCGGGCATAAAACGAGGATGTTAGGAGCGGCCGCGATGCCGCGAGACGTTATTGCGCAACGCTTAAAACGGGCCAGCGAGTATCATCCGGCGCGCTGCCTCCCCGGCGCATCTCCACCCCTTCAACGAAGATAAACAATGCGCCAGGGATTCTCGGACTTCTCCAACAGGATATGGAACTTGAGAAGTCGGCTGGCCGACGGTCGGTTAAACGGTCGGTGCGCCGGGCGTAGAGGATGAGTACCGACTCATAACGCTCGCGCGTATCTTCTCCTCGCGCTGCCCAGAGAGAGAGATCCCGGATAAGATGGCGCCGTGGGTGGCCTACTCGCCCGGTAAGTAGTAAACGCCGAAGCGGACACGTAACCGCGGCCACGAGCTGCGCTTCCACTCGCCTTTTTCTCCTCCAAGCGCCGTCCACCGCGTTCGCGCTTCCCGAGCAACGAATCCAGGGCAACGAGCGCGCCATCAGCTCCGACGTTTCCAACGCAAAGGTAAATCTCCACGTGGAGGAGAAGGGTCGACGCATATCCTCCTTTCCGAGAAGACGCCGCGGAGAAGACGCTGGAAGGAGAGCTGGTCCTCGCGAGTATCGCTCTACAAACACTCGCTGCATCGTCTGGATATCCGAGATCGGTGCAGGTAGATGGAACCTGTCGGTGCACGGCATATAATTACAGGATATTTAGCGGGCATTCGGGTGCACCTGTGAGGAGGTACCCTCTCAAGGTGATCCGTATGGAAGGCGAGAGGGGTTTAGGTACACGAGGCATGGAATAAAATAGCCAGGCGTAGGCGAGTGTCCGGTTCCCTTTGTGTCCGCTACCTGTCTTAAGACATCGCCCGCTCCCTTCCACTCGCCCCCCTCTCCCGGATCCCCCTTTCCAGCGCTTCCTTCTTTTTCCTTGCACACGCGTATTTACGGAGAGGAAGGGGAGGCCAGATCCTTTGATAGCACGGCATTCTTGCCCATTCGTCAGACATTTGATAGCTTCACGTGGGAGCCGCGGAATTCTTCGCGGTGGCTACCTTCGTCCTCCCTCGGACCTCTTCCACCGCGTTCGAGTGTCAGGTACGCGTGGTTCCCGACGCCGTCGATACTTCTCCTCGATACCTCGCCGTCGCGACGTCTCCTCCTTTTCGCCGATACCTCCGACACCCCTTCTCCCGCACTCTCGAGAAGCGTAATCCCGACTCTGCCGCGCTACCGGATTCGGTCGCGCGCGAATTATCGTCTCGTTCTCGCCGCGTTACACGACTCGCGCGGAATTTTCCTGGAAAACGGGGCTTTAACGGCGCGCGTCCGTCAAGCAGGAGGACGGACGCGATTGGCGGCAGCGGTGGATGCTGCGCGGCAGAATTTGCATAGCGGTTATCGTGCCGCGCGACATATGCTGGCGACTACCTAGAACCAGCCAGGGACTACCACGTTTGCGCCGGTGGACATGGCCACGGAACGCATAAATAGAAGCGTACGCATAATGCACGTAATATATTTGTAGATCGCCGTGATACCGGCGTACCGGCGGTGGCGTACCGTACGGTGAAGCGACGCGATCACCGGTGCCGCCACGCCGCTCCGCGCCGCTCCACGCCGCTCTAAGCCGCGCCACACCGCGCTATAAGACACACCGTGGCCACGCTAGGCTGCGCCGTAACCTCGGGGGGACCATGGCCGTCTCTGTTCCGCTCGCGGTGGCCATAGCACGCCACGAGGGCAGCGACGAGCACCGCCATGTGGCCGCAGCCGGCATATGGGCACGCGCCCAAGATCTGATAAGCTCCGTCTCTTCGATCGACTACAATCATGGGGGTTAGATATTAACTCGCGCGGATTCTCGTTTCTACGGTTTTGGGGAATCGGAGGTTCGTTACGCAGACCCTTCGTCGAATCTCGCGGTGTATATCTTCATTAATCGAGCGTAGGGAGTTTTTGTAGGAAAGGGGAGAGAGGGAGAGAACCGGTTGATGGATCGATTGGCCAGGCAGCGCGTCGTCATCGACGAGCAGGACATCGTACGAGGTAACGATGGGGTCGATTCGTTAGAATCAATTTCATGCCCGATACGGCCGGCTTGCTCGCCGGCTGCTCCTTGTTTTTGTCAAATTAATTGGCCGGCAATTACCGCATTAGACGGGTCGGGCACGGCATACGAGCGTTTCTCGTGTCAGTTGGCCACGCAACATGCTGCGACTGAAACCGCGACGCGTTCTGTCGGCAAACGCGTATGGCGCGACTGAAACGAAGCGACGACGTTGGTCATCCCTTCTACCCCCTTCTATCCCGTATACGCGTTCGAATTATCGCGTGGAAAGGGTCGACCGGCTGCGTACACGCGTAACGTTCGAGTTACCGGAAGAAATTGGGGAAATTTGAAAAGCGGCCAACGCGGGTCCGACGAAGGCAAGCATCGTCGCGGCGAGGAACAATTCGCCTGGAGGAACAATTCACGGAAATCAATCGCGATCCGCCTTTCCACGAAGGACTCTTTTCCCCGGTGATTGAGTCCTCCATTAGAATTTCGCCCGGCGGCGAACCCAGTGTCGAGCGGGATCTCTCTCACGGCCGAGAGAGGCGAAACGGGAGGAAGAATAGCGGCGAGACGCCTAGATTCCCAGCTGCGGACGCGTACCCGTGGTTTCCTGAAAAATTCCCGAGGAAAGCCTGCGAGACATCTCCATATTTTCTGGCGCAAAGCCGCCGAGACGCGGGTTTCGAGCTGGCAGCCCGGCAAGAATGGCAGTTGTTGCGTCACCGACGGATCGAAGAATCGGAGAAAGGAGAGTTCCTCGCCGCGCCGCTTGCCCCCGGGATGCGAGAAAAATCCCACAGCTCGAGATGCACGAGAGACATTATGCCTCTGATTGGTATTGGTCCACACAACCGTTCCGGACAAAGCACCTTGCATTGTGTTCCTGTCAAAGCCCGAGGGCCGCGCTGGCCCCCTGATTCCGATCGTAACGAGATTATTGTAGGCGTTGAGCCATAGAGAATGGCCATAGAGTTCACAATAAGAGTCTTCGGAATGAATCCCCGGTCCCTTTAAACGCTGTTGCCAAACTCCTCTCTGTTTTCTCCTCTCTTTCACCTCGCGTACACTCGGCTTTTCCCTCCGGTGGTAGCTCCGCCGGTGAATTCCGACATCGTTCGCTCCTGTCAAAGCACCGGAAGGCGAGACGCCGACAGGTACGGGGCTAACAGCGGGACCATCTCTACCTGGCACGGCAAAAGGTGCCATTACCCCGCGTTACCACAGGCAGAGAGAGAGAGAGGGAGAATATTTGCACGGTGATGCAATTTTCGGCCTGGGTCACCATGAATCCGGCTTACAGCGCGTAAAATATCGGACGAGCGACTTCGCTGGGGACTTTTTTATTACCCTCCGGTCGGATTAACGGTTCCCCGTCTCTCGATCCTTGCGCTTATCTTTCTCGTCCTCGTATCCTGGATCACTCGAAAAATATGGAACGGCCTCGCGGAACAAGCTCGAGGTCGTCCCCCGAGTGCCGGCCTGGCACTGATTTTATGTACTCGTAAAACGAGCCGTATTTACGCGTTTATGAGATACACTGACGCCGATGCGTTTTTACACGCGGTTACTTTGTACGCCGATTTAACGTCTCCTTCGAGCGAATCGCGCGGCCGATCTAAATATAGATTATCGCGGCTGATACGGGTCAATTAACGTCACGTACGGCCAGGGCCACCCAGTTTTCGCCGCGGCTCGTCGAACGTTCGTTCGCGAAACGGCGAAACGACGAAACGGCCCGCCACGCGGTGGTATCGCTTTCGTGCAACGCGCGATTAGCGTGTAGCAGCGGCTCGTCAGCCTAGCCACCGACCATCCGGAGAGTCTACCTGCTCGATCGTTCGCTGCAGGGGGTCCAGGCTACCATAATTCCACCTTCGCCATCCTCCCTGGCGTCGTTAAGAGACGCGTGTTGTGCGTTAGACACCGGCTACCAGCGGACCCGCTCCTCCGATGTAATCGTGACGAGACCTCCTTATCTTCTCGCCATCGTCTCTCCACCTAGCTCCCTTCTTCCCTTCTTCCTCCGGCCAGATGACACCGCCATCACCCATCTTCCGGTCGAACGTGTCCCCCTGCGTCCGTCTACCTTTCCGTGCCACGCTCGCTGCCAACCAATAATATCCAATGGGCCTGCGTCCGCTTTTGCCACCACCGGTCAACGTCATCCGCGGTGAAACCGACCAGATAGATGAGTCAGCTAACGAGAACCAGTCGACGAGAATTAACGAAACGAGGCTGAGGGGAAGGTGCACGGGGAGAACAGCTACCATTCAACGGGGCTTATCTCGAGCTCGCGATCGTCTTGCCCGGCAAGGGCGTCATCTATCGCTGATTGCGATTAATTAGCCTCTTGGGGGATCTCGGCGAGCCAACGACCACGCTGACAATCGTCCTTGCCATCGGCAGATTCCTAACCGGCCGCGATATCGGTGATAGGAATAATTCATCGAGAAGAAATCCTCGGAACGATTTCGTACTCACCCTGGAAAGCGTGGTATATCCACGAAGCTAAGTACGTATAATTAACGGTATAGGAACCGTAGAAACCTGACGCCCGATGTGTTCCATCAGAACGAACCCCCGCCCGTGCATGTCCAATTAATTCGACGAGTGAATCAGTCCCCCACCTAACAGCCTGACTCGCCATGTAACGTTTTAATGATGCGCCGCGTCTAGGCCAGATGACTCTCGATGCTTATCTACCCTCTTGCCACCAGCAGGCACACCCCTGCAGCCGATCCCCTGACATCGAGCACGTGCCGCCGAGGAAAAAGGCACATGTGACGGAATACGCGATTGCTCGTTACCTCGGTGTCAACCGGTGCCCCTATCCGAACCGGGGTTAACTTTCTCCTGTCCGATTCTTTCCCGTTTTAATTCCACCGCTCTTCCCCGAGAGGGTACACGTCGATATTCTTGCTTCTCGAAACGTCAGCCTTGGTGAAAAAGGACGTTAAACGTTCGAGTGTTTCCTCGTCGCGCGAGGAGCGGTGGAGACGCCTGCGCGGGATCGCGAGGATTTTGTCGGCGGCGATAATTGAGAATGACGTACGTCCTCGCGCCGCGACGACCGCGATGGCGGCGGCCTTTAAGATCTCCGCGAGACGCCGAGGGTGGGCGTGCTAGAAACGTCGCTGCGCGAGATTATATGCACGCCCGTTATATAGCGCGAGAAAGGCGGAGGAGAGGAGGAGGAGAGGAGGAGAGGAGGAGAGGAGGAGAGGAGGAGAGGAAGAGGTAGAGGGAGGAGGAGGCTGGGAGACACGCACGTGGTGCGGCTGGCCTGGTGGAATACGTATTACCTCGGGGTGTCGGAATTATTGCCCCGTGGGCCGCGGCTCAGCCGCAAATGGGACAGGTTGTTTCGCGTTGGTGGAAACGGCCGATAAATCGCGGAAATTAAATCGACGCCATCGGCTGTCGATAGGCGTCCCGCGAGGACGACGTACGAGACACGTCGGCCACAAAGAAAAGCGGGAACTGGCGGATTTCGCCTTCCTGCCCGGCACACCGGCCAGCCTCTCGATATACGATGACCCTGCGGGGATGTTCCAACCATTCCGAACGAGATCTCGTATATCCGTTTCGGAGGGACGCCGATGCTCTTGCTGAGAATCGAATCGTCGATTGGAAGACGGTCGGAAGAGAGGAACGGTCGAACGCAGAGTGCCGCGATCGCGATGCGTCGCGAGGAGAGAAATTAACGGTGGATTAGTAAAATGGCGTGGAGGTCGGGCGTGGAGGATCGGCGGAAAGGAACGGTGTACGATATGAATGAACGTAACAAGGATTTCCGCGAAGCTTCACGCGATGTTTCCATCACGAAGCCGCGTCGGAACGAAGCCCTGGCCCTGACACCCGAGCGGTGGCCTGTACGGCGTCGCTCTGGAAGATCCCATCGTGTATAAAGGTACACCGGGCATAGCGTGCGGAGTAAATGTTCCAATCGTCGTCGTGGCCTGTCCACAAATTATTCCTCGTGTTCAGCACGATGCGCAGCACGAGCTGGTCACACATACACGCGTGCGCGGCTCTCTGTGTGGATAGAGGTGCACGAGAGAGTTCAGCGGCGCCGGTTTCAGCGGGTGCAGCGACTCTTCCACTCATTCCGAGAACCGGAGGATATCACGTCTCGGACTCGTAGAGACCGCGTCCTGTCCCGTATGCCACGATCGACCTAGCTGGACTCGATTCAGGGGTCCACGGGGTGGCGCGGATCCCGAATGGAAGGAGGAGGAAAAGGAGAAGGAGGAGAGGAGAGTGCTGCGGCGCGGAGAGAACACGAACCACGAGAAGACAGAAGGGGATGGCCGCTGCACCACGTGTGTCCAGGTTGGCTCGTTTCGTTTCGCTTCGCTTCGGGAGAGCAGTCAAGGTGCTCTCGTTTGTTCCTCGTTTCGAGTCGTGTCGTCGTTCGCGTCGTCAGGAGCTCGTGTGCAAGCCGGCCACGCTCTCCTATCTCGCATCTACCGTCCACCTGTATTCCCCGTATTGTCAGCACGTGGAATTCCGTAGAAATTAACGATTGACCCCCGCGAGAGCCTCCTCCTTATCTCGCTCGTTCGATCATCCTATAGAACGCGGCTGCGAGCCTCGCCACGGAGAGGGCCTCTCTTCTGCCAGCCTGCTATTCACGGCTGGCGATCGTAGATATTATACACGACGCCGTGGCCGAACGTGACGGTAGAATAGGATTTGAATAAGTATATCGTTGCTTGACGCGCTCCCGGCCCCGAGACGTAATGGCGATGCCGCCGTGTCGTTTAATCCCCGCGATTAATTACCCGGCCTTTCGCGTCCTCGCGTTTAATCTNCGAGACGTAATGGCGATGCCGCCGTGTCGTTTAATCCCCGCGATTAATTACCCGGCCTTTCGCGTCCTCGCGTTTAATCTCCCGCGAATCTCTCGCGAATCTCTCGCGGAATCGCGAGCCTCACCGCGGTAGCCGCGTTCTTTCGCGTGCCCCTTCGTTCGGAATCACCGCGTTCCTCGGCCCGTGACTCGCCGAAGCGCTCCCGTTTTCGTAATTAAATGTACCGTTGCGCGATCCTGCTTCGAAAAGAATGGAAACGACCGTGTCATTCTCCGGGCAGTCGCCGGGGTCCGCGATGACAGCGCGTACTCGCTCTAAAACGTAACAGGCCCCGCGAACCTCGCGTTTTCGTCGCCCTATCGCCCAGCTGTATCTCGGGAAAGAGATGCCTCGCGGGGTGAACACCCGAACCCCTGGGTGGAAATCTCTCGCACGTACGCGAACCACGACGCTATTGTGACTTTGATAAAGTATTTTCCGAAAGTCCCGTGTAATCATCGAGAGCGGAAGAGCGAAGAAAAAGTCGCGATATCGAGGCGTGAACGGAGGAGAGAGGGAGGACCGGGTTCGGTTTGCTCTAAAAGCGAGGAGGTGTTCGAAAAAAGCACCTGTTTGTCGTACGTGGGCAGAGAGAGGCAAGGAAGAGCAGGATTTGTAGCGGCGAGGACGACGAAGTCGTAACCCCGAAGAGGCGACCGCGCCCATATCGAGCGACAGCCCGTTAAGCCCACTCTGGACTCCATCCAGATATCATCGCGAATGCTAAACAGAAGGGCGACTTCCCTCGTTCGTTCTCCTCCCGATACCCCTCGGGACTTTCATGCATCGAGATAACTTTACCGGCAATGTTGCAGCGACCTTTCTGGTAAAGTTGCACCGCAATTATCCGTAACTTCGTGCGTACGCTTTACCGCTCCGCTTCTTTTTATCGCGACGCGCGCGAATTTCGCGGCCGACGAGTCCAGTTTGGCAACGCGAAACCTCGAACGGTCCGAGACTCGAGCTCTGCCGAGTCGATAAAGGATCTCGATAAAGGATTACCGTCCTCGATCGAAGAGGCTCAAAGTCCGATTTGAATTTACAAGCAGCAGAGCGGGCAACATCGTCCTTGCGACGTTTGGTAAATCGGCGTATGGAAAATACGCGTCGGCTAGCCCGAAGAGTCCTCGCGAGCCGCGAGAACGGCGTTGATAACGGCGGGCCGGTTTATTTACGGCTGGAGACGATGATTTTCGAGAATGAAAGCGAAATCTGGCGAAATGGTCGGAAACGTCGCGCGTGCACGGCGTTTGGCCCGCTACCACCTGCACGGGTATTTTTATGTCACGACGTGGGTGGACGAGGAAAGAAACGCGCGTCTCTTTGTTACGAAGCAAAACGTAGGCGGCCCTGGCCAGGTTCGCCATCGTTGTCGTCGTCGTCGTCTTCGTCGTCGTCGTCGTCGTCGTGGTATCGTGGGCCAAACGCCAGCAACGTATAACGCGGCATTATAATATATCGCGCGCGTAAAGCGATTTTCAGTGGCCCGGCAGAGGATTTTCGAGGCGACACTGTCGATCCCGACCTTCGAAATAAGACTGCCCCTCCGGTGATCTTCTTCAGCCGCGTTTTACGGTCTAATAAAAACCCCGGACAAATTACCGTGTTCGAGTTTTATCGATTATCAAACGGACGCGACTCCGAACGCGGGGATCGTTCGACGAACGAACCGAAACGAGAGTGAACGAGAAGAGGGAGAGAGAGAGAGAGACACGCGGCTCTCCTCTCGGCGGAGAAGAAAAATCGCGTCTGGGGTCCGGGCGAGACGTGGCAGGAAGATACGCGGTTAAAATAATGCCCGCACGAACTGTTTACTGCGTTACGTGGGCGTGATTAAGGCCCGTGGCAAACGAACCGTTCATTTTCACCGTCTGTCCGTGACTTTTTCTTTCAACATCTCCGCACCTTTCCGGTGCATGTGTAGTTAGGTACTCGGCGAGGAAGGAGGCCGCAGGAAGAGACGAGCGATGATCGTCAACGCTCCAACGAGGATACCGCAAGTAGGTGTCTCGTACTTGCGCGTACGTGCGAGTACGTGCGAGTACGTACGTGGGCAAGTCAGGAAACGAGGGCACTCGAGGATATCGCGCAGAGATCCCCCCCTTTTATATTAATAGGGACAATCGAGCGTCTGTCACGGGACAATGGCCAGGACTACGCCCAAGAATCAGTTTCGTCGGTTCACCGGCGTCACGCCGAACGCTCCGCGCGCGTGTGCGAGTGCGAGGACTCGCGCGGCGCGTTTCGATTTCGGTGCCTCGCTTACGCCTCGCACACGTGTCCGACGTCTTCGCGACCTCTGTACGCGTATGCAGCGTCGCGCTCAGAGGGCATCCGGTCCACCTACCGTGTTAATTTCGCGCTGCTTCGCGCTCGTGCCAGCACGAGTCCATGACATCGGGGCACACCTACGAAGGAAATACGCGGCTTCCTTTTCGCGCACGACCCCTGCCTGCATATTCAGCGAGCTTCCTTCGTGAAACTCCACTGACCACGGGGTCACGCGGCGAGCCACGGCCAGCTTCATCCAACTCTTCGTTTCTCCCCTTCCTGTCAGCCTTCCTCTTTCTTCCAGCCGACCGAACATCACCGGTCATTCGTAACCTCGGTCGCCGGGCTTTTCGCCAATTTACCACACCGACGAGAATCGACGGAAACGCCGGTATCGAAGCGTTTCCATCGGTACCTAGGACCGAAAGCGAGCCGAAACGGATCGGTCGGTCAGAATCGGAGAGGCATCGAGGAAGGAAGGCATCGGGAGAGCGAAGCGGTGAGCGCAACGAGAGCGCATGGCTCATGTCGCGGCATCTTTGTCGGCAGGGCCGGTTCTTCATCATCGTTTTGCCGATACGGAGCAGCCCGTGCGAGAAAAAGAGGAAGGCAGAGGCACGGGGCGAGCCTGGGACAGAGACAAAAGCACGAATGCTGGAGGATGAGGAGGAGGGAGAAGAAGAAGAAGAAGAAGAAGGCGGTAAGCGAGTCTTTAAGATGGTCCCGCGAGACGAACCTGCTCGCCTCTTTGCCGGCCAATGGTGCTCATATATTAATTAGTACGAGGAGTCCGAGTTATTATTGGCTGGAAATTAATAGACCCTTCCGCGGATAAATAACCGGGGCCCCCTGCCTCTCCTCTGAGGTAGCTCCGACCGTTCCACCTTGCGTCACTGCGGGCCCAAGAAGGAACGCGATAGCCCGGGGAACGAGAAGAGGGAATAAGGGACGTGTTTATTGGCACGGGCCCGACGAGTTTCCTTTTGTCGAACAGGTACAAGCAATTAGTTTCGTTCGGATTCGTATTTTATGGCGGCGCATCCAGCGCCGCGACCCATCTCCGCCTCGTCTCCGCCGCGGATCCAACGAAAAACGCGTCCCTGGCCCGTCCTACCGGGCCTGATAAAATCGTTCTTCCGACCGATCCGGGGCCTGATCGTAGGCTAATTGCTCGCGAATCGCGGAACATCTCCGCGCGGAGAAAGGACGATTAGTTCGGTGTGTGAAAGAAACGAGTGCGCGAGGCGGACGCATCTGGACAGGAAGATTGAATTCGCGATCACGGGGATATCTAATGATCTTTAATTAACATGTAGCGTATCCGATTGATGGACAGGTTATAAGACGCGGCTCGATATCCGAGTCGCCTGGTAGACGGACACGCGCTTGCTCGTACGGGGGCTGAAATTTCCTCCGCGACCAGGGATCATTAATCGCCATCACGTCGACGATGCACGAGCGAATATCGAATTTCCTGGCGCGCCCTCGATTGACCGATACCTGGCCATTGTGCCGGCACCGAGATCTACGAGGCGCGAACTCGTCGGTATCATTTATAAAACCATTGTCCGGCTTGACAAATGTTCCCGGCTTCGATACAAATGCGTGCGCGCCACGGAAATTTATGTAACTTTTCCTTAAAACGCGCTCTCTCCCTCTCCGATGAATCGGTCTGATTAGCGTGCCCACGGTAGGAAGGCAGGATCGAGGTTGTCCGAGGAGTTTGCAGAATCGCTTAGCTGTCAGCCGCGCGGACCGCCGGAACCTTCCGGAGATCGCGATACCGTTACGCCGTGATTGCCGCTTTCGCTGTTTTAATATTTCCCATTCGCAGAGTTTGTCGTCCACTATGACTCATCTAGGAAGTGAAGCAAGTCCGCATCGGCCGATCTCTGGCTACCTGCGGGAGTTTCCCGGACGAGGGAGGTGGAAAACGGGGTGGATAAAGTATAAGGGAAAAGGGAAGAGAGAAAAATCGGCGCAGGTTGGTTGGGATGGAAGGCAAGCGTGCTGCCGACTTGCAGGGTGGTCCCGATGGCTGAGGACGGGACAAACGGGCGACACGGGCAACGTGCTTCGCATCCTGGACCCCTTCCACGCACCCCGTGCGCCTTCCTCTGGGTGCGCTGCATCCACCCTCACGGTGGACGTCATAACCGTCTAACAAATGGCCGACAGATTAGAACTAGAAACGGGTACGCGCCGGGTCTCTTCCCGTGAGAGTCGGTGCCTTCGGTCGGTGCCTTTCATGAAACTGGATCTGAAGGGGGCCGTCGCCCCTCCCACGCTGTGCAACCAGCCAAGATAACAGGGCAATAATTCAAGAACTTCACGATACTGGGACACGCGCGGGACTCCTCACCGTGAAAGATTAGTCACGGTTACATACGTTTGCGCCGCGCTTCCCTTCCGCTGGATCCTTCTTCCTTCGTCTCCTTCTTCTAGTCGCCGTCCTCCGGCTCCTTGCCTCGCCGCCATTTTTCTCCGCGGCCGCACGAAAAGCGTACACGCGCCGGCCGGAAAGGCCGAGATCCGGCCGACTCGCTGTCGCTTCTTGCCGTTTGCGAGCGAGCACGGCGACCACGAGAGCTTGCAAACGATCCCCTGGACACGCTTCGCGAGTATACCGCCGCATTGTTTCCTGTACTGTTACGCGCGGTGAAATACCTCGGGACGGGAATAATGGGGTTCACCCGGGGTTCTTAATCCTCCGTGACTGTCCGCGACGTTTCGGTGAAGCGAGAGATTCGTCGCCGAGGAAGCACGGAGTCCCATCGAGCCTGCCATTGACGAAGGATCCTCGGGGCGGTCGGAGGTGCTCGTGCAGGACACGTGTAGGTTTTAAATTTCGCGACAAAGGAGGAAGATTACGAGGGATCTTAATTGCAGACGGTGAACGCACACGAGCTCTCCCAAGTGTAACAAGTTTACGACGTCGCCGTGAAATGGTTCGCGAACGTGATAGTACACGGAGGGCACGCGACACACATCTTCGCGTGCGATCTGCAGCTCGCTCTCCGGGAATCGTTTCGACGGTTCCACCGAAACCAGAGTCGTGCGGAGAAGCGCGTGGTCGCGGGAATCGTCGGAAGAACTCGATACTCGGGCGTAATCGCTCGTTCGATAAAGGGGAAATAAAGATGGTTATCGCGGCGTTCCGCGCGGCAAGTACTCCGATGCGTGGATAACTGCCCGTGGAGGGATATTCCACGATCCGTCGGGGAATCGCTGGCGGGTGAAGGTTGATTTAATCGATCAACCGGCAGATATCACGCAGCGAGATCAATATAATCAAGAAACGGATCGAATGATCGGTATCCATGCCAGGAGATCGCGGACCACCCTGACTTCATCGGCCGGGGGTAATTAAGTACCGAAGAGTGATAGGCTGGCGTGACCGGCGGTCATACATCGCGCCTCTGCGTTCGTGATCCGGGCCATGGGTTCCCGCTGATCCTTTCGATTCACCAATCGCTTCGCTCCATCGATTCGTCGTATCTCCTGTAACGGATCGCCAACGGGCCCAACGGCTACGCGTATTCGGAAATTCGTGGAAAAAACGAGCTTTCGGCGAGCGACCGCGCGGAGAGGAGAGGGAAAATGCGTTTGAGCGGCAGGTTACGCGCTCGCGACGCGCGCAGCGAGAAATTTCTCATTTCGCGAGGAGAATGGCCGCGAGATACGCTCCTTCTCTACGTCCGCGATCACGCGTGTTGCACGCGTGTACGCATAGGTCGGCCGCGCGTGCGAACGCGCCCATTGCGAGCAGGTTGCTTATATTCGCGATTTTATGTACTCCGCCGCGCCTTCGCGAGATGCACACGCGTTGCACTCTCATCCGTGTACCGTGACCTCCTCTTCGTTCCTCTTTTCTCGTAACAAGATCGTTCTCCTTGTACGCAAGGCTGTTTGCTCTTTTAACTCGGCTAGAACGCGGGCATAACTAATGGAAGCCGTATCGCGTATAGCGTAATTATCTCTCCGATCGTTGAAACATCGGTACGATAAAAATCGGATTTAAAGAGCGCTCTAGTCGCGCGCGGATTCCTACGCCTCCCACGTGACGCGTCGGATCGATCGTTAAATGAAATTTGAAATGCGACCTGCTCCATCCGCGATCGTACCGGCGAGTTACGAAATTTTCCAAGGCGATCCATTGCCCGAGGGATCTAAACTTCGAAATTTCGCAGCAACGCGACCTTAAGAATCGGCTCTCGTAAACCGGAGTCATTCACGCGCCGGAGAATCCCATCTGACGTTAGTAACAGTTATTAAAATCTAATTTCCCGTAGTCACTGGACGGTGGAAGTCGCTCGGGAAGGAAGGGAGAGCGATTTCACGGCAATTGGCGGCGAGTTTCGAGCTCGGAGAACGCGAACCATTCTGGCGCCGGTTTTACGCGATCGTTCCCCGATACGCGGACGCGTTATCAATGACCCGCGATTATAGAAACGCGCGCGATCGCGGCTACCACGTTATAAATCAACGGCATTCGGTGCGAGCCTGCGGGAATCCGCGAGGGGCTCAGCCCGATTCATCGAGACAAGTTCTCTCGATTAGCCGGTCGCGATTATGTCTCCTGCTCGCGTTGCGGAAATCTCTGGAAACCGGGAAAGGGCTCGAACCCGCGGGGAGAAACGGAGAAAACTAATCGACGCGATATTTATACGGTCAAAGTCGTATCCTGATAATTAGTCGACGGAGAAAAGTGCTCGACGCTTGATTTACGATCCTCGACTCGCGTTTCTGCGCGCCGCGGCTACGCTTTACGATCCGGTCTAATAGGAAATCCAATCTCACGGTTTAACAATTTTCTTTTTTCGCCAAACGTACCAACTATTCCGGCTGATAGTTAAATCCTCGTCGAATTAGCGAGAAACTCGCGGCGACGAGGAAACCGGTGGAAATTCGAAGATTCGAGAGACCGCGAGAGCGGTAAAACGTAAACGAAGGCGCCGACGATTGAGACCTCGTCGGAAAATGACACGGAGGCTGGAGAGATCGGCGATCTCTGCTGCCGATCGTTCATCGGTGCATTGGCTATCGCGTAGCGACAAATGAACGCATGCTGGCTAGTCGGAACTCAAAGGCGAATTCCTGCCGATCGGACCTGGAATGGCATCGGCGGTCTAGCTGTCGGCTCTGTCACCGGCCGCTGCGCGCCCTGCAGACTCGCCGATTCCGCTCGAACAACGTCCAAACGCATTTTCATCGATGCGTCGTGCAGCACGGAGGACATATCAATGAAATCGACGTCTCTCCTTTCTCTCTCTCTCCCTTCTTGCCGCTGTCATTGCGTCTCGCTCGCGCCATCGAACGGAGCACATGGTGGAGGCTCATGAATATTCAGCGGACAAGTTGTCCGCGAGACGCTCGCGGGACCGGTACATAAAGTACGGGTTGACCCGCGTTATATCAAACGGGAGTACGAACTAATTTGCAAGATAATGGCGGCGGCTACCAGCGCGATTTAAAGGTCACAGGAGTTATCGAGTCGTTCCGTATTTCAATGGAAATAATGCGTACCCGGACGGTTTTCTTTCGCGGTTCTTTTCCGCCGTTTCGTATATTAATTATATTCCCGCGGAATTCCAGCGCGGAGAAAAGAAAACCTCTCGCGACCTAATGATATATTTTAGACGTCGCCGAGCCAATGATCCTTGCAGCCGGATCAATGGTGCATATCGCGAAACCTGCTTTAGCCGGAGCTTCAAAACCGCGCGCACGCACCGAGCGGTGCCGGCGAGCCGGCTCGGCCGAACGCCGCTCGAACGCCGCTCGAACCGCTACGAGCCGCGGCTGTAAATTAATTTACCAAAGGGTACAAGGGGAACAAGTTGTCCTCCGGTCGAGCGCGGCCGGCAATCTTCTTAATCGCGATGAATTCATCTTTGCGCGCCGCGCTCGTCCCTGTTCGTGCACGCGCGAACACAGATTCCGATCGTTAACGCCTTTCGCTCCCGGGACCGGCAACTCGATACCTCGGACTTCTTTTCTGCGTCAGGTATACGCCAGGTCGCGCTATGACGACCGACGCGTAACACCGTCGCCTGCGAAACCGAGAAACCTCGGCGAAGAAGAGGAGAGGATACACGGAAAGGAGAATCGAAGATGCCATTGGACGGATCGGCACCGGGGGATATCCCGCGGTGATTATAGCATCGCGTCGAGGATCGGCCGAGTCTCTCGGACTACCGACAAAATGCTCTATACCGGCGGACTCCCGGTGCCACTTATCGGCTCCTCAATCGAGCGTGTACACGACAACGGTAGTCTTGCGCAACCTGTTCGAACCACCTTCGCGACCTCGCGCTCGATTGCATCCATCGGAGCACGAATTATCGTCGGCACCTAACACGCATGATTGAGCGATCACTGGCTCGTTGCCGGGACGCCGCGGCACCGCCATCCTCAGCCTCCGATCATCCTCCGAGGAGATTCCTTCCTGCGAACCTGTGTGGTCGCTGCTTCCTCACCCGAGCATCCATGTTTCCCAGCCACGGTAGCTCTGACTGATCGCTCTCTAACCGTGGTTATCGATCCAAATCGTTCCTAGATACTACACGCCGGTACATTCGTTTCCAGCCGTGTACTCTATTCATCGGCCGGGTCCACGCGCGGATTCCATCTATCGATTTCGACCCAAACTCGATGGAATTTTTGCGTGTTACCAAGAAATATCGACGTAGAAAAATGCATTCCTGAAAACACCTGAGAGTCGAGAGACGAGGGTCGAGCGCAGAGAGACGAGAGTAGAGAGTAGAGAGTAGAGAGCGGAGAATCGAGAGCTGAGAGCGAAGGGAGCTCTAGGCCCGTGAATTAACCGCGCTATCGTCCAACGTCTCGATATATTATCCCGGCAGAGGTATATTTCACGCGCGTATCCATCGTCACCGGCGATTGGTGGCGGCCAGTCTATAAAATCTAGAATTTCACGTCGCTTACCGGAGAAACGGGTCTGCCGTCTCGATATCCGACGCGTGGGTGGGGCTTTGTTCGTAACATCTTTATAGGAGAAGAGAGACGAAAGGCTCGGTGGCGCTCGGTCCGGAAGTGTCCGCGACGCCCATGGACAGGACGACGCCGCGGCGCGGCCGACCGGTCGCTTATCGATATTAAATTGCCCGTAAATGGCCGGTTATCTGCAACAATGAGCAGCCATCGGTCTTCCGGGTCATCCTATTAGATCACCGCGCGAGGATACCGTGATGTATGTTTTTCCCTCCTCCTCCTCGGTATTCGCCTAGCTGACAGCGGCCGCGAGAGGGCTTATAAGAGGGTACGTCGGTGCGCGCGAGTGTGTGCACGCGGTAAACGCGCGAGGGCCGCTGATCGTGTCTCGCACGTCCGCGAGGAGGATTGATTTATCACACGCCAAGAGACAGATTGCCGTACGACGCTGGTTCGGCTCTGGAGGAGTTGTAGCCGGACTCGGTAAGAAGCGAGAGGGAAAAAGGACGCGAGGTGGGAAGGAGCGGAGGACGGTGGAACGAGGGAATCCCGCTCGGAAGCAGATACTCTCGCGGCAACGCGCCGCGACGCGCCGCAACGCGCTCCAACTTGCTTATCTCGCTCTTTTCGTCTAGCTGGTTCTGCTAGGCAAGTCTCCACGTAAATGGAACGAACGCCGAGCGTGTAGGGGACGCGGGCCCGATAAAGGGTTGGCGGCTCGCGGATTTGCCCTTTCCTCGCGATTCCCTCTTCCCCGCGGGAGAATCGATCCGGTCGCTTGGAAAGATCTTAATTCGGGGGAAGATCGATGCTGGCAGCGGTGTAATTGGAGGGTACGCCGGAGAAGATTTCCTTTAATGGATGATTTAGACTTTGCCGCGTATCCCGGTCCGCGTATCATCGTTGGAGTTCCAAAGAGGAAAGCCCTGGCCTACCTTCTCCGGCGATTAAACCAACGGAATCGTTTCGTATCGTGTCATTACCGGTTAATCCTCCTCGTTTCGCTAATTTTCCTTCTCCTTCTCGTGTCTATCCTTACCTACGATTTACCATCGAGCGAGATACGGTCGGTATCCAGCTCGGCAATTATTCCGAGCGATCATCGCCGCTGCCACGATCTTCGGAGCAACGGAGACGTATATCGTTATCGCGGGAAGAAGGTTCATCCGTTAGGCGCACAGAAGTCGCTTCCCGTCAAGGAGGGACGATATTAGGGACAGGTTGTCGGTTCCAGTGGAGAGAATCAGGTGACGACGAGGTTGGCTGGTCGCGAGATAAGCAGGTTCAAGGACCAGTGTCCAGCAACCATCGTTTACCTCCGGAATGGCACGTTTCGCGTTGGCCGTGGGGACGCGGGCAGGGGAACGAAGAGGACGAGGCGAAGGCGGAGGACTCGGTGTGTCCAGGACTTTTCGTAGAGAGATAACAACTTGATAATGGCCACGGTGACCCAAGGTCTCGGAAGATAACCGAACGACGCTGAACATCTCGAGCCGGGGCCCCGCGGCGGTATTTGGATCCTTGTCGGGAGTGCGCGAGGGGATCATTATAGTGATTAATGCTGATGGAAGGCCCCGATAGCGCTGATTTATCGATGTCACCGGCAACGGATCCGAGACGGTGACGAGATAAATGGTGGACGCGTCCTCTTACGCCTTTCGTCCCGCTTGCGATGTAATGCCCGCGAAATAGTGCCGATCAACAGTGAAAACCGGCGGCCATCGACTCGATAAGTCGATTAAAGGCACGTCAGCCACGGATTTCTCCCATTAAAATCCTCCTGCCACGCGGAAGATGAACCTCCGCGGTGCCGTTTGCATTTCCAGCCAACCTATATCGGCTCCCGCGGAATGTAACGGCCAATGGGAGAATATAATTCAACTATAACAGTTATGCTCATTAGGGTTGCAGTGGGTGTCCGTTTGTTCCAATGGCGTTTCTCGACCGCCGTCCAATGAAACTCGTACGGTACATCGTTCCGCGCCATTCTGTCCCTGTCCGACAAACGGATTCGCGAATATTAAAACTTTCCGGATCATAATCGTGGCGGCACGACTTCCGCCGAAGCGGGACTAGGTCCCCCTTCCGTCTGCCGAGTTTAGGCATCGTCGATCGAATGACGGTTAAATCCTTGAACCGATTTCTACGAACGTCGACTCTTATTAATCGAACAAGAACCCTGTTGTCCTCCGGACTCGTCGCCGGACTTTAACGAACAGAGGTCTATTCTCTGTCGCGCGGCTCGAAAATCGCGAGAAGCGATACGGGATGGTTGTTACCGAATCGCCGCGTGATACGTGCGCGCGATTATCCGCTGCGTCATTTTGGTCATGGGGTCCGCGTCGGTGGGACCGAACGGGAGAATGAAACGGACCGATACGAATGGACGAGCCGGCGAGAAAGGACCGGAGGGATTTCGAAAGAGCTACTTTTCGAGACAACTTTATTCCCTGCCCTGTTTCCCGGCCGGCTGTCTGTTACTACCTGGCGGACAATACGCTTTCCTTGTTCGTGTCGTACGCGGGCTGCACGGTGTTTTCTCCGCGGACCGCCTTTCGTGGCGTGGGCTAATGTATTCTATTCGATTAAACAAACACGGTATCTCGTAGGGAAGCTTGTACGTACGCAGCGTTGCGATGTCGAGGTACCCCGAGAGCCGAGGGCAAGCGATATCCCCGCGGATATTCAAAGCTTGACCTCCCACTTTGCCAGCCGGATCGAATGCTCCGCGATACCATTACCATTTTCTATTTTCTCCCTCTTTTTCCCTCCCCTCCCGGTCCGATCGCGATCGCGCCCGATCGAAACGGTAGGACGCGGGTTTATCAACGCTATGGAACACGGTGCGGTGTAAGTAGGGTGTAAGTCCGAGCAGCGTTGTTGCAGGCCGCCGTTGGAAAAAGAGACATCTCGTAAAATTCGGTCGAGCTCACCGGTAGAAACCCACGCCTCGCGGCGATCTCGGCCACGTGGGCGAAACCAGAGTTATACCGTGCATTGTCTACGATCCATTTTTCCCTCGATCGTTCGTCTCGCTGAGATATTCCGAGAGCTCGCGGCGTTAACTGACCGAAACACCGGCGTGTCCGCCGGCCAACAAATTTACCGGCGTATTAATGGCGCGCGCGCGGTAAGAAGATTTCTGGAGTATCCCCGGGTACGCTTTGCATCAGGGCAGAAAGACTCGGCGATGGGATCGGCCTAAGTCGAGATCGCAAATAAGGTTGCCGGTCATTCTTAACGCGAACGAGGCTTTTCAACTTTCCAGCGAGCACACCGAGAGACGGAGAAAGAGAGAGAGACGGGAAGTGCAGCGTCGTTTGTAAGCTCGCCATTCAAATACCGTGCCGCGTATGATAATTCGCGGTGAACCAACCGGCCACGAGAGAGATCTCGAGAATCGCGGCTCGAGGAGCAGTTGGTAACACCACGGCAGCCAGGCTTAGGCTCGATAAGCCTGGACCACCTCTGAGAAACTATCGGCACCGGCGGAAAAAACCTTTCGCCGGATATTATCGAGCCGAGCGCGAAGAGCGCCATTTCGATACGGAATCGTAAAACAGACGGAGAATCCTTCGCTGGGAAATATCGCCTACGTTTCAAAGTACATCGCGAAATTATCAAAAAAAAAAAAGAAAAGAAAACCACGACCAGAGAGAAACCTCGACTCGGAGAAACTTTTCAGTCGCGCAAAGTTCCCGTTTACGGGAAAATTGGAAATTCGAGAGGACGGAGAGGCGGAAGGAAAACGGAGAGGACGCGCGACGACTCGGCGAGCGGCCAGCGAAATATACGACGCGCGGCGAAATTAAATTAACACTTATTACCCGAGATGCAAATGAGAGGAGGGTCGGCGAGTCGGCCGGCGAGGAAATACCGCGATAAAAAATTTATTTCGACTTCATCGACCCGCCGGACCCGCCGCGTCGCCTCTCGACTTATATGTCCCTCTCCGCTTCCCTCGTCCCTTCCTTTGACATACAAATTTACCTCGTTATCCGAGCGCGCGCGCTGCAGCACGAGCGAGCGAGCGAGCGAGCGAGCGGGCGGCGAGCGAAGGAAGGAACGAACGCGGACACACCGTGACCGGATACCGGAGCTATGGAATTTTCGATCGATCGTAGAAGCAGCGGAGGCGCACGTGGGGTCCCCGGCCAGGCGGCCGCTTCGCCGGGCCCCGCCAGGCCCCGCCGGAGCTGTTGCTTTCCGTCGATACACACGGCTAAACAAATCCGCCGGCTCGGAAACGCAATAAACGTCGGCGCGGCGACGCCGTACGAGCTCGTTCCGGCGACAGTTAGGTGGCCACTTTCCCCACGTGGAACACCGGCGGACCGAAGCGCCGGAAAGAAATGTGGCGCTTAAATAAGAGGGACCTCGAGATTACCGCGCGAGACCTCGCGCGCGTATAAGTAAGATCTCGGGATTTTATGTCGTTACCTCACACGAAGCTGCCGCTTCGGACTTGCTCGTTAAGCGACCCGACCTGTCTCTCTTTGCTTTTTCACCCTTTTTCCATCCGTCCCGCTTCCTCCTCCGACGCCCGCGCTTTTCATCCACCGCCGCGTCTCTCTCCCTTTGTCTTCCTCCCTCTCCTCGTTCCTCCTTTTCGGTTCCGCGAGTTCGAACGGGAACGAGACGGGATCGTCGAAGATCGTGGGTGGCTCGGGTGTCCAGCCGCGTAAACAGGTGTAACGGAAGCTGGCAAGATGATTCGTGTAAACCCGTGTACCGCGTCTAATCGCTCGGCGGGAACGGGTTGACAAGTACGCGGTATTTCTCGCGGTCTGTCGAGCTACTGGGAAATGTAATGCGCGGAATAATATTAAATTCGCAATTTATTAAAGTTTTCTTTACGACGCGACTCGAGTTAGCTATAAAGCGNCTCCGACGACTCTTGGGAAACGAGCCTGGAATCTCGAGCTGCCATAACGCCGACGGACGGGCTTTGATTTCTTAATTCCGTTGTGTGGTTCGACGCGAAACCGCGGTGGCTCGTGAGTTACGCGTGTGTTCCCCGACGTAAAATCCAGGTGAGTACACGGTTTTTGTCGCGGAATACGAGGCTCGCGTTACGGTTAATTTATCTTTACGACGCGACTCGAGTTAGCTATAAAGCGGCCAGATTCGAGCGCCTGTGCGTGGAACGATTAAGAGAGAGAGAGAGACAGCGAGCGAGTCGTGGAGGAGAGAGGAAATTTTCGGAGCGGTGATAGGTAACGCGATAGGTAATAAACGTGTCGGGATTATGGAAGAAATGTGTCACGTTCCTTAGACACGGTTTAGATTTTAACAGGCGCCAATTGGAATTTACGAGCGCTAGGTGTGTACAACCCTCGCCACGGTGAAACGCTTTCTACTTGCTCGGTGGCCGAGCCAGTCCGTTCAAATTGTCTCTCAAAGCGTACCGACCGACTCGAACCTCCTCTCCACCGCTTCGAATTAAAAACGACGGGATATTTCTTTCCCCGTTGCCTCGGCGGAAATGGTCGGCGCGCTGCGAGAAACCGAGATCTCGTTTGCTCGCGACGCTTATCGTTTCGCGAGCCCGCGCCCGTACCGTTACAACGTTAAACCCCGGTATAAATAAAGCGCTTCTATCGAATCCTCTCGCGGATAAACGCCGAGTGAATAGAGAGATTCGAAGAACTCCGGGGGAATAAATACGTTCTTTTAAGGATTACTCGTCAGTCTCGCGCGCACGCGGCCTGTAACATTGTACGTTCTGGCGCCAGTCTGCCTACTTACACGAGCAGAAACCACCGGGCGAAAGCGGTCGGAGTAAGTCGCAAAACTTCCCCGGCCGTTTTATCGCCGGATGGTAAAATGTATGAAATACGATAAAATGTACCGGTATTTTCTCACCGGCGCGATCTTTAACACGCGCGAGACAAGGTGGAGGGATCGTACGAGATCGTAAAGTAAAGCTCTATTGGATCGTCACGGTGTCCGGTGAGGAATCGTACGAGGCGGATTGCGCCGCGCGTACACCTCGCGTCCGTCGCCCATGGACGTGGGCTAGTAAAGGTTTACGGCCAGGTAATTGAACACCCATGTCTTTCGAGATTCCTTCGAGCTGATTTAAGCCTCCATAATACCGAGAGAGCACGCTGCCACGGTATACCCATCTATGGTGTATTCGAGCCGGTTGTGTCACGGGTGTCACCACCCCCCACAACGCAGCCGATCCTATCATCGTTATTCTCGGTGACAGATAAGCAAAAACCACGCGGGACAACGCCGGTTATTCCGCCGTCCAACGAAATATACCGCGATGGCTACGCGCCGCGAGGAAACTTTCCTTCCACCGTCATCGCATTTTTCACCGCGACCGAGCCGACGAGGATTCGGCTCGTCGCGATCTCCGTACACTCGCCGAGGACGAACGAAACCGCGAGTAGAGGCGCGAGATACGCGCGGATAGATAGAAACACTTTGGACGACGAGGAGCGAGACGTACCGTTTAATTTGCGACGATTAATCAGTCTAGCGGATAGAAGATTGGATCTGAAAGCTGTAAAACGAGGCGTAATAAGGGATAGAAGTCGCAGCGGCCTGGTGCAATATAGAACGGCTGATTTTAATCGGGAACGAAGATATCTGCGACTGTAAATCAATAAACGATACGCACCGTGGAACCACCTCCTCTCGCGTTGCCGGTGGCACCGCCGTTTCTCCTCGGATATACCCAAGGAGGTGGTATCGTCCGGAGAACACCGTACCAAACATTTCGATAGCCGAGAGTAATCCTTCCCTTTTTCCCCCTATTCTCCCCCTTCTTACCCCCTCCGTCCACCCGCGCCGGGTCGAACGCGTAGACGCGACCGACCGACCGACCGACCGACCGACCGGTCGTTACTTAGTAGCTTATTTATTTTTGCATAGATAATCCGCGAGAGATACGGAACGAGATGTGGGTGGAGCGCATATGCTTGAGTCACGTGTGATTAAGCGATGTTATCCGCGGTTCTCGGTGCCGTCGCACCTGTATGCTCGGAACGCCTACGACTTCTTTGCTTTTCTTCGACTTTTTCTCTGCTGGTCCGGCGTGCTCACCCTGCCGCGCAGCATCATCCCCGAAGCAGGGCCGCGGAGGATTGACGGTCCCGGCGCGATTGTCCTTCGCGCGGCGGGAAAGAGAAAAAGGACGGACGCTGGTTCTCCTTGAGTGTGTCGGTGCTCGGGGTGGGGGGCGCGGGCCGCGAGAGAAGCGAATTAGATAGGATGATAAATTACGCGATAAGGGGATCAACGAAAAATTAATGATAGATATTATTGCCCCGGTTGTTCACGTGCGCACACCTGCCAGCGCGTGTCCGTGTCGTTAGAAACGCGCGGTTGCCCGGAGCGCACGCGTTACGCTCGGCCATCGGCGCGCGAGTACGCGCATACATACGTGTCAGGGTCTCGCGTGTACGCGTTCGGAGGAGAGAAAGAAAAGAAAACGCGTCTACGAATCGCCGGGTTGCGATATCCGGACCGGAGTGCAACCGCCGCTCCGTATTTATAATTGCACTTTCTGTCCCGCAGCGGCTGATAGCGGTTCCATACGGAGAAAACAAGTGCAGCGTGGAACGAGGGGGGCCGCCGTGACTCCGTGGGTGCAGGCCATTTCATTCCACCATTATCCCGTTTGCGCGTACCGACCGCAGAAAGGGAGAAAAAGGAGCTAGACGCGAGGGGGACGAGAGGAACGGAGAGAGAAAGCGATACCGACGAAAAAGAGTTTCCTCTTCTCGAGCTTGTCGCGTCCTCGCCTCCTCGCCGCGCGCTTTTTATCCTCGCGAAATAATTTCCGTTCCTTTTCTATCGGTTACCGAGCAATTGGATTTTCCTTTCCGCGACAGAGGCGTGCCGCGCTTCGTATCTCGGATTTCATCGGCGTATCGCGACCAGTGGAAAAAGCTCTCGAATCGACGGGTCAGTCCTCTCTCGCGAGGCTCTCTCGCGCTGGGATCGACGCGTTTCGGAGAAAGCGACCGCTGGCCGACCACGACGAGATCGACGTCGTCCATCGTCCGATACGCGAGCGAGGGTTAGCCGATCCCGTAGACCGTGGACCATTTATCCTCGAGGTGTTTCCTTTGCGAGATATACGGGCCACGGAGTCCTTGTCGATCGTAATCATCGCGGATGCAGCATCGGCCGATCAATCGGCGCCGCCGTTTGACGCTTTAATTTAAGACGCGGCTCGGTATCGCCGAGGCTTCTATGCCTTCGATATCCCGAGATTTCGAGCAACCCGTCCCGCCTCGGACGCCGATATCGCGCGGTTAAATTAAGAGGGGGCCACGGTCGATTAGTCGCGGCTGGCCGTGAAGCGCG
>NIJG01000273.1:4228728-4306700 GCA_002201625.1 Euglossa dilemma | reverse complement strand
TTATAAATAGATTCCTAGGTGGATCGAGCCGGTGGTACTCGGTCAAGCCCATAAGCATACGAGATTCATCTTATCGGGCCCGGAGAAGAAATAAATTATAGTCGCCTGTTTCAGACCGAAAGATTAGAACGGTGGAATGGACTTCCTCGATGGATCGCGTTCCCTCCTTTTTTTCCATCGACCCTCTTTCCTCACGAACCACGAGCTCGCGTGAAGCGTTACGTAACCCACCGCTCCGATCCTTCCACCCGATCGCGACGAATCACGAGCGATCCGAGAGAGTGCTCCTCGGCTCTCTATCCGCCGATTCGTCTATCGATGACATAACGCGGCCGTCGTTCCCGCCGGAGGAACTTCCACCGAGAGAAATCTTAATTAATCGCTAACCTCCGAGATCGACCCGACGTTTCGCAAGTCCCCTCTGTCGCTCGACCAAGCGGAATTCCGCGCGTTCGAGATATCGGAACGGCGGAGACGCCAGAGGGTGTGAAGAAAAGGACGAGCGGCGTCGCGATCGTCGATGATTTAGCCCCTCGCGCGGTCGCTCGCTCTCCCTCATCTTCGATCGCCGTTTTTCTTCGAGTTTCGCGCTGTTCCCGATCCCTCCCGTGGAATCAACCCTCGAGTGATGCCTACACGCTCGATTTATTATCCTCGCTCGGTCTTCTCCACCTTTCCCCTTCCTCCACCGCCTCGCGATCCTACCCCCACGGTGTCTTTCATCTTCCAGCTTCCCTCCTCTCTCGCTCCCTCCGCTTCTAGCTCGCCGAGAAGGAACGGACGCGCGAAGCAGGTGACAGGGCATCATCTAATACAATTACCAATGATCGCCGTTATTTATGGCTGATGGGAAACGTCATTGATATCTGGATGCGTATCGAGAAAAAGGGAAAGAAGCTACGAGCCGCCTCGGGCAACGAGACTACCCTGAGCACGTATCATGATTGAGAGTGCATAATGCAAGGTGTTGAGGCAGGCCTGACCGCGGCGCTAATGATCGGGCGTGGGTGCGAATTAAACGGCCGAGGGAAAACGGGGCACGGTAACGATGTTTAATAACGCGGAACGCGATGGAAACGGTGAATATTATACGTATTGTCCGTCGCGATAAATCCCAGGACGTATCCTTCTTACCCTTCTCTCTCTCTCTCTCTCTCTCTCTATACTCCCGCTCGACTTTATAATCCTCCGAATTTACTCGACGAGGTGTCGAATCCGGCGACTCGTCGTTAGCGTTAATCGCGATATCCCGTAACGTTTAATTAAAGCCCCCGGAATGTTAAATTCGAGGAGTAACAGCCGGCCGATAACGAACATCGCCGTAATCCGTAGGCTGGAGCAGCGCCGCGCGATTCGGAGTGTATATATCTGAAATTTATGCCCGATAGTTGCAACAAAGTATCCTTTCATCTTCGACCGCCTACGAGCGCAGCGCGCATCGAGAGGTCAACGACGCGGTCGTATAAAAACGAGAAAAAGTAGCAGCGTCGCCGAGGTGGCTGGCGTCGATGTTAATTCTCGCGTCGCATGCAAATGGCGCGCGTGCAAATTTACAGGTGACTCGCGGCATGCCGGTATCGCGGGAACCGTGGTGAAAAAAGGCAATCGGACGTCGCGTTCTTTTCGCCGATTCGCATTCGGCCAAACCGATTACGACGCGTCGAAACCGGCGAAGGAAGCGCCGAAGTAGGGGAGCACCACCTACTCTCTCTCTCTCTCTCTCTCGCTCTCTTCCACCGATCCTCCGGCATCTCTGTGCCTCTTTCTCGGGTTCCGCTCGCGCGGTTTCAATTTATCGGGCCTTAAGATATGCGGCCAGCGCCGAGGCGCGCTGGAATATCATTTCTTGGTGGCAGTGGCGGCGACTGCGGCTACTTACAGGAGAGGCGTCGTCTCTTCCGCCTCCGTAAAGGATCGCTAGCCCGAGTCTTCCGCGCGTTCCACCGGCCGAAAGAATAAGCCAGTCCTCCGTGCGCGTGTGCGTGTGTACGCGAGCGCGTGTCCGCTCGGGTCATAACTCATGCGACATTAACGGAATTAGCATAGCAATCTGGCTGCGCAGCTATACGCGTGTCCAGCCTTCACTCGAGCACGGCATTCGAGGCTTAAACTCGGCCGAACCCGTGACGCATCCGACGCGAGCGCGCCGCGGCGGCCGACGCAGCACCGCCTCGCCTTCCCTCCGTTTCTTCTCCAAACTCTATCGGCGCGCGATCTGCTAATCGGCCTGGTAATATCGCCGGCCCCGTCTATACCGAACACGCCGGTGGTACACGCCGTAACTCATGCGTGACTCCATAATTTTCTACGCGCCGAACCGCGCGTATTCTCAATTGCGTCAAACAAAAATCCCCCGACGTCTGTTTATTACTTCTCATTAGGGCGACGAGATTTCGCGCGAGATCTCGTCGGGACGAGACGGGGTACGGGGGGTTGCGATAACGACAGCTGTTTCGATTATCGATCCCCCCGATCGAACACCGATCTCGCCTCCTCGTCGTCCGAGTAACCCCTCCGCCACGCTTCCGCGTTTCAGCCCGCGATAATTTACGAGACGCGATAGGAAAATTTTCCACCGGTTGAATTTATGCCGGCCGGACCGTGAACCCGGCGCGCGACTCACTCCGCGGACAGACGCCTTCTCCCCGGGGGTAATAAGTTTCGAGGATGTGGGTCGAAAAATGCCAGGTTTTGCGCGTATCGACACCTTCGAGAGTCTCGCCCAGGCGGTGTCTTTAACGCGGCTTCGAAAGGTCGACAGCGATACACGCTATCCGCGATATTGCTCTGGCAGGCCGGGGAGAAGGAAGAGAGAGCAGCGGCGAGATCCGTGGAGAGAGCGAGAGAGGAGAAGGAGGGCAGGTAGAAGTCGGTTTAGAGCGAAAGACGGCGAGGTATAACACGGGGAAGGAAAAAAATGGCCCGAGCTGTGATTAGACCTTGCCGCCCGGTGATTTGTGACCGAGCGGGCCTGTTAATTGTCACCAAGACGCCCCCACAGTTTTATACCCGCGCGCGTGCACCAGTGCCCGTTGCACCACCTTTTATGCGCCGCTTGTAATGCACTATCAGTTGCAAAGTTTATTTCGTTCGTACTCGTCGCCGGGGAAAAGGAACACGTAATGGCCCCGAATGAACTGCGAGCCGAGCGTAGCGCAGAACGCTTTATAGTCGCCTATCTGCTGGCATGACGACTTGGGCCGCTTCTAAACTCACGGATGACATCGTAGCACTCTCGCCGATAATTCACTCTTCCGCTTGTAATTTAAGTCCGATGTCTTCACCAGGGTTCCCTCCTTCGCGTGAAATACGCCCGGGTTAGTCGCGAGTTATACCCGACTATTCGCCGTGTCCGTAAAATCCTAATAACGACACCGACGCGGCACTCTTCGGCCGCGAGACGCGGCGCGTCGCTAGACTAGACGAGACTAGACGAGACGAGACGGGAGGAAAACGAGGGAAATATCTATATGGAGGAGCGACGAGTCTCTTTCCGGATAGTTTACGAGCCGGGAGAGAAATGGTACGCTACCATTCCGACAACCTTTACCGTGCCTATTAGATGCAACGACCTTTAAGCTTTTTCCATGCAAATTAAAAGACAAACAATCGCGGTGGATGCCGACGCATAGGGAGGGTAGATGGGACTAGCAACGATAAAGAGAAGTACAAGATACCCTCCATAAATGGCGGACGACAAGGACGAAGGGCGACGGTGTCCCGACGACGTGTACGTATGTGGATACGTTTAGGAACGCATCACGCGGGAACGGGGGAAAAGGTGGAAGGGGGCTAGCCGTGCGCGTGCACAATGGCCACGTCCGTCAAGGTTGGATCCTCTTAATTAACTCGACTGGTTACATCGTTCCTTCTCTCGTGGACATTCCGTGTGTGCACTTCCTCCGCATCCCTTCGCGTCCATTCCTGAAGATGCTCTTCTTCGCCGGGGCCCCGTTCCTCGACCTTCCATTCTCTTCTTCCACCGTGCGAGAGAGCGGTATCCTTTTGTCGGGATGAGTTGTGTCGCCGAGTACCAGCCGCTGGTGTCCGTCGTTATTATATCACTCTCATTATGCGCGCTTGCGCCAAAGGCGGTACCGGTCCGATCTCTCATACGTCCCGTTTTGCTCCGGCAACCAGGCGAACGCGAGCCAGCCAACGAGCACCGGAGACACAATGAAGCGCAAACGAGAAACGGGCCAGCAAGGGAAAACGAGCGTGAGACGATTACACCGCGCCGCTGCTCTCGATTCCTCGCAGGTGCTGGCTAGATCCCCGATAACGGCAGAAGAATCGACTTCCGGGGTGGTTGTTACACACACGATACCAGCAGATACGATAACGACACACGTAGCAGGAAGAAACCGGGAGGAACGTTTCTTCGACCCTTTTGTTCCGCGGCGCGTTGTTCCGCTTTTTCAGCCGGTTCGAACAACCTGTTTTCAGGAATTCGATGATATCCACGCGCGGGTCGCAGGTGGAGCGAATTCTTCGCCGAGGATCACCACCACCACCACCACCACCACCGCCGAACGCGGTGTATCTTTTAACGAAGGAAACCGCAGACCAGGGAGAAGACAGAGAGAGAGAGAGAGAGAGAGAGAGCGAGAGAACGTTCCTTCGCGGCCTCGACTTCTTCGGTCAGCTAGCCAGCGAGTTGGCTAGATAGGTAGGTAGGTAGGTAGGTAGGTAGGTAGGTAGGTAGGTAGGTAGGTGGAGAGTGCGTAAAGCGAGGCACGTTACGAAGAAGGCAGCTAGATCGATCTTCCTACCAAGGAGGCCGGTGTATTCCGCGTGACGCGAGAGGTCATTAGGCTCCCAAGCTGCGTCGGATCTCGGATGTCGTCGACGCGGGACGATAAATTTCCGAGGAGGTCCACCCGGGGATAACGAGGATTTAGAGATACGGCAGGAGGGTCCAGAGGAGAGGAAAAGGGCTAGGTGGTGGGGCCTGTTCCTTAACCCTGCCCCGTGGAACCCGTTGATCCCGGTGTCAGTGGAGGAGGATGTCGAGAGTTGTCGCGGAAAGGCCGCGAGGGGCATCCGTAACGACCGTAAACGTAAGGGCGCAAGGAACGTAAACGCGAGCGTAAAGAGCTTAAAACGTGCCTCGTAAACTCGCCTCTAACAATGTATATACTGTATAAACGGAGCGAGAAGTCTCCGGATGAGACTCGCTCGAGAAACGCTCCTCCCCCGACCACCTCACTCTCTCTCTCTCTCTCTTCCTTTTTTCCAACCTATCGCCTTCTCTCTCTCTTTCACCCCGGAACTCGCGAGATATACGAGCGAATGCAACCTGCCCGGTAATGAATGCAAGCCGTAAAACAAGGATGCCTTGATTTACTCACCGGGCTAATGCTGAACGCGCAGTATTAATAAATTATCGGTTATTAAGTGCGCGACCGTCCTTTTCCATCGCGAGGTCCTTTCGTTCCGTTGCCTCCTTTTTTTTTTTCTCGCGCCAGCCTGTTAAACCGAACGATTCGCGCTGCCGTTATCTACGCCTGTTGCGCGTTCCACCACCGAACGGCCATCGCGACCATCGCCGATTTAATTACCCGCCGATCCCTGTGCCGACTCTTTCCTTCGTTCCCCGATATCGCGAGAGATTTTTATCCGACCGAGGAGAACGAGCGATAACCGCTGCGCTACGTCTAGCACGCTCTCTCCGATAGCGCTCGATCGAACGAGCGTATAAGGTAAATAAAATGGCGGCGGGCGCCGTACACTCCCTTACCCCGACGCTATACCCGTGTATAAATGGTCCGTAATCTCGGGACGGGCAGGACCACCATGACCGCTCCGTGGTCTCTCCCGTGTAATACGACAGACTCGTAACTCATATCAGGGCGCCCACGCCCTCAGGTAGCGGCGACAACGCCGGACAACATCGGACACCCAGGGCGAGGACACTCAATTAGGTTCCTCTCCTTCCATCGCGTTCTACCGATAAAACCTCCCTACTCGCGTTTATGCACGGGAAAAGGACGGAGGATTATCAACCTGACGTCGGACACCTTGCGCTCTTTCGCCACCTTTTCTCGCTGCGACGCGCCACCCTTCGCGATTACTTCGCGGTCGCGGAGGAAATTCCTCTTTGGACTTTCCGTTCTAAGAGCTAGGAACTCACCCGGTATCCGGGGAGCAGAATTTCGAGGTAGAAGAGCGACGAGTCGCGGAAGGAATCTCGTCGGTGAAATCTGGTGGCAGAAGAAAGGTCGGTGAAGGGAGAAATTGAGGATGGTTGGTTAGAGGAAGGAGGAGTTTACGGGGTGCCGGAAGGAGCTGGTCGAAGTGGGCTCAGCCGGTGGTCACACACCCACGAAGACGCGGAGAACGACAAGGGCTATTACGACGACTACCACGGCGACGGTGGTGCAGGTACGATCGGCAAGAGATCGGTATAATGAGCAGAACCAATATTAGTCGGTGTGGCCACCGTCCGGCAAAGGAGTTGGCGAACGAGCACCGAGCCGAGGGATCAGCCGGGTAATTGCCATTACGATATCATCTAAATGCTCTCACGGCTGTCCGTAATGAAGACACACACGGACAACACGTTCGAACACCTACGTGTACGCGGGTGGAAATCGACGTACGTATTCGCGACGTGGCGATCTTTCGCGCGTGTGGTTACATCGTACCTTACTCTCGCTGCATCCTCTCTCTCTTTCTCCGCTCGCCACGATCGTCTCTCGTCCTCGCCTTCCGCCGTGACTGCCCAATGCCATCGACGAGATATGAGGCGTGTCTAATTACGCGATCGGTGCACGTCCAATCAAACTGCCTTCCTGTCGGCGATCGCCGTCACCATTATCGCGATCGCCCCTCGAGTCGATCGTCTCACCCTTTTCCGTTCGCGCCTCCCCGAGATCCACCGCCGTCCACGGAGTGTGTCGGTGCTTGACCCCGTGTCGATGAAAACCTCGGCACAATTCCCCGCGGGTAAACCGACTCTTTCTCCTTCTTTTGCTCCGAAAACGCGAACCAGCAGATTCAATCGCCGCATAGGAATGCCGATAATTTACGAGCGGCCAGGTCGGTTGAATAATTTTCCTTGAAAATTGTAAACGCGACACGCAGCGGTATCGGCATAATTATGGCCGTTCGGGAGGAAATCTCGTTAAGTCAACACGAGCTCCGCTGGATACGCGTTAGTCCGCGACTAACCTTTCGACGTGACTTTCCTACGATCAAACTCGTTCCTCGATAAGATCATCGGATGGCGTTACGTTCGAGGCAGGTATGCGCGCGTAATCTCCGATGCTGTTGCACCACGACGACGCACGCGGGTGAGGCGATTTTTCGGTCCGCCTAAAGGACTATCCACACCGTTGCAACATCGCCGCGGCTGCCGCGGGAAAATAGGCTCGGCTTAAAGGGGTGTAATTCAGCGCGCTATCTTCACGCATGATGGCTACCGGTAATTGCAGATTTTACCCGCAATCAGAGCATGAATTTATCGGCCGCGCACGGGAGGCTCGATTACCGCGACTGTTCGTTTGCCCGGCTGAAACGCGGCCGGACCGTTTTACGCCCGGCTTATTGCATCGCGTTACTCGAACCTCGCTAATTAGAGTCGTCGTAATATTCGCGGCCGATCAATGGCCGGGAATCCTGTAGCAATTTGTCATTGGCCGGCCAGTTGGTAATTTCCCTCGTAAAATTTCGCAGGATCACGGTAAACTAGCGCCGGTTATTTACGCTCCTCGCCGCGGGTGAAACGGCCGCGGGATATGTTAATGCCGCGAATGAAAAGCTCGGATCGGTTAGAGAGTATCGCGGGAATCGATGCTCCCGGCCGGCTATGAAATAATTACTCGAGGGTTATGCGCCGGCGGTGGAGCACGGCGATCGCAAGAAGCCGCGTATGAATTAGAAACGTTTACGCGCGTCCGAAGCGGAGCGGAGCCGGTGATTCAACGACGTCTCGTTTCGCCGCGGCGATATTCGTTTCGCGAATGGACTGTGAAAACGTCGAGCATGTTTCTACGGGAGAGGACTCTTTTTGTGAAAGTCTGCGGTTACGCGTACCTCCACGGCGGATTTTTCCGCCGCGAGACAGGGTTACACGGTTTTCTATTTACACGTATGTAGATTAGCAGTATTCACCGCTTCCTGATCGACGTCTCATTGCGAACACGATACACGCTCGCGGGAGAATATATCCGGCGAGCCTAACGCACCGCGGCGCGCATGTTTGCAGTGCAAACTTGTCAAAAGGCGTGTTCGTCGAATATGGGGGCACTGAGCTCCGACAACCTGGGTGGCAGACACGTTTCGAATCTCGTCACCCTAGCGATCCTGGGTGTTGAACCCGTTTCGCTCAACCGATCAGAAAAGATGAACCGACAGGCGAGTCGCGCGAGTGCCAGCCTTTTACGAGTGCGTTTAACAAAACGTCGTTTAATGAACTGCACGCGGTCGACGTATCGTACGCCGTGGCCCACGCCTCTGCTATCCTATTAAAAGAAACCCACTCTTTCCCCGTTCTTCGCCCGTTCTTTGCCCCGCGAGAACGGTGGAATCGAGAGACGATTTAATGATTCGCTAACGAAGCGAATACTTGCGCGACGGTGGTGGCAGGAAACGGCCGAGAGCAGAAAATCCAGCGAGATTCCTTCCTCGGTCACGAATATCTCGTTCCGCGATCGTCCTGCTGCTCCAATATGCAACAGTGTATGCCTGAAAATCCGTCTCGACTTACAGATCAATTAACTTAACGACTGGCAGGTACGATAGCGGCGAGTTAACGCGGGGTTTCGCGTTAACACGCGGCCGAGAATGCCCTTAGAACCGCTTCGTGGTCCGTTCATAAAGGCGCATAAACACGAGCGTGTCGACGTCGCGGGTTTATTAACGCCGACAATTATACCGCCGCCGGCTAGGCGTGATTTACAAGGGGAGTTCGTGAAACTTCGCAGCCTTCGGTCGTCTGTTTAGCCGGTTAACCGGGTACCTATCTACCTACCTGCCTGCCTACCAACCAGACACCGGCCGCGTTCTCGAAACACGGAAACGCTTCCTGGAAGCGTGTTCCTGCGGACCGGCAGAGTACCGGGGAATTTTGAACCCGTCGGCTGTCGCGCGAAACACCTCGAGATCGTGATCCGCGATCGGTATGGAATCGCGGCGATGCGTTTCGAGTTGCTCGTCCGCCGGGGAACGTCGCGGAGAAATTACAGGCGAAAGGGAAAGAGCGAGGGACGAAGGAGAGTCTAAAGAGAGGATAAACGAGTCCGCGGTACCTGTGACTTGCCACGTAACTCTTTCTATAGCGAGCAACCGGCCCAAGAATGTGGCTACCTTCTGTTCCGAGAAGAAAGCCAAGTGGACTTGAACCCTGGAAAGCCGCGGTCTCTACCCCGGGACCAGGATTCCCCTAATTTGTTTGAGTGAAACAATATCGAGTTACGACCGATGCTATCGCTGAAACACGCACGTGCTACGGCGCACGGAAGGTTCATCGCAGCCCTCTGACGAGCTACCGTGCCGAGCTATCTTCACGAATCTCCTTGCTCGCTCCGAAAAGAAGAAGTGGTAGCAGCGGGGACGGAGAAGAAGCAGAAGAAGAAGAAGAATAAGACGAGAAAGAAGACGAAGGAGGAGAAGAAGAAGAAGAAGAAGAAGAAGAAGGAGAAGAACGAAAGAGCCGGAGAAGGCGACTCCCTTACGACGCACGCGAAACGAAGGATTTCTGCTGCGACTGTGTACGCGTACCTTCAACGCGTGTCTTCTATCGCGAGATTTCGGTATCGCGATAGAGGAGGGGGAACAAAAAGGAAATGGCAGACAGAGGACTTTTTTCTCGCGAGACGCCTTTTGTTCGGTCGCGCGAACGTTCGGTGGAATAAAGCTCGACGATAAGGATCTCGCGGGTTTTGTATCGCGAAGAAAGTCGGTTTCGACGCGTAGATCGATTGGCAGACGGGGTCGAGGACACGACCCTCGCGCGCCCCCTTCGATCTAACGGGGGGAGCGCGAGCACGGGGTTCCGGTCACTCTTTGCCGAAGGAGCCGTGTGTCCGTAGCTCCGTAGAACGTTCCCTACTACCGTGGAAACTCTTTGACAAGCCGACACGCCACCCAGCGCGCGAAATTAGGGCCGTATCGAGCAAAAAAGGCCCGATATCCCGAGCTCGACAAGATGTCGCTGCTTAAAATTCCACCCATGGCCCGTACGACGTGGCATCAATGATGGATCCACCTTCTTCTTCTTCTTCGTCTTCTTCTTCTTCTTCCACGCCGTCATCCTCTTTTTCCTGGTCCTCCTCCGCCGGGGAAACCAAGAGGAAGAGTGACAGGAAAGGGACGGTCGGTGGAACGTCGAGAACGAGATCCGAGATGCGAGTCAGGGGACACGAGAAACTGTCACGCGACATCTGTGAACGTCACTCAATGAAGTGTCAAAACAACGATATCCTCCGCCGCGACTAGGATTGTCCTCTTCCCTCTTATCCCGCGTCCTTTCTTTCCGCTTTCGTTTTATTTCATCCCACCGCGGTGCGGTACTTTCCTTCCTTTTTCCTTTTTCACCTCGCCCGGCAAGAGAAGCCCTCCATCGAACACGTCGTACGCGCGTGCGGACCAATCGCATTTATTAAGGCGCAGTGTCACCGAACACGTTACCTCCGTCCACCTTGTACGCGTACCTACAGCCTCGAGGTGTCAGCCACATCGATCGAGAACAGGTCGCGACGCGTGTCCCCCCATCGTGTATCCTAACGAGACAAAACGAAGCAATCGAACCGGTCGTCTCGACGCATCCGCCGTGCGCCTTCTCCGCGCCTCCGATCCTTCCCAATTTCCACCTTCCGCCAACTCCCGGCTAATTGGCATTTTGCCATCGCCAATTGGAAAATTCTCGTTCTCGTTCTCTCATGACCCGTTCGAAATCCGTTTCGTAGTTCCTCCTAGAGAAATTTCGAGACGGTTAGACAAGGTGAGAAGAGGGGAGCGGGTGGACGGCGAGAAAATAGGATCGTGGAGGGAAATTACGCGAGGCGTAACGATACCGATGATAGCGCGTCATCCCGTAGAGAGGCGGTGTTTTACCTGAAGATTCGAAACGTGAGAGGAATGCCGGGTTGAAATCGGCCAGGTCGGAGCCCGCGGGACGGACAAAGGGGATCGTGATTCCCGTCCGTCAGTCTCCGTATCCTGTCTCCGCGAAAGAAACAAGATCGTGTGAGGAGGATGCCGGAGGAGGTTGCGACGAGGAAGCGGCGAAACAAGAAGGGAAGAGACAGAGATGGAAGGGAAGCGGATAGAGAAGAGTTGGTCGACGAAGGGAGGAAAAGGGCGAAGAGAGTCGTTTTGAATGCCCTGTCTCCTTTCGGAGAGCCGGATGCTCTCTCGTCTCGGGCGGACGCTTCGTAAGCGTAATCCAGTTTATGAAACCCTGGACGCAACAGCGTGCATGGACGTACTGGTGCATGTACGCGAGGATCGGCCGTGTGTGCGTAGCCGTATGAATGTACACCTTCTATTTTGTCGGTACGGCGCGAATGGACAGGAAACGGCTCGGTCTGAATACTTCTGGAATTGGATTAAGACCATTCTAGACCGGAGCCACGAGGCTGTGCCCTCGTACAGTTTCGTCACGGCTTCGCCGATGCCGCGAACCCACCGATACCTCGCTGACCGTTCCTCCGATTTCCCGATGGAAAGCCGACGGATTATCCGGCGAATATCTTTTCGTTTTTTCTTCTTCCGTCCTTTTCTTACCGCCTCGACGGATCATCCGGAAAGTCGTCCGGCTTCCGTGGAATTACTCGATCTTCGGGGATGAACGCGCGGCTGATCGTAGTTTACGGCGGCCTAAGTATCCCGTGATGAAGCGAGATACGAGCTAACGATCCCTAATTTATGAAGGGTAATACGCGCACGCCTCTCCGGCATCGGAAACACTTTCATATTTCTCCGTCGCGGCAGAGGAACCAGCTCATCGAATATTCCGCGCGCATAATCTCGCCCGTGCCCCTAACGAGTTACCAGCTGCCGCTAATTGCGCAATTAGTTTGAATTTGGGCGGAACCGCGCGCGTCCCGTCTCGAGAAGCTCGAAGCCAGACGTGTGCCCGGTTAACTTCGTGCCAACCCGGGAAGAAGCCGCGTGGGGGGCAGGGGGCAGGAAAAGCTGAGAAAAGGAAAAAAAGGGAAAGGAGGAAAGGAGAAAAGGAGGAAAAGACGAAGGGGGCAAAAAGCAGCGAGGTGGCGGGTAAAAGAGAGGTGGACGGCGAGAGGAGAGAGAGGAGAGGGGGAGCGAGGGAGACGAGAACCGCTAATTAGGCGCCGCGCGCGAATACCGTGTCGGTATATATCGGGCGCCGTGATTATGGCTAAGCGAAGTCTCGTACGTCGAGAGCGAGAAGGAGAGCGAGATGGAGAGCGGGGGAGAGGGTGACGGAAGAGACGAGGGAGAGCGAGAACGACTAGGTACGTGCGCGGCTCATACGTGGGCTTCATTAACGGGCCGTGTTAATTAGTCGCAGATAGCCGATCGGCCGTGGTTGGTATACGGTAAGGCAACCTCGTCGATGCCCTTCGTCCTGGAGGCAGCCAGTCTGCACACACGCTCGGCGCTGCTCGTCGAGAAAAAACCTACGTGATCCTTGATTTTCATCGAGTCCACGTGGACCCGGGTCAAGAAAAGTCATTCGTTTAACAAGGTTCCAGGATAAACCGTAACCAATTATAACGGGACGTTTGATGACCACCCGTATGCTCTATTTGTTCTTACTCCTTAGTCGCCCTTATCCCTCGAATTTATTCCACGCGAAACCCTTTCCTCGTTCGATTCGAGAACGAAAGACTACGAACGGGAGACGGTATAATCGGAACGGGGTAGATCGGAATGATCGAAAGTCGTTGATCGATCGCGGTTTAAAGCTTACCTTTGAAATTCCGTCGTCGCTATCCCCCGCGAGAGGAAGCATAAATCGGCGCGCGCGCGCGCGTAATGCTCGGAAATTGTTGTCTGAAATTGATTAGACACGGAACGCGTCGAGTAATCAGGAAATATGGTGTACGAGGCAAAAAGGCCGGTTGAGATCTAGAATAAAGCGTGCAGCGAATATACGGAACGAGACATTAACGACACGTGGTGAGGCACGCCTACCGACAAGGCGGCGCAGGTTAGCCAACCGCTTGGCGCAATTAACATTAGAGCCGATCAGAGAGGCTCGGCTGAACAACGTTAATTAACGAAACGAAACGAGACGAAACGAAAGGAAAGGAACGAAAGGAAACGAAACGCTGTTCGAACGTGGAGACTTTGGTCCCGAGGCGACTGGGAAAGAGGGGGTGTGCAGCAACTGCTGGAAGCGCAACGAGACGGCGGCACCTTTCGTCTCTAGCACAAACTATCCGCGGCCAGGCTATTTAACAGTTTTCAGGCTGTCTCCGCGCGTCAGGTACAAGACAGGAGACGAGGACAGCGTCCAACCTTCGTCCGCGATGCTATGCATCGTTGCACCGGCTACCGCGTCGCGGATCCGCCGCAAAGATCCTTTGCGGTAAAGCGGCTGCACTTGTTCATTAAAACGGGAAGATTGTTTATCCCGGGTTGGTTAAGGAGCGGTTTTTCAGCCGATCCAGCCTCGTCTATTGTTCGCCGAACGAAAATACGTTTGTTAGAACAGGCAGGTACACGCGAAGCTGTATATCAGGGAACACAAAAGGCAGAAGGAGGTGGAGAGGGAAGGAGGTGGCCGGCGGAGGGGCGGGGGAATAGAGAAATGTAGAAAGTCAGGCGAACCGGCGGATGACGGGAAACAAAGGACCGTTTTCTCGATGCATTATAATAATAAAGGCCGAAGTCACCGGTTACTCGACGAGTCACTCTCTGGTCATGCACCTACACCTCGGCTTAGCGGTCGAAACGTGGAGTGGGCACAGCCGGGGTCGTTTCTTCAATGGAATGGTGGGCGATCTACCATGAATGGAGGTCATTTATTCGCATTCAGCAACGTCCGACTGCATCGTGGACCTGCCATTGTGTGCAGCAGGACCAAGACTATACGGGGGCAAAGTCTATGATCTGACAAAAAACTCGGACACCTCCGACATGACACCGCGACCGGAGGTGACGTCTATCTCTCCTCCTCCGTTCCCTTGAATCATTTTTAAAGGGTATCTCTCGCGTCCTGTCTTCCAGCGTATATGTACATTGAAAGATCGCTTAGCCACGGATCCTTTTACCAGGGACTTTAACCTTGCTTCTGACAGTCACAGAACGACTGTATCACAATGATGATGGAGCGACGAGCAGTTAAAGGAATCGCGTTCTCTAGCCAGCCAGGAGGTTACCGACCTCTCTAGGAATAATTCTCAATCGGATACCACGATAGGAGGATAGTTGTCCGAGCCACTCGGCTCGTGTCCGTAATAGTAATAATTGATGCTGATTAACGCTGAACCCTGCCAGCAGCGGGATACGAAAGAGGCCATCGAAACAATCGCGTTGGAACGGCCGAGCGATGTTTTCCGCGTAAGCCACGATGGATCATAGAGTATCTCGCGGGCTCGGTCACCGCATGAAATTCAAAGCGAACTCGTGTGAAACTGCCGCTGCCTCGATAGCTCGATGCTCGGTATACATGCAACGATGTCCGGGTGGTTCATATCGCGTAATCAAAGGCGAACTGCTGAGACATTGGTTCCCCGTACGCGTCCACAATGCGAAACAAGTGGTATAAGCACTGGCGGTCGCGCAACACGTGCTATTGTGCGTGGCCATGTGTATACGCATAGAGAACCCCGAAGAAAAGGCTGTAAATCCCCGAGTTCTCTCATGCGCGTTTCATTGTGCGCCGTGCTTACAATCTCGCTCGTTTCATGGCAAATCCTTCGTCAGGATAACCTGTACCGCGACGTGTGTGGCCTGCGTGAACGCGTCGCCTTCTGCTCCACGAAATTCATCGTATTCGCAATCCCACGCAGGCCATCGCAACGAGAACACCGCCAGGAAATCGAGATTCCGAGAAGACAACCACGCTGAATTCGGTACATGATGCTGCTAGGCGTGGCCGAGAACACTCGTGACTTCTGTCACGCGGGAAAGTGGATCAAGACCGTTGCCTTCCTATCTACCGAACCAACGAATTTCCTTTTACAAAGTACTTTCGAAACGCGCGGCGAACGTCCGAACGAATCATCCGGGAGACAAGGCGGAGAACAAAGACGTTATCTACGGCGTGTCTGACCTGACGTTAAGCGTCCGTTGGGTGGGTCCGAGCGTTTCCCGACTATTACCAAAACATCGGACCCTGGTCTTGGCAACAGGTGGGCCACGCGTTGTCCAGGAGAAGGATCCACCCCGTGGACCCTCGTCATTGATCGAGATGGCCACGCACGAGAGCAAGGTGGTCGAACCCATGGGGGTGGACGAGCTCGACCGTTTTTCCCGACACGAGGATCGATTTATTATTGGCAAGGTGGCGGATAGCTCGTTCCGTGATCCCTAGAGGGTCCATATATAGCGCCAGACACGCGCCATGTGGAAGCTGAACTTGCCGTGATATATTGCGGGGGTGCGTCGAAAATGCACGTGAAAAATCGTGCACGATTCGTCGTGGGCGTCACCGAGAGTATCGGGAAAACAAAAATAGACAAAGTATCATTCCGGTTAAAAGGAAGGCGTCGAAACTCGAAGTTTTAGAGCGGAAGGGAAACGCAGAGAGGAAATGATCGGAAGAAAAACCTGCGGATTCGGAGTGGATAGAGAGACGCAACGTCATCGCGATGTCGTTGCAACGTGGAAGCGACTGCAGCTGACATTTACCTGAAATATCGACTCGTGTCGTCGGTGAAAATCAAATAGGGAACACGCGGCTGTGCATAGACCTGACAGTTGCGGCTAGGAACGAGCCCGAAGTTCCTCGGGTGGCCACATGGTGCAATTAAAAACGGCGCCGACTCTCTTTGTGCCACGCGTCCCGGAGGTGCCATATGGCTCTTCGGCACCCTCTTTGGTCCTCTTCCCTTCTCGAGGGTCGCGCTAGATAACTAAGTGGCTAAGAACACAGAGTGCGTCCTCGAGGATATCTTCTTCTCTCGTGAACCGAACGAGTCCTCGTGCACCGGTGCTAACCGAGAGAAACGTACGCTCTGTGTTCGGTAGGTCAGTAATTCCCTGCATCGAGTCGAAGAGAGCCGGTAATCTCGTTAATTCCGGTCGCGCAGGGAAGGTTTGACCTTTGGATCGAACGAGGGATGTACCATGGGAGATCTTTAGAACCACTTCCGCGTGTAAAGACCGTTAACCATAAGCGCATCGCCGCAGGCCTCGCGGTTAGAATAATTTCTGCGTTTCTGTGCCAACGACTCCGCAGGACTCCGCCTTTCGTCCCTTTATCCACCTCCCGTTAACTCCGATTTCGTGACGATTCCAGTGGATGGTACAAACGAGTAGAAGCAATCGACCAGTCGATGTGCCGTTCCGATCTTCCGCGGCAATCAAGTGCACCGGCCAGCCAGCAGGTTATTTATTCCTCGCTGCATTTGGGGTCGAAACGATCTCGACCGAACGGGAAATATTCCAAGAATAGACCATCCCTGAGATTGCTCCGGACGCTTTTCGCTTCTATCTCGGAAGCGAAATATAAGAACGGGAGATTAAAGGAAAGAAAAACACGGCGATTCGTTTGATCAGCTGCGAAAGGTCTCGCGGGTCACACGGAGGAGCTCGAGTGTGAAGAAAAAGGCGTGGAATCTTACGTGGAAATCTGAAAGGATTGCGAAAGCCTCCGGGTTGACAACGAGGTCCAGGCATCAAAGATGATCTCCGTGAGTTCGTACGGATAAAGACGAGGTGCACGGGAGAAGAGCCACCGGGGAAAACGCCTTTCTATCCGTTCTAGCTCCATTCCCATGCAGAACGTTCTCTGCTGCGCGGAGAAGAAGGGGAAGGGCGGAAAAAACAGGGAGAATAGAGGACGGTTTCCAAGATTCGGGCAATTCTGTGGGAAAGGAATGAATGAACGTCGTACCGGTGTCCTGCGGTGCTCTAGTATTATTCCGCGGGACAATGGAGCCTCAAGGACAGGCTGTTCGAGAACGGAGGGGCACCGGAGCACTCCTCGAGAAAGGGAGTAATCGAACAAATTAGAAAAAAGGACTACGTACCCTCTTTCCACCCTTTCTATCCTACGATTTTCCAAACATAAAACCTCTCACCTGACCGATTTGTGTGTCGTGGCTACTGGAGTCTCACGAGCGAATGATAAATCCTGTTTTCGAACGGAACAGGACTTTCTTGCCGCGCGATGCTAAGAAGGCGGCGTTCCGCCACTGGGCCTCGGAGCGAACGGGTGCGCAATTTGGAATTCCTTGCGGCTTAAGCAGGCCCGAAGGATCAGGTGTGGTCGGTCCCTTTGCGTTTTCTGCATAGGTGTCGTCGCGTCGCCGCGACGGGCCCCGGCGACAAAGGGCCCGAATCCGCGTAAAAGCGAGTTGCTCGCCGGATAGACAACGCGTCGGCGAAACTTCAGAGGGCGGAACGCGCGACGAAACGGGGCCAGCTCCGGAAGGTGCCGGTGGAACGGAGAGGGAAGAAGGTGGCCGAGGGATGAGGCGAAACCTTCGTCGCTCGCGGCGCGTATTTCGCGATGCGCTCGGCGCGACGCGGCCGAGAAAAAAACTTGTCAACAACGAGAGACCGGAGGGAAAAAGCGCATTGTACGGAAGAAGGAAAGGAGGGAGGAGAGAGGAGAGGCAGAGGCTGCTCTTCGCCGGAGACGAGAGATTAGCAGCGATGCTCGGCTGGTAAAAAAGCCAGTCCACCGACTGAATAATGCCCGGTTCTCGGGGAACTCGTTGCCAGGAATGCGAGACGTTTCAGCCCCGAAACGCCAGCGTCCGCTCGTTGCCTCGTACAAATTTGCTCTAATACGATAAAAACGCGAACACGCCGGGTATTTACTTCACAAATTTAACCGGCCAAGGGGATAAAGAATCCGAGGGCGCGCGACTCATGCGACCGGTGAAATATCCACGGATTACTCGCAGCCGGAGTTCCTTCGAAACTCGTACCTCGAAGGATCCGAGAGAAAGAAAGAAGGAGGAAAAAATAGAAGAAAGAAGGAGCGGGAGGAAAAAAGATTACATCAGGTGCAGCGTTGCGATAAGCCAGGTTTCAACGAAAGACTGGATATATTTTCGTTCTTTTTTTCCCTTTTTACACAATTGCGCGCGCAGGTTCATCGAAGGAGAAAAAAAAAAGGACGGCGGAGTCTATTATTCGATTGGCCGGTGAAAACGACGGGGTCGCCGTGGAGAAAGATCGGCGGTGCATCGGTGCACAGTGTGGGGGCGTTCTTTCGCAAGAATAGGAGTAAGAAGTAAATCCGTGAGGAAAGGAAGAAAGAGGAACGGACAGGTCTCTAGCCTGAGAAGAGAAAAAGACGTCGGCTGAAATGTAAACACGATAAAATCAACAAGGAACACCGAGGCCGCGGAACAGAGGCGCAAAGAGAGCCAGATAATTCTCGATACCGTGACGACACGATCGAGAGGAACCAACAGAGCCATGAGGGATTCTTCTCTATTCACCGGGGTTTTTACGCTGAATGGAACGTTCGACCGGTGTGTACAGGCCGATGTATACCTATGTATGGGGTACATCCAGGCTCTATGGAAACGTAAGGTGCAAGGTATTGTCGCGCGGGCATGAATGGACGAAAGAATGGAGGCTGGAACAAGTGTACCGACCCACAATGCCGGGAATGCGTGGAATCCAGAGTGATTTATGAAGTCAGTCTTCGCGAGCTCATCGACGTTGGCCGGTGTTCAGGCCCGAAGGACGGGCCTCGGCGACGACAACGACGACGAGGACGATGGGCCAAGCCGACGCCCACACGGCCCGGAGCGTCTCTATACCCGCTGCCAATTACCGATACCGTGAACATTCATAAATCGTAATTCGTTAATTCGCGGTGTTCGTGAGCGGCGTGCGAGAGCCAGGCGTGCGTACGGCTAGCGGGATTCAAAATACGAACGTCCAAGTCCGCCTGCGGCCGGAATGCTATTCATTCGGTTCGAGAGATTCGCGTGGCCATTGTTCATGAGTTATGTTCTCGTAACGAGAAACGAGGCTCGGGACGAGGTGCACGATGTTAACAGTCGCCGATCCGATCGTCCCCTCGGTTTTGTAACCATTCGGAAGATGCGAAATAACGGTGTGCCGAACGGGTTCATTTTTTCCGACGATCGCCGAAAAAAAGAAAAATTCGATAAGTTTAAAAAAATTTATAGCTGGTATATTCGTTTTCGTTTCACGATCGCGCGCAGATCGGTCGACGTTCCGTGAACCGACAGGGAACGAAGAGAAGTTTCCCGAGAAAAAAAAAAAAAGGTTATCGGGGTGGATACAATGGTTTCACCGAGTATATACCTATGGTATGCCTATCGGAAACGATATTCACCGTGGAAGGTTTCGGTTAGTCGGATGAACGAGACTATTATTCGATTGTTACGGTGGCGGGTCGCGAACGCAGTTGTACACGCGTGTGCGCGCGTGTCCGTGTGACCCTCGAAGTCGGATTACGTTATGGAGTTTCTGGAGTACCTTCAACCTAACCCGTGTTACCTGGACACCCTCTCCCCTCCCACTTTTCTCCGGCGCTCACGACTTCTTCTTTCTCGCATTCTTTCGCCGCTCAGGTACGTAATACGGCGTGCAAGGATGCGCTATACCTTCGAGGGCCCATTAATTTTTAATGGTACATTTTCGGGTATCGAATGAGGACAGCCATAAGGCGACAGTGAAGCTGCGTTTTTAAAATGTATGAACCGTTCGTTCGACGAAATCGTTAAAAAGTTAAATGTATCGGGGATTGGCCGGGGCCGGGAGAAAACTAAAGGCAACGCGGGAGGTTAAATAAGGTGAATCAGGGAAAAAGATCACGCGCGTAGATTTTATTATACGCGCGAGACCGTGTCCCGAGATTCTCTTCCCTATAAATCTTGGATCCCGGTCCTGTTTTCGTGCTCGAGCACTCGAGCGTGCCGGCTAAATCTCCCCGGCACAAAGGATTTCATAAAGTGGGTGGAACTTGTAAAGTGACCTTTTATGATCCCGATGAATGAGTGTCACGTGAACCGCCGCTACAATGCGCCGGGATTTTCCAATTTTCTGTGTCACAGTCGCCGGGTCGTGAGAGATCGAATAGGTCGTCGTGTGAACGGGCAAACGGGCTTAAAACGGGAACAATTTTCACTAAGTTGCGGAGAATGGAGGCCTCACCCGGCTTTTGAGCGATGCGAACACGACAAAGCGGTAATGGACTCTTGCCACGGCTGATGTCAGAAGTGAAAGTCGCGTTTCGTCGTTTCCATTTCGTCCGTATTATTCCACGAAATCAGTTTACTCTTGTCAACGATCGCGCGGGCCGCTTATCGAAAGCACCAGGACAGCGTTAAGTGCCGAGACACATAGGGAGAAATGGAGAGAGGGGGAGAGAGAGCGGGGAGGGAGGTGGAAAGAAAAAAGGGAAGGAAAAAAGAAAAGAAAGAATAAGAGGAAACGATACACGGTGCAGGTCTCGGAGAAACGAGTTATTTGCCTCGTTCGCGCTACCGAATATCATTAGACAGACCCCATTAACATTTAAAGCACCGTGTCCACGACCACCGAGATTCCACCTTCGATCAGGATCCCATTGATCCGTGTTGGCTACGAGCAGACGGGAATCCACCTAATGATGTTGATCAGTCAATAGAGTTGACAGAGAGACCGAGATCGGATCGGTAGTAACGCGTCCACTTACGTGTCCCATTAGAAATGAAATTCTTACCGACGAGATATCTCGTCTAACGAACCTGCCTCAATTTCCTTCGGACAAATATGGATCGAGACGAAAAGGACGCGTTAACGAATTGGCTTTTTCTCCTTCGGCCTATCGCGAGGGATCGCGGCGAGAAGGAAAAAAGAGATACAGGAGAGAAGGTTAAGAGCCGAAGATCGCGAGATACTCGGTTTCCGCAGGTGGTGTCCCGATCGTGAGGAACAGTTCCCCGGAGTATTCGAAAGTAACGGTCCAGCCAATGACATCTCTTCGATCTCCACGGAATGACGTGACCCCTGATCGGTCATCGAACGATCGGACTTAACCTCGAGGATTCTGCGATCGATTGGTCATTGTTCTCTCTCTCATGTCTCTCGTGCCACTAGCAAAGGAATCGAAGACTCGAGACGCTTTGACGCAGAGTCCGTCTCCCGACGTCGGAAAAATCGAAAGGAAAATCGCGACGGCGACGCCTCGATATCGGTAAACGCGGAAAGGTCTAGACCGAGTCACGGATACGTTCCGCGGCACAGACGGGAGGATGCTTTGTGTCTCGACGAGGAGAGGAGAGGAGAGGAGAGGAGGCAGCGCGCTGGAAGAGACGCAAAATCGTGCGAGGGCGTGACTGGGAACACTTGGACGTTCCACATCTAGGATTCGCTTCGTGCCCTAGTGGCCGTACGGAACATACGGTACCCGTCGTTTTCTCAGCGGCGAATCCCGCTTCGAGTAGAGACATCCCTGCAGCATATCGAGCGGAGCCGGAGCAACGAGTCGGGGCAATGGTAATGACACCTGATACTCGAGCGTCTCGACGAACGCGTGACCCGGAAACCGACCCGAGGCCATTTTTCGAGTCCTCGTCCAAGAGAAGCGGACGCGACGTTCCGCCGCGATCTAGATGCCCGCTCCTCCTCCTCCTCCTCCTCCACCGCCTCTTGGTCCTCTTTTATTCTTCCCCTCCTTTTTCACCTCTGTCTCCTCTTCTTTCTCCTCCGTGGCGTTCTCCACGGCGTTCTCTGCCTCTCCGCTACCTCGAAGCCTCGCCGAGGCAGTCGAACTTCGCACAGCCGTGCCGAGACGCTCTTCTTCGTAGCACCGAGAGTCCGTGTAATACCATACACACAGAGGAACGGGCGAGATTAGAGGGACGATGGTCTCAGCTCCGACCGTCCTGGACCTACGGAGTCTACGGTCTCTGGAGGTCAACCCGCTTTGGGGCATCGTGCTAACCGCACCGGTGGATCCTTCTACCCGGAAACGGGTTTCTATCGGCCTCTCGCGCGCTCGATCCTAGGGTAAGGCGCTGCTGCCTCCTTCAGTCGCCTCTTCGTTTTCCGGTTACGATCACTCATAGGGGTTTTATGGTTTCTTTGCTCGAAGGCGGAATGCATTCTCCTCGTATCGACGGGCCGGTTATGAGAGAACCGCATTAGACCGAGGATATTGAATTTTGGATATCGTTTCCGCGACACGACCACGCGACCGATCGTAAAGAATCTCCGCCTCGCTGGTGAAAAATACGCGCGGAACTATAGGATAGACCGGGATTAGGAATTACGTCGGAGAAAGGACGCCTGTATCGAGATACGAGGCATCGATGGAAGAGTACGGTGTGACGGAAGAGCGAGAAAACGAGTCGGTTCTGTTAGAAACGTAACACAATAGGCAGCGAATCGAATTAAGCAATATCCCTGGATCGATCGGCCACGTACACGGCTTCCTACCCGAGGTTGTTACGAAGATGAACCTTATACGAGCCGGGTAGCCGCACCTCCGTGCCAGATGATTATCCGTTCCCGGAGGATCGTCAGAGCAGAGGCACACGACTTCCTTCCTCAATTCTCGTGGCAATCAGACCGCGATTTCTACCCTCCCATAGACACAACGGGCAATTAGTTCGTCGAGCGTGTATCGGAGTGTATCGACCGATCGGCACGGCGGCTGGCGTCCTGCTGCCGTTCGTGATTTATGCCGCATTGTCTTCTGCCCCACAGCAGCGGTCGTATAGCTTCGACCGTTCAAATCCATCCGTCGTTTATATATCCCTTCCTCTTCCATCGTTGCTTCTTCCACCTCTGTTCGAATCACTCGCTCTCGATATCGTGATTCGGTATCGTTGTTCCAGTGCCTCGAACCGGCGAGCTGGTTCTACTACGCGTGACCGAGTCCACCTTCTCTTTTCTTCTTTCCTCGCCGAACCACGCGGTGCCTCTCCTCCGTCGCTCGATGCCACGCCACGCCACGCCACGCCGACGCTGTTGCCGAGGAGAAGTGCTCGTCGCGGCGTAACCTCATTAGTCGCCTGATGTCTCTCTTAATTGCCCGCCTTCCTCCCCGCCGTTTATTTATTGGCGCCGATCGTGATCGCCCATGGGTCGTCGCGTACCGTACCGTTCCTCCTCGACGAATCTTACTCCGCCTTCGATCCCGTTTATGATTCCCTCTTTCCTCCGCGTCGTGCCGCGCAGACGCTGTCCTCGTGGAAAAATTCCGCGTTTCTCCGGATCGGTTGCGGAGGGGGTGGCTGGCTGGCGAGATCCATCTATCGGCACGTTTCATCGTGGCCGGGTGAAAAATCGAGACGCGGACACGTCCCTCGTGTTTCTCCCGTGTCACTGTACCACGTGGCCATATATTTTCCAAGAACGGACGTCGACTCCCCAACATCCCCGGCCCCGTCCGTGTATCGATCTCTTCTCGCGAGTGATCGATGCGGAGATCCCAGGCTATGGTCTCGTCGATCGTCACCGTCGTCGATATCGTCGTTGTTACCCGATGATTTAAGTTCCTAACCCGAGACTCCTGCTGTCAGCCGCAACACAACGCCGTTCCCACTTCTACGCGGACTGCTGCACCCTGTTCCCTCTTCTTCCTCTTACCCTCTCCTCCTTCTTATCCACTCGCCGCTTTTTTCCGTTACTTATTTTTCATGAATTACGACTGTTTCGAAACATCCCCACGGACACGCGAGTCACGTACGCGTGCTCCGGCGTGCGTCGTAATTTATACCGAGTATATTGGTCCGCGTACCGTACCGCCGAGATCTGCTCATTGTCCCAGAGGTAGTTCCACCTACGACGGATACCCGATACGTATGACCCTCGATCACCACCGAAAATCCTCCATCCGCTGTCTCGGCCGGGAATTTACGTCGCCGCGGCGGGGACACGCGCTCGGATCGGCCACGCCGCGCTCCAGAAGGATAATATCGTTCTACAAATCGGACAGCACGCACGCGTAGAGCGTGTTCAGGTGCGGCCGGGGTTCGGAACACGGCCGCAGACGGAACGGAAGAGGGAAAAGATAGGGAGGAAAAGGGAAAGGAGAGAAAAGGAGAGGAAAAAAGTCTTATAGGTAGGATCGCGAGAGGATGGAAGAGGTAGATCCGGAGGGCCGGTGGAGAGACCCGCTGAGTTATGGACACATTCGGGATTTCTTCAGGTTGTACCTGCTGGCACTGGTTAGAGGGAAAGGGCATAGTGCTTTATTGAATTGGGTTACATGATTTACGATACCGCCTTCCGATCTCGCTCGATCAGCACTCCCTGTCGAGGTTGACTCGTAACGCTTAACCCCTTTCGGGGTACTTGCTCTTTGCCTGGCCTTTTTATCGGAAACGCGCCGTTCTCGCCGCTCCGGGGCAAACAAATCTCCGACAGGTGTCGATAATCGGCGAATTCGCGGAATCAGGTGCGAAGGAACGATAAAGCCGATCGCGCGATAGCGAATAGCGGAAGACGAGGGTATAAAACGGATCGCGGAGATCGCTCGACTTCCCGTCGCTGGTCGCCGCGATATTAGACGCTTCGTCTTATCGCGACGGCTCGAAGACAAATTTCCGACAAGCGAGGACGTTAAATATCTCCCTCTCTCTCTCTAACTCTCTCGCGAAGCGTGGAATGTACACGCGATATCAAGCGGTCGAATGAGAAATGTAAATTCTCTCGCGGCGTAGACCGCGATGTAATTTAGCGATGCTCGAGAAACCTACCGATCGTCGAGAGGATTGTAGGTGCGCGCTCGCGGAGAGATATTAGCGATAAGGTGTATCTGCTTCAACCTGTTGCACGAGCGATATTACCGCGGATTGATATAGTGCCGCGTCCCGGTGAATATGTTGCTTCGTGTACTGTTCAGCATAATGACGTTGTACAGTAATGGCATGGTAATCACTGCAACTATTAATACACCGACGCGATATTTGTTCTCGAGCCACGATCGTTCAGCGATCTCTAGCGCGGCCGGGATAGTAGGCCGCCGATTATTAAGCACGTATCCGTGCGAATTATAAAGATATTCCGCGCGCGGGTTTCGCGCGTTTTCGGTGTCCGATAGACATCGAGGTAGCCGCCTCGACGCGGTTTCTATTCTCGGGAATAGAATCGTTCGATGGTAATTTACGAGCGGCGCGGCTGGAAATTAAGCAACGGAACGCGGCGAGACCTACGCGATGCAACTGGGAACGTTATTTGCGCCGAGACGCCTGGCGCACTCGGATCGAACTTGAGGCGAGCGCGGCACGTGGGCCGGGGTATGGTCTGCGGGTACATAACGATAAAGCAGAGGTGAAATCTTTTCGCGGCTGCGTTGCGAGGCAAAACGATTTCAGTTGGTTCAGCCAGGATGCGGAGCACGCGCCATGCCCGCTCGTACGTCAATAAAATCAGCGGGTGTGGCTCGGCTCATTGGCAGGCTCGTTCAGGGTCGCTTGGATCTCGCGATGCAGGAAGAGAGCCTCGTAAAACTAGAAAGAGAGAGAGAGAGAGAGAGGGAGAGAGCGTGTGGCTGGTGCGTTGCTTGGGTAGATTCATGGAAAAGCGAGCATGAACTTGGCGGTGGATCGGTGTCGGAATGGCACGCGCTCCGGAAGAGGTCGCGTCGCTGCTTGTCCCCGGCTAAGCGGTGACTCGAACGAATTCGGTACAGGGTTCTGTTATAATCCGAAAGGATGGATTTAAAGCGCCGTTCGAGGAAGCTATATCTCGAGTAAACTCCAGAGTAACGAGGCGATCGAGCGTAACGGTGTTGGCGAGGGTCTTCGATCAAAGTTAATCGAGAGCAGGCCCGATCGGGCTGTCGCGAACGCTTGACGAGCGATTGCATAAAGAATTGGGTAATCCGACAGGACCGGTAGAACGACGGATGCAAACGTTTCTGCAATTTGGAACGAGCTCGCAATCACGATACATCGCGTTGGACCAGGCGGAGGTTGTTCCCGGCGTCGGCCTGACCGATGCATCGCGATCGCACCGGCTTAGACCGTGTACCATAAAATCGCTTCGCTATATCAATCTCCTCGCTTCTTTCTTACACGCGTTTGCGCCACGCTGGAAGGAAGGCAACAGCCGACGAGCTGTCGACATAATTCTTATCCTCGCTTTGCTCGATTGCGCGCGTTAAAAAACCACCGGGAAAAAGGGGAAACAAGAGTGTACAGAGGGAAGAGAAAAGAGGTGGACGAGGAGGAGGAGGAGAAGCGAAGGAAAAAAAAATAGGCTACGCTTTCGCGAGGAAGAAATAATCGGGGTCAAACGAAGTATAAGTTACAGCCGGCCAAATCGATATGCTGAATTATCGCCGGCGAGCAAAGGGCGAGACCGTGCAAAAACGTACGACTGTTATACGTTACCGATCGCCCGAAGATGCCGAAGAAAAATGTCGTTTCGAGAACGGTTCGCGTGCGGCAAGGAAATTGCCAAACTTCGCCCCGCGCGAGTACTCGCGCGCTTCTGCCAGCGCGAACGACCGTGGAGCCTCGAGCCCCGGCCGAGGATTTTATCGGCTCGGAGATACCGAACTGAAACCGATTTCACGGATGAATTACACGCGGGTATCTCTGTTCCGTGGAATCTCGGGACGAGAGGACAGGCGGCAACAATCGCCGGTACTAGGATCGCGCGGTAATTACTGTCTCGTAACAACGATGCTCCGGGTTCGGTAGTAATTTATACCCGGGTGATATACCGCGACGTGGGTCCGGCTAATACGGTCGCTGCACGGGCTAGCGTAACCGTAGCGCCGCGTGTAACGATCTATCGCGAGGATTTCACGATTCGCGAGAGACACGGTGCGCGAGGCCAGCGCTTAGAAATTACGGCGACGTGTCCCGCGAGCGGAAGAGTCGTAATACGATTTAACAGTGATTTAATAAGTGGACGGCGCGCGCATGCCGCGGAGAATGTCTCCAATATCGGGGCTCTCCGTTCCGCGTCCTTTTCGAACGTTATCTCTCCACCTTTCTTCCAGTTCCTCCTTCTCTCTTACACGATCTTTCTCGGTAGAACTCCGCTGGACGCCGCCATAGTGGCGCCACGCACTCCCACCCACACTCGCGTGTGCGGTTGAACGAGGTTGCACGTACACAGCGGTATAGCGCACTCGACGGCAGCGCTGGCCGGCCGTGCAAGTGCAACGTGTGCATCGCGTACATCGACGATGATGTCAGAAGAATTTGCACCTGGCGGTACGCGCATGTACCGCCGACGATCCTACGCTACATCGCATCGTTCCGCGGAGGGACGCGGAGAGGTAGACGCGAATTCCTGGTGTCGTTAGAAAGTATGCGTATACGCAGAGGCATAGGAGGATACACGGGAGTTGGAGCTCGCGGTGGTCGGATACACGGGAAATCCTGCGGCCGATGGAAAGTCCTGGCGAAGGTACGGCCGCGGACGTCTCACTTGGCGGATACACCGCGGCCGAATGGGAATAATTATCGCGGTTAGTTTACGGTTGCCGGGACGGTATCGTTTCGCTACCGCCGAGATAACAAGATGGAAGGGAAATATGCGCGCAGCATGCGAGAGAACGGACACGTTGTTCTCTCGGTGTAGCGTAAATTATCGTGGACGCTACTACGGTAATTCCTTGTCGTCCCTTTAATAAATCCGCTGATAATTGCGCGGAAAATTGATCGTAGGAGGAAAAAGGCGAAGAAATATGCGGGAAGGATGATTAATACGCGGCGGGGAGGAGGGTGGTGGCCGTGGCGCAGGTAGACCGGCACGGATGCGATCGCGAAAGGGAGAGACAAGGCGGGAAGGAGAGGGTAAGTGAACGAGATACAGGTTGATCGATTTGGTAGACAGGTTACCGGTTCCTCAGGGGCGGCATCAGTGGATCTTCAGAGGTCCCGGAGAGGCTACTGAATTACTGACAGCCAAATAACAGGCCGATCCCTGGCGCGATGTTCCACGCGTTGTCGGCGCCCTTTCTCTTCCACCATTCCTCTTGCTCTCCGCAGCTCTCGCAGCTCGAACCTGCGGTGCTTGCTTGTCCCAATATGGGCCAACATATTATGCATATCGGCCATCGTGCCTCTTATCTAAACGACGTAAGTACGGGCGCTTCTCTTTGGAGAAGCCGCCTGCAAATGTTCATCGTGTCCCGGTGCTTATCCGACCCGCTGCCATTCGTCGGATCAACTTGATTAGGCCCAGACCCCTTCGGACAGCTCCGTAAATGAAACGTAGCCATCTCGAAAACTAGCGAGACAATCTCGCGAGCCGGCTACCGTCCGCTCGCGCGTGCTCGCGCTCGCTAGAAAATAGCCCCGGCGATAATTCGAAGTTTTAACCGTGGTTTAACCGACCGACCGAGTGATTCATTCCCGTTTCGTTTCTCGTTTAGCTCGCGCGTTGCATCACGTCGCACGTATTCAGAGAATACGGAGCGTCGTCGTCGTCGTCGTCGTCGTCGCCGTCGTCGCGGCGGCCTCTAGGATAGTGCAAATGCGTGCATCGAACCTGCGATTTCATATCGGTGTATAAGTGCACCGATGTAATTATAGATTATGTCTCTGCGCGACCCCTTGCGCGCGCCGGATCTTATCGAGGCATCGTGCAAATCGTTAGATCGTAATTATTGCGGTAACCGGAGTTTAACGAATGCCTTCTCTACCTCTAGCGAGCGAGGTGGACCGGACGGCGAGAGATCGACACGGCGATCGATTTCCGTACGTGTAGCAGGCCACGGGGACGAATTTGGGCACGGCTGTCTCGCGCGGAGAAAGAAACAAATGGCCGCGATTATGCGTGCGTACATTAAAGCGGACGAAATAAATCGCGACGATTAATCGTTTCGCTCGCTTCCACGGTACGTACTCGCTTCTTGCTTAATTCCCTTCCGAAACGTTTTAGACGATAGCCGTTGGATTAATGGCGCGTCCAATCGCGTCCTACCGGATTTAATATTCGGATAGGAATCTACTAATTTCTCGCTGTCACGGGACAGGGAGATGTCGATCCCCGGGCAACCCCTTAATAACCGAGCAAGGGTTATTAAACCGTGGTGGAAGGCGGTGGTTGGACGTCGCTTCGAGGTGTCGACTTCACCTGCCGTCGTCGCCTGAATGGGGCAGTATCCTCCGGTCGAAGCTCGTGTATCGAATATCGGGCTGGACGCGCCTCCTCGCGCAGGGTATTTCGATACGTTTCATCGCCTTGTCATCGATAAGTTCGGCTGGTATATACGGCCGACTCACGGTTACTCACGGAGACGCGCGAGTACGTGTCCCCAGAAACTCTCCGGACGACCCAGATGTGGCGAGCAAACATTAATTTGTTCCCCGTCGAATGCAATCGAGCCTCGGGAGAGTTTAACCGGGTATGGCAGCTTGTCGTGTCGCAGTTAGTCAACGGTGAAGTCGAGACCACCCCGGTTTGCTCGGGTTGCCCCGTGCGCTGTCTTTCCTTTGCTTTCCTCCACACGGTGCACCGACCTCCGTTCCTCTCCTCCTCTTCGTTCCTCCTGCACGCGTTTCCTGCTTACCCCCTTTCTGCTCTGCCTCTCCCTTTCTTTACTCCTATGTGATTCATAGACTGGCCAGAAAGGATCTACACCCGCGTGTAGATCCAGCGCGGTTTAGTACCGTGGCAACGATCTACCTGCGCTCTCCCCTCTCGGATCACGCTGCGACCCTGCCGTTCCACGCAAAAATATCCGTCTCCGCGTTCATTCGCGTTCATTCGCGTTCGTCGTTAGCGTCCTATCGATCACCTCCATTCTATTCGCATTCACGGACTTTTCGCCGCCCGAAGGGAATAAATAGTCCTTCCGATGGACCTCGCATAGCAAGGATCCGCGCGAGCGTAGCGGATCGTTACGCCGAAAGGGGCGATGATTATGCGGTAAATACGAGGTGTAAACGAGGCATCAGACTGGAATTCAACGTCGCGATTGGGCGTAGTCGGTAATAAAGACTTTCGGTATTCCACGTTAATTCCCCTCGTTTCCTCTCTTTCCGCTCGACGCAGTCGCTCCACCACCGGAGAATTCGCGCGTTTCGAATTTGTCACGGCGCTCCCAACGCATAAAGACACGACTTGCGCGAGGCGGCGCGAAAATCAGCTCGGTCATCTCGAAACATCGACGAGAATATCAAGGCCGATTCGCGCTTTCTCGTTCCGATTGCGCAAATACACCGGGCAGAGGCTCGATCCGAGAAACACTAGGTGGTGATCTAGCCGATCGAATTTAATTCCGAGGAGTTCGAATTCCTCGACGACGGGACGCTTCCAACCGTCTAGATCGATTCCCTCTGGTTTTGAGCGTCGGGACCGACGAAAGCGTCCGCGGCGCGAGGAATCGGAGGAACCGATCGGTATAACGAGCGGCACGAATTTCAACGCGTCCCCCCAGGTGTACGGGTTAACAGTGGAGATTCTTTAACGGCAGTGACCGAAAGTACGGTGACGCGGTTGGGAGCGAGTATAAGTAGTTAACTAACTAACAGTCGGCACGAGATAACGCGGGGCCGAGACACGGTGGCTTAAAACATCCGATAAGGAGCACACGCACAGGATGCTTAACGATTTCATAAAGGAGATAGCGGCCGAGGGCAGAGCTAATTAAGCGATATAATCCCTACATTCTGAGGGCCATTAAAGGCAACATCAAACGTACACTTATCCATAGCGGAAGATACTTACGATAACAGGCTGGAACATCAAGCTGCCTAATTATCGATGACACTCGTATACCAAATAAGACCGTAATGCGATTCAGTGTCTAGAGTCCTATGTTTTAACACGCTATAAAACCAGCCGTATCTCTGACAGATACTCAGGCCAGGATACCGCGTGTACCTACGCGCTTTCAATTTGCCTAGGCAATAGTAGCGACGAAAAACGTAATCACAGCGAGACGCGGCAATTACAGGACCTGTATTCGCGAGCTTCGTTCCGACTAGTAATTCTTGTTTAACCAGTTCCCCCCGGAGGCCTAGCTACCCGTGAAAAACCGTTCGACCATCGGTTAAACGTTCTTCCGATATCGCGCGCTTTCCGCTCGATCGGAAAGCACGTAAGCACGGTAGCCTTCGGGCAATTTATTTTTAAACCCGATCGCGACACCGAGGACCCGAATATCGCCTCGCTATAAGAGCACTGTATAAGGATGTGCACGCTAACAATGCAGGATAAATAGGCGGTGCCGGTGTTGCGGGGCGTTCGTACCTGTAGAGGACAGGTCCGTAGCCAGAAGTTGATCCACGATTATGGCCGTGGCTGTCCTTGTTCTCTCGATCTCGCCCGATAACCGGGGCACTTGATGTAGGGATTCGTGGAGCAGTTTTCGGCCAGAATCGTTTTCGATGTCGAGCCAATCTGCCTCGACCCGGAATGTGGCGCGTACTGCCTCGGACAACCCGCTGGGCCACCGATTTTTCGACTCTTAACCCCGTGATCCATACGACAAACGACTTTCCGACCGGGAATAAATTCTCTCAGCCGTTCTCCCGTGCAGCCGGAACAATTCCAATAAAAATACCCCCGATCTGAATTATGCGCATCGAAGAACCAACGAACGCAACGATAATAATTGTAGTACAAACAGGCTGAGTCGTCGCGGTCGCGTCGCATAGCCAGGCGAATAAAAGGCGAGAAGGGTATGATAATCGAAGGATACAGCCCGATGACATTTTCTATCGCGAAACACCCACTCGCCGACAGGACGAACGCAGGTGTGTCCTTCCGTTTCTTTTTCCCAGCTCTCGCCACCACCACCACCACCACCATCGCCGCCACCATCGCCATCGCCATTGCCATCGCCATCGCCATCGCCATCGCCACCAGAGCACCACCAGCGACACGATCGAACGCTCTTTCGCGCTCCCATGTAGACCACACCGGTCCAGGAATGCATGCCACTTTCTTCGTCTCTTTATGGAAACGCGAGAAGTGTGCGAATCGGTTCCTCGCGTTCCGTGGTCCGTTGTGGCGAACGAAGAGAGAAAGGTGGCGAGAGAGAGAGAGAAAGAGAGAGAGAGGGAAGGCGAATTCTCGTACGGTTCGCGAGTCAGACCGCACCTGCACGATTCCTATTCCTTACATGCAATATCGCTGTCCGTGATTACGCTCGGCTCGTATTGGTGCGCGTGCATTCGGGCACCGTGCACACCTGATTACGTTCAGGTGAACCACGCGCGCCGTCCAACCAATCGCATGTAGAAAGCTCGCGTGCTTATCAGATGATAAACGTCCAATTCATCTCCATTTACTTTCAATTTAAAAACCATAAGCGTCTTAAACGGGTTCTCTAATGATTTCGGTGCCGCCGACGCCGCCGCCGCAGCGCCTAGCGTAATGCAACTGCACGGCGCTGCGGTACGGTTAGTCGTGGACCGCGGGGGGCAAGCCGCGACACACGCGGCATTTCCGCCTCGCGATTATTTTCCCCTCCCCGCGTGAAAGTTCCGCGTGTCGCGATGATGATTAGAATAATTTGTTTACATTATAAATCACCGCGCGTCGTGACGAACGAAGCGCATAAAGCGGACACGTGAGGTCGATAGGAGGCTGGATTACGAGGCTACATAGTGTCAGGCACGCGTAAAGATGGCCATAAAGAAATCGAACAGGACCGTGCCTTGACGCATTGCTTACAGTGGGCGTCGAGGAACGAGCGTAAAACAACCTCTCGAAAGTATCCGGCTAAGGAGCAACTATCTTCCGGGCAACTATCCGCTACTTTAGAAAAGATTCTAGGCCAGGGAAGAGAATTCAATCTCTAACTAACATCGCGCGGTTTTAAAAGAAAAAACGCGCGTATCCTTTGACTATCGGGTTGATTCATGACGCGGCCGTACACTCTGAAAACGTAAGAAGAGAAGCATCCTGAAAGGGACACCGGAGTCGCTGTCAGAGATTACCAACCGAAGGATCCTCTTAACAACTGCTGGCCGAACCGAGGGCTCGGTGCAGCGGATATGTCTCGAGAACGGACCGTGAATACGAGTCGTGGTACGCTCGTAAAAAGGTGAGCCGGTGACAACCGCTATGACGCGAAATTTACGACTCCGAGGTCGTAGCCCAGGTCGAATCGTGAACACCGCGGGACAAGTTGTCGTTCACGTTAGCAAAAACGTCCCCTATTGCTGCTTCACCTCTGGCTCGCGCGTCTATCTTAGAAGGGGACGCCGTCCCGGTCAGCATTCGTCAAAACGCTTCGTCTCCGTGTTCGCCGATTTATTTTCCCGATACGAACGGTTAGAAGAGCAATTGCCTTGTCGAAACGACCAGCCGGCTGTCGCGACGCGTCGGTCCGACCCAGTCCTAGGACTTTTCCCTCGCGAAAGAAGAATTTCGGGCCCCCGGTTAATGTGGTAGCCGTGTTCCTCGGGAGATTAAGACACTTTTAAGATGGATGACGTGACAAAGCTTTGATTTATGGTTCCATCGTAATCGACCCGTGGAGTGATAATAATTCGTTAGAGTCCTCGTGTTACTCGTAGCCGTTCGCATTGTCATTCGAGCCCATATTAATGTGACCAAGCCTTCTCCAGTTTACAACACCCATACAAAGGTGAACGCGTACCATGGCTGCCGTCTTGTCTCGTATCTCATTAATATTTCAATTACTGCCACCCATTTACGATCTAGTGGCGCACGAGAGTTAGTATAATGAGCGGTGAGTTCGTCATTGTGTAACCGTGCGACATCTCGGTCAACGATAGACGGCGTTCCTATCCGAATTCCCATTCGAATTTGTCGCGATAAAACGATTATCGTTAACGCTTCGACTTCACGACCACGCGATCCGCCGTCATGAATTATGCAGGATTCCGACGTTCGTGGTTTCATCGCGGTCCGCGCATCCCGTTCCTCTGCGCCGGTTCTGCCTGTAATTACCGACATACCGCGTGTTTATCGCTGTTTACCGCGTAAAATCTGTGTCACTCGCAGGTGTAGCGAGACGACAGAGAGCAAAGAGAATCGATCGCGTATCTCCACGGCTGATCCTCGCTTCCTGCATCTCCCGATACGTGAAATTTCTCACCGTTGTTGCGTCAGTGCGAGCAGCCGGTATTTTCCTCTTATCGTAGAAAAAACTCGATCATCGTCCGGAATATACCGTTGCGTCGGTTCGTTAAGCGTGGTATTACGCGTAAGATCGAACTGATAGAATGGACATCGGGATCGGAACGGAAGGAAGATTTCGCGCGTGTGGCAAAGGAAAGAATTATCTCGCGTCGAGTCCGCGAACGGTTTTCGAAAGGGTCTCGCGTCTCGAATTTAAGGATCCCTCGGGAACGGAGGAAACCTTAAACTCGCATCGCCAGCCCCCATGCGATATTTTAAGGTTCGCGGGTTTTTTTCATCCGCGCGACATCAGGAACCATAACCCCGTGACCCCGGTGGCGGGGCTGGAGGATAAATCGTCGGCGTGGATCGCGACGAAAATTCGAGGTGGACCCTCGAGGATGACGCGGAGGATGGCTCTCCTGTCCCCTGCATCCGATGCAGCTCTGCGTTTAATCGCTTCCCCTAGGTAATTAATTGGTCGCGGTAACGAAGTACGTGTAGAGAGCCGCGAGACTCGCCGAGGGAATTACAAACATTTATCACGTATTAATTAAGCGATTAGTCCGGCGTCACTAACGAGAGGCTAGCGTGTGATGGAATTTCTTTGCCGCGCGTCTAATGCCGCCGGGCAATTTCTATCTAGGCCCGGACCCGGGTCCGGCACAGGCAATCGAGATAATCGGATTCTAATTCGGTTCGTTATAAATGTGGATAGATTAGATCTCGGTTTCTCGATTACCGCGCGATCTGTTACACGGCGCTTCGCGCGATAAATCGGGGATTTCGAAAGATCGGCCTCTGCCGCGTCGGGAGTTATCACGCGACGAGGAGGCAAACTTTTTCTCGGAATCACCGGCAACGGCCGAGCACAGATAGGTATACCTGCGCGCGGCGTTCGCGCGTGGAATCGACGTTTCCGTTCCTCGAACAGCAATCGAGGTATACGCGCAGCTCGAGGTTCGAATATATAGGCAAGCTTTAACCCTCGGACGCAGTTCCGTCGGCCATTTCAATGATTTTCGTCTAAAACGACGATACAGCCGCGAAGAGCCGAGTCGCCGGTTCAACGAATTGTTCCATCGAAAAACTCGCGATTTACGTGGATTATTTTACAGGCAGTAACGCGTGCACTTACGATTGTTGTTCCGAGGATCTACAAAGCATTGTCTACCGATAACCGAACGTTCGGTGCGGCCAGAAGGGACGGCAATCGTTACACTTTATGTCTGTATACGTATTCAAATGGGACGCGTGGGTGGCAAAGAGAAAAGACGCAGGTAGATTCACGATAATATACGACGCGTTGCACACTTGGCGCAGGTTGATAGACGCAACTATTCTAATCCGGCCATGGACAGGGGAATTCTTTGCCGGGGAGCGTTGGACGTGGAACGGAATGGAACGGAATGGAACGGAACGGAGCGAAAAGTACGTGGAAGGAAAAGTACGTGCATCCGGGGAAATTTGTATTCGCCGAATTTTTTCGCCGGCCGCGTGGGTGCCCCCCCATGTTCTGGTTTCGCAAGACACCCGTTGCAATTGCACGAGTGACGCGCCGCCTCCACGATTTTCTCCGCGTTACCTACGGGAGGAACCCTAAGAGGTCTACGAGGAACATTATAGCGCTGAATTTCGCGTAGGTTGCATCGTGTCGCCCGCGAAGCGTGGCGCCACCGTGGCGGGACAATCCGCGTTACACCGATGCCACGCGCTCGTTTTACAACTTGCACGCCACATTTCTACGTGTTACACTTCCACGTGAGGCCCGTTTATCAAACCATTACGCAATCCTGTCGCGAAATTGATCATACAAATGCTCCGTTACCGGCCATTATTCCATTCTTCCGAGCGTGGGTCGAGAGAGCCGGCTCGATTCAGTAATTCCCGGCGCAGCCGCATTTTTCATCCCCGGGCCCCCGATCAATAATGCTTCCCGATCAGATCGTGGCGTGAACTCACAAAAGCCGATTCAGACTGATAAAATTATCAGAAAGAAAGATGATGGCGATTTCGTCGATAATGGAGAACGAAGAGGTACCGTTGTAACCGCACCGTACCCGTTGCGGATCAGGGTAAGGGTGCCGTGATCGTGATCGATGTAGATCATTCCCTCCATCTATCCACCGCGATCCATGCCGGCCAGTCCGGTATGTCTCCGCGCCGATATATACCTGTATTTGTATATACATATATACCGGCTTGTTCGAAGCGATCGGTTTCCGGGTCACGCCATGGCAGGTTGACGCCGAGCCGGAGGTACCTATACGCTATTGTCTCTCGTATCCGACATCTCGGTTCCCTCGCATCGATTAGCATTGATTTGTGAATTATCGATAACTAGCCAACTCGGCGAAGATCCAACCGTGCCCCCCTCGTGTTAATTCCCCGCCTCGGATCGCGTGCCATCTTATGCCATCCCGCGCAATCGCGTGAAACCGTCCACCAGCCCTCGAGATTATCCCGATTAGAATTCCCTATCTATTCCCAGCTTAACTGCCACTCGACGGGGTTGCACGAAAACCGGAGTATCGCTTTTATAGCCAGCGAAACATTTCGAAAGCGACTTTTCGTGGCCGTTTCGCGACCATTGTATTCCCACGTACGTTAAAGTTAAAGCGTTTATCCGATTCGCCGCGGTTCTCCTATGGAATATGCTCGAAAACGAAATTAGAAAGCAGCCTGTTCTACTAAATAAATAACTTTCTTAGCTAGGCGTACACGATCCTTTTGTTGACCACAATGTAACCTGCGCCAAACCTGGCTTTAATTGCATAGAAAGGATTTCTGGCCAACAGATAAAGACACCTGCGAGCAACGAGAACTGCAGCTATCCGACTCTTCCAGATTACGTAACGATTCATGCCTAACCGAGTGTGGGACTCGGTGTATTTCAACCGGTATACGTCCAGACCCTTAGATTCGAATCTCTCCTCGACGAGCAAAATCGTATAAACTGCGAAGATACGATCTACATCGGCCACGCCTCGGGAGAAGATCGAACTGTCTCTACCGTGTACGTCGAAACGGTTTTTGACGTATCCACGGGGAATTAGCATAAGGTGCGTCTCCCGGGCTTATCGAGAGTCAATACAACGTTTATTTCGCGTGCAAACATGCTGAATAACGGAAGCCATCGCTCTGCCCTGACATTAGACAATAGTCTTACCATGCCAGACCGATTCCTTATAAGCCTCGGTGTCTCCTATGTGTATATTTATGAGATCGCTTCCGAGCAGTTTTACGAATTAATATCTCCCAGACGAACTTTCAAACTTTTTCTCCAAATCTACCTTAACCGAGAAATTTATTCTTCCTGTTCCTTATTCGCTCTTTCGCTTCCGATCATTAGCGATGCGAATGGTTCGCGTTAAAACGGACACGAATGGAAACAAAATCGCGGAAAATTCTAAATCGTCAAGATGAAAAGTCTGAACTGGATTCTGACGAAGAACTTGTTTCGTATTCGACGAATTCCACCTTTCATTGGTAAGAAAGATCTCTAGTGGAAATACAGGCACCTAGGTACAGGTGCCTACATAAAATGATATAGTTTTATCTTCTTACAAATAAGAATCACAGACGAGGATGTAAAATCATAGATCTACCAATGCGTGTATTTTTCTGCCCAATTTTCAAAAATTTGGGGCCCTCTTACCATTTCTGTGGCGGCTGCAACGTTACCGACCGAGTATCGAAACATGGATGAACATTTCGTCTATATCGAAAGTGATTATGTGATTACGAACGATCTATACTTCTAATGCGATTATTAGCTTGTCGTTGTAACGACGCTTTCACTTTTCACTCGGACAAAAGGTAACTACACCTTTATCGATACTTGATTACAAAGGAAGTATATTATCGTACCCGGCTAACGCAGGAAAGGATTCATTCTTGCTTGGTATAGTAAACGCCGTTATTCCTCGAGCCACCTATAGGTGGCCTATAGGTGGTTCTAACAATTTACATAGTCGCGTGCAAAGCGTCGCCACAGAGGAATGCAAGCGTTATTCGAAAGAATCTAAAATTCCGCTAGATCGTATCGCGATCTACACGACGTCCTAAATAATTCATAGAATGAACCAACATGTATAACGTCTTGTCCGTCCGTCCTTATTTCGTCGAGCAGAGAAACGTTTTGTCTATTCAAAAGAGTTTTCCACGAATCTACAACTGTGCTCGGCCATATTGAATCTATATACATCGTCGAAGCTGTTGCTCGTGCGTGAAAGTGAAGTCAAATGTCCATTCACCGGAGTTTCCCGTGTTTCCGGTAGCAAGAGGCGAGAGAACCGGAGGATATCCGCTCCGTATAACACGCGTGAGTACCGGAATTATAATTTTCATCGTTGCAACGAGGATAATTGCCTCGACTATATTACCGATTGGGTTGACAGGGTGCTAAATGCCGGTATGATTTCGAAAATAAAACGGGGGCCCTCTAGAACGTTTTCTTCCACGGTGAGAAATTTCCAAGGATAGCTAGGTAGGTAATACGCGTTAGCGTTCGAAAAATGATGTAAGTTACCGCGTATCTAACTCTAGCATTGACTTTCACCGATTCTTTTAAGGAGACACGCTCTCGCGTTCGTGTGGGTTTACGGAGGTTGGTGCTTGTGTGACAGAGAGTACGCAGAGTAGGTGAGGTCATATACCCATCCGCTCGTACAGGTGGTTCCTCCTCCATTCACGCCGTACAGTCACTCCGTAAAGCGAGTGCACGACACCTTCTCTCAGGGAATCCCGGCTTAATTTCCATTAGTGCATCCCGCTATGATGATCGATAACGCGTTATCTATTAAATGCTCAGTGACGATCGTGCTGGTGTTCGCGGTCACAGCTACGCACAGCAATTACACGGACATCGATCTGCCCTCTGATCACGTCAAGTATTACTTCAACTCTTTTCCCACGGTGGCCGAAGAGTGCCGCAATAATACCGCCTGTCCGTACAAGGTAATACGCGGTGTATTAATAACGCGATTATGCAAGGAATTATCGATTAAAGGAGAAATCGTGTACTCGGCGTACCTCGATCTCTAACTTTGTTATTCGCGGTTTTTTTTTCTTTTTTTTTCTTTTTTTTTCTTTTTTTTTCTTTTCTCATCGCTCGCAAGAAAGCGTGTGCGATAGCCGTGAAATCATCGGGGATCTTGCACGCGGAAAGAATCGTAGACGATCGGAGTCCACGAAAGACGGATATTAACGAAGAATTTTTCTTGAAAAAACTTAGGATAGCCTTGATACCAAAGCTTGTTGGGGTTACGAGCCGAATTGCAAAGCCGAAAATACTTTTTCCGTTCCTCAATGTCCAGGTGATCACAGAGGATGGGTGACAACGAAAAAAGCACAGGTAGAGACGTTTTACGCTCAAGGCGATTTCGGCTACGTGCGCGACCAAAGGAAAGAAATGTTGATCTTCTGCGAACCGTTGTTCGTGGTAAGTACCGTGCAAATTTACAGATAGACAGGAATTTCTACACTGTTTTATATATTTCCCATCGCAGGACGACTCGTCCCTAGAATGCTCGGAGCACATGAGATTTTGTAGAGCAAGGAACGTAATGATCAATTTCACGGATTTACTCCAAAGAAAAGAACCTATACGATACAAGATGGATGTGCTGAAAGATGGTCATATCGGAGGATACTGCACGTGAGTAAAACGATTCGTCAACCATTCGATGTCCGTGTTAATTCGTCTTAATTCGTATTAATCGTCTCGTCTGTTCAGATTGAACGAGAAGAGATTGCAAGAAAACACCGACCACATTAGCCCGCTTCAGTCTTGGGGACCTGAGCTGCGAAATTTTCGCAAATTACCTCGACCGCCGATCGTCAACAACGACTGTGATATCGTCATCGAAAAACCAACGTTCATAATGAAAATAGATGCTAGTAAGTCGTAAGAAACGACTCACGCGATCAGTGATCGTGATGATTCGTCGAACACTCGAATCTCCGACATCCCACTCATTTGTCGAAGTCGTTCTGTTTCAGTAGTAAATATGTATCATCATTTTTGCGACTTTTTCAACTTGTACGCGTCATTGCACGTAAACCTCTCGCACCCCGCCGCCTTCAGCACTGATAATCATATAATGATCTGGGAAAGCTACAGGTAACTGACACCTGCGCGATAGGGAAACCATGAGACACCAGATACCATGAATTCTTTCACGCTTTCAGCTACCGTTCTGCGTTCCAAGACGCCTTCGAGGCTTTCACGAGAAATCCGCTGTGGGATTTGAAAACGTTTCGCGGAGAAACCGTTTGCTTCAAGAATCTCGTCTTCCCCTTATTGCCGCGTATGATTTTCGGCCTCTACTATAACACACCTCTTGTACGGCTTCCTTTCTCTTACGTTCATTATCATAAAGATGAATCATACGAGGATTTTTACCGATGAACACGAATTCCAGATTTATGGCTGTGAGAACAGTGGATTATTCAAAGCCTTTGGCGACCACGTGCTACACAGACTGCGCATACCTCTTCACGAAAGAAAGAACCAAAGGATACGAATCACCTTGCTCAGCAGAGACACTCAGTATCGGAAAATTCTCAACGAGGATGAATTGGTGAATGCTCTGAAGGAAAACCCGGAGTACAAAGTGAGAAAGGTAAAGAATGGAGCAATGGAATGGTCCTGAATATAGATTTCTGTCTATGTTAGAACGCGAGTATAACTACCGTGAAAAATGCTTGCCATTTTGTAGGTGATTTATAATAAAAAGGTACCGTTCAAGAAGCAGCTAGAGATTACGAGAAACTCTGATATTTTTATCGGTATACACGGAGCTGGATTAACGCATCTAATGTTCTTACCAGATTGGGCTGCGTTGTTCGAGATGTAAGTATAATTAAACGTTTTTCTCTGGGAAATGAATCTCATGCGTGATTATTGCGCAGATACAATTGCGAAGATCCAGGATGTTACAAAGATCTTGCTCGTTTACGCGGTATAAAGTACTTCACGTGGGAAAACGCCTCGAAGCTGGTGCAACAAGATCCCGTGAGTAATTGTTTCTCAGATGCAAAATTTTTATTCGACTCTTAGTCTGAAGGTAAATCTGTATAGGGTACACATCCTGACGGAGGGGCACACGCAAAATTCACAAACTATAGTTTCGATGTTAAAGAATTCTTGCGCATAGTTTCACAAGCCACGAGTTACGTGAAAAATCACGATTCGTTCAAAAAGTTTATCAGTAAAAGGGTACAACGTAAAAGAACGGAAACGAAAAATCAAACTAGACCGATAAACGATGTAAATGAAAGCGCAGCTTTTAAATCGAAAGAAATAACTGAATTAAAATCTGGCGTTCAACCCAAAGATGAATTATAATGAATATTTTAGACAATTTGTTTCGAGAACAACGAAAGGCTTTAACGATAGTCTCACGATTAGTAGAATTAATATCGAATGAAAGAAACGATTTGTTACCAACTAAGTGTTTTACTTATTTTTATACAGAAATATGTACATACTTATTTTAATAAAAAAGAGAAGCAATAACTATGGAATACAATTTGATATGTCTACGCAATGGCAGTGGAAATATTTCGAAAGTACTAATTGTTTACGTTGAATTATAATTTAATTTCGTAACGCAGAAAGTTGCACACTCCGCTGAGCTGTTGGTACGACGAATCGTACATTCTCTTTATAACTTAATTTGTACCTGTTTTCTATATAATAATAAAACCGACGATATATTTACAGCCATGTACACGATCAATATTTGCAAAGCTTTTAATTGACTTACATATAACGTACGTATTAGCATATTAATACCGCCAGTTATTAAATTTGACAATAGAAAGAAAAGCAAACCATTGTAATTAATAGCTTCGAATATTTCAATGCTATTTTTAACCGGGATTACCTCGCATTTATCAGAAATGCTTTCTCGTTTGCTTTTAACGTTTGTTTTGTACGGTTTCGGTTTCTTCTGGTAACATTCCACTTCCGTGGGAGTATGAATTAATATGTCGGATAGTATTTCTATCAATAACAATAATGTGAGTACCATCACACCCATGGTTAGAATCCACATGCAATACCCTGCATTTGCTAAGCGCCTAGAGACTTTAAAATATGAATCACAAAACAAAATGGCTGCACAAGTTTGTGCCGATATCAAAGATAATTTAATACACAAAATCATGGACTCGTTGTAATTTGCATCAATTTCATATCCAAATAATTTGATATGCATTGTTCTATGCTTATATTGAAACGAATTTTGCACATGCGCATTCTTATAAGTGGAATGAATTAATCTACCAATTGCTACACCAATTAAATAGAGACCTACGTATCCAGGTACAGATACTACACCTTCTCTGTTAGCAGACACAAAATCATTTCTTGGTCTGTTACTTAAAACCCATTCCTTTAACCCTTTGGTACTCAAAATATATTCGTGCATCCCTAAAATCCAGAGTCCAGATAACAATGAATACCTCGAATTGATAGTACTTGTTATAGAACTAGTGAACAATTTCACAAAAGCAAGAGTTATAAAGAAATTCCAGTGAATGCCATACTCAGTAACGTGCTTTTGATATCCTAAAACTTCAATGGCAACAGACCTGCCAAAACCTAATATCAAAAGTGGAATAGAACTTCTTGCAGAATGTGTTATGTTTTTTGATATAGTATAAAAGAAACCTATTCTAGGTTTGGGTTCAAAGTCTTTAGCCTCTGGAGCTACTAAAGCATTAGCTAATATGAATAATCCTACACCAGTGTCCATTAAACTATATCCAAATAGCTCAGTCTTAGCAAATTTACGTGGGAAAATATGAAAATCTATAGCTAGTATGCATATTGCTGTTATCATGTTAGTCAATGCTCTGAAATTTGTAATAAAAGGCCTTTTGCCCGGAGCAGGCCTTATATAATAATTTGACATTGTACTGGAATTAATTCCCAAGAATAAAATATTAATAACAGATATCAGCATCATGGCACAGCATATACTAATAACATACTCCGATAATACAGTACAACATAAGATAGATGGAATTACAATTAATACAAATTCTATTAATACTTTCATATTTTTATGGATAAGCCTATCTAGAAGACCCATTGTAGTTGTAGTTAAAAGAATACTACAAACATTTGGCATGATTGCATATATAACTTCTCTGGAGGTTGTTCCACCATGACCAGAAACAAATGCTTCCTGTTCTTGGCGGTAAATATTTCTATTCCATGTATTTGACATATTTATCAAATGTATGTAATTATTCCTTTTGATCAAAAATCTGCAAAGAGAGGTTATATATTGGTAATGCGAAGTATTGTGATTTTCTTCTACTTTGAACTTACTTAAAACGACATAACGTCAATTTCTACCTCGAAATATTACATATTACATAAATTAAAATTATAAAATAACTCAACGTGATAATCAGAAATGTATGCACGTGTATCTTATACTCGTGTAAGATAATCGATAGATGGCGCTGCGATTTATTTTGTTATGGGATGTCTCATAAATGTGTAGACATTAAAATGAGATAAACGCTTTAAAACGTAAAATGCATTTACTTGATATTTATATTTGCTATAAATATCCTAAATGCTAAAGGCTCTATAAAATATTTAAAGATTATAAATCGAATGAAAATAAAAGATAAGAGAATCTAATCTACATTATATTTTGACAATTATTTTCATGCAAACAATATGTAGAATAATATATAAAAAAACTCTAAGTACGCTGTGTCCAGTAGGAAAGTTATATCAATTCATTGTCTTTTTTTTAATTGATATCATTTTGATGGAAGCATCATCAACACCAAAGAGATCATATCCATATGAAGGTATCGATGAAACGAATCCACCAAAGAAATATAAATCAAATACAATAACAAATACAACTATGAATCAAGAGAAATCATTGTTAAATAAAGAGTTCATTCCTCTTGCTGAACGATTGAGGCCTATATGCTTTGATGATTATGTAGGACAAGAACATGTTATTGGATCTGACACTGTGCTACAGCAATTATTAATAAAGGGACATATTCCTAACATGATATTTTGGGGTCCACCAGGATGTGGAAAGGTAACATGATCATTAATTTTTATTACTTTTAATTGTTATTCTTATAATATTTTTATTTTTTTTATGAAAATATTTTTCAGACATCTTTAACGAATATCATATCTAAGTTGAGTAAAGAAATGCACGGAGAAAAAGTACGTATTATGAATCTTTCTGCAACATCATCCGGTGTGAGTAACATTAGAAATATTGTTAACACGGCAAAAAAGGGGCCAAAAATGAATCAAATAATTCTATTCATGGATGAAATACATCGTTTTAATAAACTACAACAGGATATTTTTCTACCACATGTTGAGGCAGGCACATTTACTTTAATTGGTACAACTACAGAGAATCCATCTTACAGTTTGAATTCTGCTTTGCTAAGCAGATGTCGTGTATTTGCTTTAAATAAGTTAACAACAGAAAATATGGTGGCAATTCTTTGCAAAGCAATTTCATCTATTAATGGAGAAATATGTAATTTCTCTTCGAGTAACACAAAGGATAAACCAAACTTTAATACCAAATCACATTTTTCCATTAATAAGATTGTAATTGATTGGTTAGCAGAGGTATGTGATGGAGATGCACGTGTTGCGTTAAATGGTTTAGAATTAGCAGTTAAAACAAAAGTATCAAATAAATCAAATTCTTCCCATCTTGTTTCAATAACACTCGAAGATGTAAGAGATAGTTTTAAACTAGCGCATACGTTATCTGATAAGCAAAGTAATAATACCCATCACTTGTACTCTGCATTACATAAATCGATAACAGCTGGTAAGGAAAATGCAGCTTTATATTGGCTAGCACGAATTATGGCAGTTAAAGAAGATCCTGTAGATATAGCACGAAGATTGGTAAGAATATCAAGTGAAGATGTTGGTTTAGCCGATCTTGATGCTTTAGGTATATTTTCTATGTTAACGTTACGATAAATAACGTAAGAAGATAAACAATTAATTCTTGATTCCAGACATTGCTGTACATACTATGCATGGCTGCCAAATGATTGGTATGCCGGAAAGTGATGTACTTTTAGCAGAGTGTGTTGTATATCTAACTAGAGCACCAAAGTCCCGACTTATATATAATGCATTAAAATCTGCTAAAAATATTATTATGAATCATGAAGGTCCACAACCAGCAGTACCATTACATATTAGAGATAGATCAGCACAACGAAAACTTGGAGCAATTTTCGGTAAAATATTAAAAATTTGTTAGTGTAAGATTCTATTATTTTCTTATCCTATGTTTTATAGGTCATAACGCAGAAAATTTGATACGTAAAGAAGAAAATGTCAAAACTCACTTACCACTCGGCTTACAGCATGTTAATTTCTATTCGGAAAATTTCTGAATTTCTTTTGCTTTGGAAGACAGATTTCTTGCAAAAAAAGCACGTTTTACTTCTTATAACAAAACACTAGTAACAATAAAGTGTATTTTCAAATATAAAAACCATTTTGATAATTTATTTCATTTCACAAAATCTTATTAATATTTGAGGAACAATTAACATCGATCAACATCGATTTAACTGCGAATTACTGTGTTCCGAAACGAACATTACGAAATGTTTGCACGATCTAATTTACGAAATGTAAATGAACGTTACAACCACTAAACTGATAAAATCATTTAACCGAAATTCATTATAAAAAAAAGAATTAATTTGGCAACGTTAAAAGGTATAATTCACTATACCAAAAAGACAATTTTATAAGTAAAAGATGTGTAATGGAAGAATTTCGCGTTTGAATCGGTAGAAAGCAGCGCGCAATGGTTGACGAATCAAATTGAACTTGATGGAGCCTCATTGGCTACTCGAATCAAGTGTGCCAACTGTTGATGGATCGATAAGCAATGAAAAATTAAGACACATTGAAGGCTTTTTGTACCATCCTTTATGTTACATCAGCGTTTGGAATCAGTAGACGCTTCTTGCTGTATTGGATTCTAATGTTTTCGTGTGATTGTTAATAACTTAAATTATAGTGTTAACCGTACGTTAGAGTAAAAGATATTCTAAACATGAGGTTGTGGACGTCTCATCATACATTTGAGTAAGTGTTTCCTATAAAAGTTTATGTATTTGTAACTTTTAAAGCTAGAATGTAGGAAAACTTCATGTTATCTTTTTGTCAGAAAAGATAATTGCGTGATATACAAAACTTTTAAGTATCTTGTTTTTATAGACATCCATGGGAAACAGTTGTGAAAGCAGCATGCAGAAAGTATCCAAATCCATTAAATCCATCGGTTCTTGGAACCGATGTCATCGACAGAAAAGTCAAGGACGGCATCCTTTATTCTCACAGATTGGTCACTACTCAATGGCGTTTTCCTAGATGGATATCACCGGTAAGTGTGTGAATGATATTTAATAAAATTATGTGTTCTATATAATGACGAACATAACCTCTTAAAAAAAATTGTGAAACCATGATTTGTACCTTTCTGCAATTTACTTTGAAGAATGTAATTTAACAAAACCTTAACGATATGCTTGTTTCTAGATATATATCTTCGATATTCAGCTGAAATTTAATCATATATTTATAAATAGAATGCTGCATTAGAGTATAATATTGTGTAATATCATATCAATAAGGCACTGTACGTATTACTAATACAAATGTAGTTACGTATTTATAAATTTTGCTGGTTCCTATGCATAGAAAATTTTTATGTGCACGAAAACTTTAAGTTAAAAGAAATTTTTTTAATCGTATTACTTTTATATTATGAACAATATTTTCAATTTTATGCATTATCATATCATCTACGTGTTATCTTATTCAAGTATTTTGATACGAAGTTTTTAGTAATTTATGTCATGTCATTTTGTGATCCATATTAAGTTATCCTTTATCCAAGGTTTATATGCTTATATATTGTATGATTAATCATTCATGTACAGTTTTATTAGTCACGTGGTTTAAAATTTCTCATGCTGTGTCAGCATTATGATTGCTCGTATTTTAAATTTGATTTTATCAGTTAACAAAAAAATAAGGAAATAGGAAAAAAGGAGCAAGAAAATGTTAATCTTGTCAAAGTTCATTCGTGGCTTAGCTTATCTAGCTATGCATATACCTATCTTATATGATATACCTTGTAAAATTATTTATATGTCATCGATGTTAAATAACTTTTTCGTTTTTTCTCAAGTTTCCACCGCAAATAGTTTATTTCGGTAACTTATTTTGAGATCAATGCGAAAGGGTCGTGGTATAATTTGTAATTATATGTATAATATTAGATGAAAAACAAAATGTCACGAGTGATTACGTTCGTTGCATACGTAAGAACAATTGGCGAAATGCCGTTCGATGTAAGTTAGCAGTATATATTTATACTGACGCAATTCACTGGTTTTGATTTACATTTGGCGTGGGCAAGGTCTCCCGTTCCGTTGTTTCAACTTCCTAAGTAGATTATGCGTTTCAGCGATCAGACATCGGTTAATCCTCAATTAGGTAACGTGTATGCATTGCATAAGGTAGAGATGTCGTAACTGAAATATCTACGTTGATATGAAATTGATTTTTTTTTTGTCTAAAGATTACAGTTTGTTTGATACACGTTCGTGTACCGCACTGTCAAGTTAATATACGACTATTCAACTACCGAGGCATTAGAAATAAGGAACGCAAAATGTTAGACAGACGTCGCGTTTCTTCCGCTCACATTCCGTCTTCTAATTTCCTGTATTAGGGGATAAAAAATATTTCTTCGTTTCATCCACGTCGCATCTGTCTATTCGAACGGTAGAATTTATCCGTAAGTTGGGATATCGTAAGAAATCAATCTACACGGGGAGTTATGTGTTCCTTCTTTGCTAGGGTGCCAGTTTATAGACAAAACAGTGCCCCACCGTTTGACCAAGCAATCTATACAAACAGCGGCAGTAGCTAGCAGGAAATTCGAAACTTTCGACAACGCTGGAGCAAGAAGAAGGTGCGGGGCAAACTCGGGCTAGAAGCAAGAGAGAATTACAAAACAACGACACCGACCGTATCAACTTTCATAATGAGCGCTCCCACCAATGTTACGCTCTTTGGCAATCATCCAGCTAGGCGCCTGCGTTTTGGAATATACACTGGCCTCCCTTAGAGCCTCACCCCTCAGCCCTGTTTCTTCCCCAGCCAACGGCAGATTCCAGCTTCGAATCCTTTTCGGCTCGGCGAATTGCTTCCTTTCGCAGGATTTTCTATAAGCTTGGCCATTTCGCAAAGCCGTCCTGTTGTGCCGGCTCTCTCGCTCGAATGCCTCGAATCACAGTTTCGTATATAACGAATGCATAGCAGGAGGAAGGAAAGAGAGAAAAGAGGGAGAGAGGTATCGCCTTCACGTTTAGGCACTCTTGAAATTACTTGACGGAAGGGAAAGTGCAAAGCCTCGTTTCAATTTGAGTTAGCCGTAGCCCTCCTCTGTTCCTCTTTTATTTTATTCTTTTTTTTTTTTTTTTTTTACTCCTAGTTTTCACTCCTACCTACCTGGAACGCGTTCGCCGGGCCAACTGCTGCTGCATCGACGAAAATTTCTGACTAATTAACGGATGCATTCAAATAACAAGTTGCGTTTAGTATCGCTCGTTGGATATTCGAATGGTTACCGATGCGCGAGTGACCTTATGGACATCGTGCTAATTGTCTGGGTCTGGGCAATTAAAGTATAATTAACGAGAGATGTATAATTAATTAGAAACGAACGGTAGTAAGTCGTGAATAGGTAGCCTCGTTCTTCGAAGCTCGATCGTTTACAAATTAATTCGGTGCTCTTTAACGTAAATGTTTCACGTTTTCCGATAAAATTAAATTACTTCCACTCGTCATATCTTCGTTAAGTGACAATAATGAGTCCGAAGAATATATGTTTCGTCGTCATTTACGTTTTCTATATTTTACGTATCTTTTTCCTTCGACGTTACTGCCAATTCCCGTTTATATTTTACTTTTGTAAGGTTTACTTTTAAGGTGATAAATATCGTGTTTGTATTTGTTTTAGTTATTCGGCCATCAAGGTCCATACTATGCCAGTGAATGGAGCGAAGTTAATCCAGAGTCAAAAGAAATGGTGGTGAGAACAGTGAATGTAAGTTCGTTAGTATGTGTTTCCATATTATTTACGTGTATTACCTTTTGATGCGATTTCAACGTACAAATTAGCGAAATATTTCGAACAATTCACGATTATATCGCGATTATATTAGAACGATACTTGCTATTAACGATACGTTAATAAGTTAGCTCGATGCGCAGAAATAGTTTCGCTGTTCGTTTCCACTTAATTCATATCGTTAATCGAAATATCATGTATAATGTTTAATCAGTCGAACGAGAACTTCCGTGAAGCATGCTTTTACGGAGATTTCATTACATTTGCTCTTTATTACTCACATATTACTCGACAAAGTACTCTGACCGCATTTGTAATTTATCTTCGTGAAACGAGATAAATGGAGGACGAATAAATCGATATTCAACGTGCAAATGTTGCTTTGCACTTCGTGCCGGATCGCTGAATCGTATTATACCCGTATCGATCTAATTGGAACGAATAATTCGCCGATAGAACGAACGGAAGAATCGCGCGATAAACGATTCTTTAATTTCAAACACGCGCCCGTCGACATTCGAATATTTCACGCAACCGAGGCGCAACTTCTTCTGTTGCTTGCATTAACAATTCGCTCGGACGGTGAAATAAATTTGACGAAGTGCAACCCACGCGAACCCTGACGCACACGTGCTCCGTTCGTCTGCCCGTGTAATCGAACAATCAATATATTCTCAATTCCATTCGAATCGAGATCAGCAAGAGTAATTGGAAAATAGGTTGATGGAATTTCACTTGTAGAGTTACACTCGGTTTTTCCGACAAGCCTGTTCATCGCGTGCCCTTGTAATATGCTTCCCGTAATCGAAAACCATGTTCGCGTACGCGGGCAATTTTGTATCTTGAAAAATGGCAACAGAGAACAGCGACATCAGTCATACTGTCCTTTTCTGCTGCAATATTTACCGGGGGTGAAAATTATGGACGGTAGAGCTTCCAGATGGAGTAGCAGATACATTTACTCGGGTTACAAGTACGAAGAGATCGGCACGTCTTTGGCTCGGCTACGGTGGTGGTTGGTAGCATCGGATCGCATCTAGAAGGTTGGATATGATAGGTTATTGATGCGCGCATTACCGGGGGTTGCATAGCTTCGCGGTCTCCTCGGAGGGATGTGCCAGCGCCGGGGTTGAGGAAGACAGGGCGGAAAACGGCGAAGGAAAGGGAACCGGCGAAGCACGTCGCTAGTGGCCCTTTTGCTACGCGTCGAAGATCGTTCGTTCGCTTGCTTGCACGATCGTCGGTCAGAAAGAGGGGGAAAGAGAAACCGGGATGCTAGGATGCATTACAGGTATGATGAACGATCCGCAGGTGGCTCGGAGTAAAAAGCGTGGTCTTTCCATCTACAAGGAGTTGCCACTGCCTCGATCGTTTTTACTTATCGAGTCCCGGCACACGAACAACCCGGTGGTATCGGCTGCTTAGAAGGTCGCGCGAATTTCTACACGGAGATGCTTTTAAGCGAACGAAAAAACTCGACTGTTCGTTTTTCGCGTAGCAGTGAAAGGGAGAAGAGGGAAACCGACGAGCCGAGTAAAAAGGACTTTTAATTCGGTGATATCTGCATTAGGGAATTTTAGTAAAATATGAACCGAAACACGTGCAATTTCGCGGCTGACTTGTTGCGTAAATATTAACGGCGGAACACCGCGCACAGCTACTACCTGCCCATTTATCAGCTGTTTTATATGTAACTTTGCTGTTTGCCCGTATACATCAAGTATGAAGCGTAAACGGGTCGGCTATCGTGGAACGATATACACAACACGGATCCCGCGATACGTGCTCGTTGCTTGACTAGCATGTTTGGCTACATTATGCATCGCGCAGTTTCTTTGCCGTTGTATTAATTGTTTAAAAATACCGAACATTTCGAAAGGTTATCGTTGAACCGGAGATGGTACATTTCTCAAAGCGAAGCGTATTATTATGCAGCTGCAGCGGAATGTATTCCCAGACGTAACTCGAGAGGTCTCGGGCAAAATGCGTGATCGTTAAACGTCGCTGGCAAATATGCGCAAGAATGTTCATCGAAGGATAGAAACGAAACGGTTTGTACAGGCGGAAATGTGAAATCGAGGCGCATTCCGACAAGTAGAATAGGCCGGTGGTGGTCAGACGGAACGGTCAGTCGGACGTTCGTTCCGCTTTCCTCGGTCTCCGCCTGCCAAGACCCGAGTTGTCTGGTTTTTGTCCGAATCGTTGCTCGAGGAAATGCAGGTAGACTCGCGGATTAGCCGGATGCATCAACGGAATAGTGAAATAGTACCGCAAGCAGCGGGAGGAACGTGGAATTTCCTCGTCACGCGGGTCGTTCGTCTTGCAAAGTACGCGGGAGACGGGGATCCACGTTCACGATCCCGGCGATGTCCTCTTTCCCGCTGTCGTCTTTCCAATTAAGGTGAGACGGTAGCAGGAAGCGTCGTGTGATATTTCCTCTCTGATCGTCCCGCGCTTGCGTAATCTACGGGGACGCGTTTCCGCGTTTCCTGCACGCCGAGGGTTAGAGATGAGCTTCAACTAAAATTGAACAATTCCCGGCGGGATGTCATCGCTTTCTCCGCCTATGCCCGGACTGTTTGGCGAGTATACGCGCGAGCGCGCAATGGAACACGTTCTCTAACATGGGAGCGCGTACGCACCGAGCGGACAAACGAATACAGGCAACATTGCGGAGAGAGGCGTAGCAGAGGCAATGTATTCTACATAAGCTCGAGCAGAGTCCGGGCCAGGTTATAACCTATCCCCGTCGAATCCCAAGGGGGAGATATCTTTTAGCAATTTACCCCCGCTCGTAGCAGGCCGTGCTGCATACGTTACGCGCGGTGCATACGTATCGTGCCGCCGCGCGCCGCGCCGCCGGTTCCAGCGTAATGCCGCATCGTATCGTTGAACCTAAACGCATCCGGCGTATATGCATCGAGTACGAGCCGAACATAATGGGCTTGAGTCTCTCTAGTGTTGCCGCCGGTCAGACTCTGTCGGACGATGCATATTTTGGGGTTGATCATAGATTCACCGGTGCATACCTGCCCGTCGAGATGGATCCGAGGAATCGAAGTGGTACCGGCTGTCGGGAGGTTGTTTCGCTGCCGGTGAATCCTACCAGCGGAACTGTAAATATCGTGACGTTGTAGAATCGCGTACCGTTAATCTAAAACAATGCCTGCGTTAGCGTCTGGGGAATCGCGTTGCAGTGAATACGAGCGTTTGCCAGGGAGGGGGATAAAAAAAAAGAGCGCGATGAAACATTCTCCCGGTGGTACAGGTGGATGGATATTATCGGATTATCAAACGGACATATTGCAGTCGTGCAACACATGACGCTCGATCGCGTTAAGTTAATCGCGTTATTATTTAAAACGCGTTCCACAGCGTGCCTGACTTTCAAACTCGATGATGTTTCCGTAAATGTTTCACAGCTCAGCTCGTGCTTCCAGCGGGGATCTTGTTAATATTTTCTACCCACGCGATATCGCCAATCTCGATGAAAGAACCGCGTTTCTTTCATTCGCGCGTCGGCATCGGTACAAATTCATCTGCCGGTTTTAAAGAGAACTTTTCTCGTTTATCTCTCCCTCTCTGTATATCCGATTAACTTTGCTCCAAGGGCCGACGAAATATCGATTCTTATATCGCGTTCTCTACTTGACACGATTCCCCTCCGAATTTCCGCTATCAAAAAGTCGCCGGAACGCGTTCTCTCGACGCCCTCTTGTTTCCGAAAATTGCACCAGGGGTAGAGGCAGCCCGAAGTCAATTAAACGGAATGGTACTTGGAAAAGAGGGAGATAAAAGGCCGTAAAAAAAAAAGAGAGGGAAAAAAAAGTTCGACCGAGTCGCGAGAACGAACGCTGGGAAACGTGTCACCTAGAGAAGCGGTAGTTTCTACATAGACGAAAACAGAGAAAAGTAGAAGGCGATAGATCAATCGAATCTCGGTACGGTAGAGTATCTCCGTTCTCGCGCGTTTACCGCAATACGTTGCCAGACACGAAGGAAACCGGAACAATATTTTACCCACGACGACCCGTGTATTCTCTCTAACGATCCTTCCTTCGTCCTGGCACGAATTTCCGTGCGTGCGAGCGCGAAAACCCAAGACACGGAAGAGATGGAAGTATATTGCTCGGCGGCAGGGGATGAAGGGGGTGGCATCGGACGAGAATTAATAACGGACGCGTGTATCGGTGATGTATCCTGCTCGTGTTCGGAGACTCCCCGCGGACTTTGCTGATGGAGATCTCGGGGTGGGAAGGGGAGGGTTGCATTTGGGTGGCGGACGATGCTGACTGAACGTGCCACCGACTGAATTATTGTACGCGCGACCCTCTAAATCATAAAAACAACAAATTGCGCGCGGTCGAAGGGCGTGTGCAGAGTCGGTTCGTGTTCCTGGGAAGCGTACACTCGCCGACCACCATGGCGTTTACGTATTTTTATACGGACATGGAGCAGCGAGCAGCGCCAGCAGTTTTCGAATCGATTGAAATATGGAGTCAGGGAGACGCTGGGCCAGCTTAATGAAAAATGGTAACTTCGGGGTAGCGGGATTCGCGCGTTGTACGATGCTCGTGTACATGCTTCAGCTTGAACCCCGTTGATCCCGCTGAACCCTCGTCGACTGTGCGTTGTCACGCGACGCCCCCATCGAAATGTTTCCCGCCGAGCTGATCCACCGACTCGTCCTCGTGGTCGTCGTAGTCGACGTAGTCCTCCTCGTCGTCGGGAAAGTTTCAGAGAATGGATATTAATGATCCCGCGACAGCGGAGTGCGTTAACGCGGAGGGAGAAAATGCTCGGTTGCGTATCGCGTATGCGTTTTCACGGGTACTTTGTCACGCGTGAAAATCTCGCTGGAACGTATATGGACGCGAGCGCGTTCGCATCCTTTCGAATATTTCACGAGTATGAATCGGAACGGCCTCGGATGGTATCGATTGAGGGGTAGAAATGCGGCACTGTTTGTTCAGAAATGTACATAGACGTGGAAACAAGTAATTGAATCGAATGTGCAAGGAAATCCCGCGTATCCGTTCGACTGCAGAAGCAGATGACTGGAAGCCCCCGTTTACACGATCTAATACGGATTTGTCAGCACACGATTCCCAATCTCCCCAAAATCCGCTGAAATCGGCGATTATCGTGCGCAAGAGAAAGCCCGAGGCTCGAACTCCATTGGAGGTCGATCCAGTTTCCGACGTTGCGTCCTGTTAGATTTGGGCTTCCGGCCGTGGCACCCTCTCGAGGCATCGAATGGTAGGGTCGAATTGGGAGCATACCTCGGCTCGAACAATGCTCCCTCCAGCCAGATCTCTAAAGTCCTCTCAATTATGCGGCGATGCTAATTACTCGCGAGTGCGCACCGAAGAAGGCCCTTTAGCTCGTGCAACGGCCCTTCACAGGGCTCGGTCTACCCTTTCCTTCTCTCCTCGTTATATCGACGAAGGATGAAACGGAATCACCGCAACTCTCTCTCTCGATTGGCAGAGTTCTCGCTGTTTGCGCGATAGTTTTCGCCGCGGCGTCCAACGACGCCTCTGCTTCTCCGTCCGGAGAGTCGCGGCTCTTCTTCACTGCGGCTTTCTCTACCTTAATCCCTGTGAAATTTCGATACGAAACGAGATACGCGCTGGCTTGGAATTTTCTCCATTCGGTTAACCTTCTCTCGCGAGTTTCTCTTGCCTACGAAATCTCCGTTCTTCCCCGGCGCTGTGTGGCGCAAGTTTTCCTTTCCCCCCGTCTCTTCGGTTCCGAGTTAAAAAGATTCAAACAGATCAAGAGACTTAACGAAAGTTATTTAATAAGTAGGTAGGAGGTTCGGCGTGATTAGGATTACGTTGAATTTTGCGCGTCCACGTGCCTCGGCTGTGTATTCCTTTCTTTATACCCCGGTCTTGATTTTAGTTAACGACTTTCACCCTAACTGCGCTACTAAACGTGACCATACCGCAATGCTGCGGTAAATGAAAAGCAAACGCCGTGCTTGCTGCGGAGACCGAGGGATTGGCAAACATCGGTTTCGACGCGAGGCTGATGAAAAAAATTTCAATTAACCGATGCACTAGATCGGCGGAGGGGTAGGGGAGGACAGGATCGACGATGTACGCTTCTCGTACTCTCTCGCTAGCCTGGCCGAAAAAAAAGTGAAAATTAATTACTTCGTCGTTGACGCCAGAACCGGAAGAGGGATCGATCGTTCGCTTGATAGGATTAAATCGCGCGCCAGGCGTTTACCTTTTCCGCGTGCTTTCTCCTTTTTCCCATTTTTTCCCTTCTTTCCTTTTTTTTTGTTTTTTTTTGTTTTTTTTCGTTACTTTTATCGCGGCGATACCGACGCATCGCTCTTGTCCTTTCTGGATCGTTGGTTGATGACACGCAACGAGAGATGATTACGTTCGCGGCGGAAGAGAAGACCGTGTCGCGAGCGAAATTCTTATTTCGATGTTTCCCCATGGAAAAGGGATTTATGTCGACGTTGATGGAAGGGTCGATGTCTCAGAGAGATCCTCGCGGAAGTAGAGCGAAGCGGATTTTTCTGTTCGCGAAAACTTAAATGGAATTACGCTTAAAATGAGGCTTAACGTTACGATTACGGTTATTACCGAGGTCATTACCAAGGTTCTACAGGGATCGCAAATTTATTCTCAACGTTCGACTGTGTAATAGCCTTTGACCGTGTGACGAGCAGGTAGGCGAAACAAAGGAATATTTTTTCATTTGTCGCCTAATCACAGTGACGCCGGGTCGCGTAAAGCGTGGCACGCTCTCGTTACCGCGTATAAAAACTCGCTCTTATCACGCTCAGAGTCGCTTGTTACGAAAGCTACAATGAAACCATCCATCCCTCCAATTATGCTCTCCGCCGGCTTCTTCGTCCTTCTTTATTTTCTATACACCTTCAAGCGTCCGAACCAATGTTCCCGAAACATTTAAACGATAAGAGACGCGAAATGCTAATTACCTTCGCTGAAAAGAATCCTGTTTACACGGTTCGCCTAGTTTCTATAGCGAAATTACTTCTACCTTCGTTCGGGGAGCACTGAAAATCGTAGCAAGAGTTGGAAACTCCCCGGAGTGAACCGAGGTTTTGCAAGTAACTTTAATCGGGACTGAGAAAAGAAACAAAAACAAAAAAAAGAAAAAAAGAAAAAAANAAGAAAAGAAAAAAAGGAAAAAGATTGTCCGCGGTATTTGCTTCTTTCGTTGCACAATCGTTGGTATTTTCGAGTAAATAGGGAGGAAAGTAAAAAAAGAGCGAACGATCGGATCGAGGCAAGCAGACGTAACGCTCGTGTAACGTCAATAGACTGGCTGCCTATCGATGGCGAGAACAAAAGAACTGTATTCGACAGCGTTGAGCGCACCTCAATAGCGATCCCCCGACGGCTGACGAATTAAACCATCCATATTTTCGCTAAACCTGGATCCGCGTAATTGATGAAACGCTAGTTGAAGCGAGGCGTTAATTTTTTGACCCCTTGCAATTGTACGGGGGCGATGGCGCCGCAAGATTGGGGGTTGGGGGACTACGAGGCGCGCTGGCTGGATAGTTGAGCGCGATGTAACACAGTCGACTTCACTGATTGCCAATATGGCGGAGGGTATAGAGGACCGCGTCTCTCTATCTCGATCAGCGTGGATCCACAATGTGCCGCGGGCGTTAATTCCCCCGTGAAACGTATTGCACCCCCGCGATTCAATTGTTCCAGCTCCGCGACCACAGTGCTTCGCGTTGCACCGCCGAGAACGAGTCGTATGCAGCTCATAATGATGTAATTTTCGAAGTGGTGGGCGTATCATTGTCGTTACCCCTCAGACGTGTTCATCGTTGGCAAAAGTGAACTCGAGAAATGTACAACACGCGAACATCTCGTTCCGCTTGTCTTTGATTACGATTCTTTCCTCTCTATCTCGCCCCCCCTCTCTCTCTCTGTCTTCACACTCGTTCCCCATCCGATAATTACGCGGCGTGCAACGCTTCTTTTTTTTTCCAAACGATCTTCTGCGCGTAGACTTCAGCGAGAGGGAGAGAGAGAGAGAGAGAGTAATTTCTTCGCGTTAAAAAACGCGGATAGACGTATTTCGGTTCTTTATCGGTCTCGCGGAAACTCCGCGGAACGGTCGCACCCCTGTGTTGTTAAACGATACACGTGGGTACCGTGAAATCGCGATCATTTATTATGTATCCACGCTATCATTCGTGTACGTGTACGTGCGCGTTAAAATTTGATCAAAGCTCCCGAGCTTCCCAAAGCCCCGGTACATTTTCCCCTTGAAAGGAAAGAATGGAGAGCCGGCGTCTTTTGAATAATTCTATAACCTACGAATGTTTTATTTAAAACGATCATTGAACGGGATAACGAAGCTCTAAACGACCGCGAATACAACAACGAGGAAACGGTCAACGGAACATCGATTTCGTTCTGTCACAAGGGCCATCGCGGACTCGCTGCCAGCCTTTCGTGTCATCGATTATTCAAGGCACCGCGTCACTTTCGTGGAAACGTTTTATCTCGATAATGCTGGCTAACCATCTATCTGAAGGTTGCTAACCCCGCCGGTTGTACGACACGCGATGGATACGGGAACACGTAACTGAAATAAGAGACTTTCAGCATCTAATGACAAGAATTGCGAGAAATTGTTCTCTGCTCATGTCGCGTTATGTTCTTTTGCTTTCAGATAAGCTTGGGCAACCATGTTTCGGTCGATGAAATAGTCACGTATTCACCGCATCCAGAGAATCCCGAGACAACGTTGTTAACCCAGCAAGCGGTCATTTCTATCCAAGGAGTGCCGCTCATCGATCATCTAGAGAGGCTACTGACGATAACCATGGAACAGAACGCGAATAAGGTAAACTCTCTTGTATATATTCTCGCAACACGTAGAATCAAATCGTTCAATTGGCACAATGCGTTTGGTTCATCCCTTTGTTTCGCTATAGAGTTGATACTCACAGAGTTCAATCGTAAATTCTTTATGAAATCTTTGCATCTTTTAGAGCGGCACGACTCGATGATTTTTATCCATTAGATAATCGCGCATCGTGTCTCTTCGTGTTCCAAAGATTTCGTAAGGGTTTGCTTCCAGTTAGCCACCGATGTCACGATGCGCAGGTGCGAAATGATGAATTTCGCGCTGTAACGATGCGTCTTCGCCAAATTCCGTTTCAGGGCCGACAAGCAGTGGAATGGGTCATCGACAAACTCGACTCGAAATCCACAGACGACTTGCTTCTTCAAGCGCGTCGTCAGCTCGACGATATTACGAATATCACGAAACAGGGCATGGAAGATATTCAGAACGCAGCGAAAAAATCGTTCGATGAGTTTCAGAATTTGACAGTACCTCCGGCGAGTCAATCGATACCGAAGTTATAGCAAAAAATTTTACGTTAGCTTCAATCTCTTTAACTAACGCTATGTAGATCTTCGATGGAACGATTGTAAGTGAAATAAAACGATTCAACCATTTCCTTCGCTATATCTCAGTATCGATAATCGAAAAGTAAGCAAGTCTGAAAACGAATTAGAAAATTTTTACATTACCGTTCATTAATTATACAGCCAATGACGTTTATTCGATCTAACGAGATCGAAGTGTCATTGCGTAACAAGTTATCTCAGCAAATGTATAAGAAACATACTATTTTGATTAACTTTTTGTGCAAACACTTACTACGTCTCATGAAAAGTGTGTTCTCTTAAACTGTAAACGAGACAATAAGTGTAGTAGTTTTTTTAACGAGCAAACAGAGATACGTCCAAGTATCTCGAACGAGATTAACTAATCGAGGTTCACTCGAGTTTTTATATACGAATGGAAAACAATATTTGTCAATCGTTCCGCAGAAGTCGCCTTAGTGAAAGAGATGTAGCTGGTGCAAGTAAAAGCGACTAAAGGAAATGACTGGAAGTATCACGATTTAGTCCCAAGGATTCGTTTCCGAAGAATGTCTCTCGTCTAGAGATCTTTTTTAAAAATTAAAAGCGTACTTTTCACCGGAAAAGTATAGAAAGTGTAACAGAATAGTATTTGCAATGTAAAAAACTATGGTACGTGTCGTCTATGAGGTTTGATATCAGAATATTTTATCAAAGTCTTACGTGTTTAGCTTTAATTTTTCCCTGTATTTAATCGTATTAGAAAGCTTTATCGAAGATGTCACTTTTGTGTACACTTTATAAGCGCGCGCTTCGTACAATATTTTTTTTTTCTCCTATTTAATGTGAATTTCCTTCGTCGTGTTTGAACCGCGTTTATAAACGTAGAATCGTCAAAACTTCTCTTCCATAATTGGCAAGAAAAACATATCGATGTGTTATTTATCCTCGTCATTATCTTCATGCGAGATTTTCGCAACAGCTGCAACGATAGTCACATAATCCAGCGAATACGCCAGATACGAATTATAAACAGACATAACAAATTAGACGTGTTCAACCATGTAACGCTTAGATCATAGATATTTATATCGATTGTTTCAATTCCGAGTGTAGGTTTACCTGTTCCGACTCTATCGAATCGGAGGTTAGAAAAGGTGAAATATATATCTATTTTTAAAGCAACAGGCTCACGTTACTTCCCGTGGTTGTTACGATTAAAGCGAATCGAACGGTACGTAGAGAAGAGCCCGCGATCGGGCCATAACGGCCGGCGTAGCCGGGAAGGAATAAGAAAATCCAGGTCCACTACCGTCAGAGGGAACGTTGTCCCAGGTGGTTTGTCGATACTCGTATCACATTTGAAATCGTGCGCCACGAAAACCCGATATCTTTCCCCGTCGCCCCGTGTCCTTCTCCGATTTACTCCGGGGAATATTCGCGCGAGTCAGCGAGTGCTTGCACGCGTGGAGAACGAAACACGCTCGTATCATACGGGCCAAGTATCGATTCAACGATGGAGGACCAGTCTCGACATTCCGCGCGAGCAATTTGCAGCGGAGCGGAATTTCGACCGGGTCATTATTGTTCTCGGCGGTCTAGAGACAATTTCCATCGGTTTACTCAAATCTGGCTGGCCAACTCTCTAGGTAAGTAGAAAGAGAGACAATGGAGAGCGAATGGGCGGCTGGGAGCGTGGATGAGAAAGGGAGAGGAGAGGGTAACGGCACGCGAGGTCCGTTGGAATCGTGGCATCTCGTGCACGGGGCAGGAAACAGACGAAATTTGACATCAGGCTTGACCAGTGGTATGTAAGAGATAATTGATGACGTTACGGTTCATCGCTCGCTACTCGGTTACCGGACATGGACAAATATTGACAGCTTCCGATCAGAGAGCCGCTAGTATCCTTTGTAGCTAGCACACGCACACGATCCCCGATGTCTGGTCGGTTTTCCTGTCGAATCGCTTCGCTTAGTCTCCGGTACGTTAGTAAATCAACGTGTCCTGGACGTGCATGTCGAGCAAGTTTCGTAAATTAAAGTGGCCTCGTTTGTCCCTATAAAGCTTGCCTGTGGCTATTGGTTGCACGTGACGTCGCGCCCCAAGCTTTGACGACAAAGTGCCAGTTTTCCCTTTGCCGGAGTTTTATCATAGACCCAGGCCCGGCATCTTCCCGCCACTTGGGCCGGAACAGAAAATTACAGCCGGAAACTTAAGCCGGAGAATTCGAAGGGGGTCCTCGAGGGCAGAGGCGAATCGGAGAAGAGGGAAGTACAGGTGCCCTGGCTCTGCTGCTCCCCCGGACATAGTTTCGAGAACATCGACGACTATACACCGAAGTAGCATTGTTCATCTTTAATTGCCTGTGCGGTTTTCACTTTGGTATTTTGCGAGCGAGCCGGTCTTCAAAGGAACCACGTCGCGGCAAATCAGTTCATAACAAGTTTCGGAAAATTCGATTAGGTAGCTTCCTTATCCGAGGGTAGAACCTCCGATCGTTCGCGGCGAGACAAAGGATCGCTTGTTATCTAACTGTTAATGTCCTTGCACTCTGTATAATTGCTTCCTCTTTCTGCCAAATCTGTTCCAGAACTTGTGCCATTAAACTCCGACTAACGATGATACATAACGAGACCGCCTCTGTATAACTAAGAAATTCGAAAACTTGCTCTTTTACCGCCGCGGTATTATCGAATAAATCCCTGGGTAGCAGGTATTTAACTGCTCGAAAATATCCGAGTTACCTTGTTTAAAAGCTACTCTGGAGCGCCTTGAAAGGGATACGATTCTCAAGGCTGTCCTTGGCTGCTCCATTTCCCATTCCTTTAGCCTGAGCGCCGGAAGAAAAGGAGAGAGCTTCAAAGGCTGGAGCGGCTGTCGAAAAGGCTCATGGTTTACACATCGCGGCGGTACTTTCTCGTCAAGGCTCGTAAAAGCTCTCGGGACGATCGACTGTAAAAGTCGGCGACACGGTCAAGGGGATCCTTCTTGATTTCCCGGTTCTCGATTCAGGAGCTCGTGAAAAACCACACTCCACATATTCCTGGTCACTGCCCCGTATTATCCATTCTTTTTCATTCCGACCTTTTTCATCGTTCTTCCGAGTTCCAAAGAGGATCTCGAATTGTTCGCGAATAGTTGGACATTTTGTTCGAAGCGATAAATTCGACTGCTCGATCCTCTCCTGTTTTTAACGCGATTTCGAGAGCAGCCCGGCTATCGAAAGTTCGAAGAATTTCCCCGAAATTTTACAGAGTTCCGAGAACGAACTTTCCACCGGAATTAATCGTCCCAGCGAACGAGAGACTGGATCCGCGTGGAAATTTCATCCCTTAGCAGCTGGCTGCCAAGCATCGCGTCCGATTCTCTTCGATTTTTAATCTCGTCCAAGGTCTACGGATCTGCGAGAGCACGAGGGGGCACGAGTCGGATGAGAAGATATTTTAAAAAGTTCTTACAGGCATTACGAAACAGGGCCGGGACCCAGGAGGTTATACGTTCTTTCCGCATGGCCGCGTCTGGAAAACTTGATCACACGGAATTAGCTCGTGTCAACGTCGTATCACGGAAATTGTACGATGAGAAACAGCGAGAGCACCGGCGTGTAGGCGGTATAACGCAGCTACGTAGGTAATAACGGTAGATGTTGAGCTGTTCTGGGCGACGTGGCGCATACGCTCCGCCTATTAGCATACAATTATCTTTATGCTTCTTTTATGATTCATATTTAGTACCAGTCCCACCCGCTTTTCGCTTCGTCGGCCAGCTCAGCTTCAAGTTTGCAACTTTTACGATCGCGCTTGTTTCTAAACTTAACGTTCTCTCCGGTTCACCTCTTATCATCCTTCCTCCGCGCAGCGCCGGTATTCTTGCTAAACGTGCTTTTGCAAATATCTCCGGAAACCCGGGGGCCGAAGGGGGGAGTCGAAAATTTGTTGTCGTACGTGCTGAAAATCGGCAACAACTATCGATCTCGGGAACGCTCGTTTCGGTCCCTTGTTACCCAGGTACAAACTCCGCCAACGGCGAAGAAACCGATCGTGTCGCGTTCCTTTGTCGTTCTTTTAATTCGACGGAACGATCGACCGGGGGGAAACGTGAAATATTCAAAAGCGAAGGAGAGATTCTTTTGTATTTTTAGCAGAGAAGAGAACAGCGCGCACGGCGGCGCTGAAAAATGAAAAGAATAAAGGAGGATAACGGAGGGGTAACTACGTACCCTTTCAGTGCCGTACCATTTCGTACGGTCTATGGATTCGATCGCGGTCCCAATGACCGGCCATTGCAACCGGCTACGGCTGAACATTAATTTAATTAATTCAGATCCATTTGCAGCTGCACGCGAGCCGGCCATTTCGGCATTTATTTTGCGCCATTTGGACTTTATTTTTGACGAAACACGAGCGCGTTATGATTGCCTAGAGCACGACCGTATCCGACGATTTTTTATTTAATCCAGGTTTTAGCTTCGTCCGCATTTTCCCCCATTTCCTCTGACCCTCCCTTTCGCCCGCCCCCCGTAGTCGTAGCATCGCGCCATTTTATGCTCGATAAACAGACGGCACGGAAATAATTTTTCATTCGGGGATCACCTGGACGGCGAGAAAAATTTCATTCTATCGATCGAGTTTTCCGTTCGCCGATGATGCGCCATCGAAATTCGGCGAGTCACGCTTCGCGGCCTAGAGTTCTTATCTTTTATTCAATTTTAGTCATCCTGCAAATTAGCAACGGGGATCGTTTTGAATCGAGGCAAGTTTGATTTCACTAGTTTTAGACCACATCCGGCCGAATGGCTAATAACGGACGTGCTCTGACTACTAATCGGCTTTGCCGAGATTTCCTGATGTACGGAGGGGTATATGGGTTAAATGCCGCGGGGTGAAGGGGAGAAGGGTCAAAGGGTGAGATTAGATGCTTGCGACGGACTTCAGGAGTCGTGCATAATGCATGGCTCTTCGATAGTTTGTCGATTCATAATAATGTTCATCCTGTCAGAATATGTTTTCCATATAATTTACAACTAACGCGAACGGAATAGAAAATTCTTCTCGCTTTTTACTAAATCTCCCGTGCAATTCCACTAAAATTCCAGGATATTCGAGAAATCTTTGATTCTTTCGAAACCTTTTAGGGAGGAAAAAAAGAGGAATGGAAAGAATCTAACGATAAGAGAAATTATTAAACATCGAATTGCTGTTCCGTTTCTATTCTCTCTTTCTCTCTTTCTTTTCGAATTCGTTTACTTTCGAGCAAGTTCTTCCGCCGAGAATACATTTACATGTAATCCGAGAGCAGTTGATTGTATCTCTAATTGCTTGGCGGCGAACACTGGAACCGATGCTCGTGAAGTTTGTTTTAATATTAATTTCTTATCGTTGATCTTGCGCGGCGACGCTATTCCCCAAGTATCGCCAGTCTCACCTACCATGTCGTGCAAACATACTCCGAGAACTAGTTGGTTGAATATCTTGCGATCTCTACGAAGCAGGAAGGTGTAAGTACCGTGTTAGTCTTTGGGGTTACGTCGCTGCTCGCAGAGCTAACTAATAGCCTCTTAGCCTCGGCTTAGGGAGGATCATGCTACAGGCAGCCGCACCCTCCATTGCTCTAAGACTCAGACCGCACATCCTCAGCCCTTAGTGCAATCCTTAAGCCACGCCAGGCCTGCAAACAACCGATCTCCTTCTCTAACTTAGACGATGGATTAACGATAATGATTGATTGGATTCCAGCTTCTTTCCTATCCTTCTTTCCACCGGCATACCGAACGATCCGATCCTAAGTGACTTAAACCGGCCTGTCGGCCGAGCCCGCTCGTAGACCTTACGGATTTCTCGGGTGCACGGGATAAACGCTATTACACCGGAGAGAAATCTTTATCCCGTACAGAAGCGGACCGGCGCGAAACGTCGGGTTAAAAATTGAATCGCCTGCTCGTATTTACCAGGTACCGTGGAAACGAAAATTCGTAGATCTGCCGGCCGGTTCGAATTAGCCGCGGCTTGATTAAACCGACGCCGACGCGCCGTCTCGTTTTCATTCTCGCAAACAAGCCCGGCATTGAACGTAATAAATTCTCGCTCGAGACACGGCAGAGATTTTCGTCCGTCCGGTTATTCGTTTATTCTCGGCCGGCTTTCCCCGTACAAACGAACCTGTTACCGAAGGGTTTGCGCGAAATTTACATTCGCCCGGCAGGTGAAACAGACCGAAGGAGATTCCTCCCGTTATAGTTCAGCCAACGGGAGAGCCGTCTACGCTTCTTCCCCGTAAGCAAGACTTTCAGCGAAAGCTCGATCGGTGGATTTGCGGTAACCGTTCGCTCCGTATGCGTTCGCCTATTTCTCAAATCCCACGCGGATAGTGGCACCGTTTCCTTCCGTTACGCGGATATCGTTCGTTCGCGCGGTAAATACGCGCGCGGGCGCGCGTACGAGAACGTATCGGGAACTTGTAAATACAAAGACGACGAGGACGAAAGACGTCGAGGAGAGATGCATTTATTCCCCGGGATCGCTCGTTCGTGCACGCGCAATCACGTAAACGATACTCCCGCGAAATGGTAAAAACGAACGTGTATAGGCGGATGTAAAAATGCGAGGAAGACGACGGAACGAGGAACCGGTGATTCATGCGAGTGCACGACGCGTATGGTTCCTGCGGAATGGCTGCACGGCTTCCGTGAAAAACCGTGCACGGAACCTCGATTGGGCGTGACTGGGTCTAATTTATTTAGTAGCCCAAAGGAGAGACAAGTTCCGGCGTGGCTGGACGTCGCCGGTGCCATTGTATCGGCAGCTTTTCAGCGCTTTGAAATATCGCCGTCCTGCGGGCTTGTTCGGTCCTTTACCACGATCCCATGGGCTCGAATTAATTCCGCGAAGAAACAACTGTCCGCTAACGCTGTCCCGCTTTATTCCACGGAATTCGAACCGGGAAAAATAAATTCCAACCCCTAGCGAACTCCACCGCAAACGTTCCGCCGGAATCGCTTTCCTTTTTCTTCCCTTCTTTTTTCCTCCCCCCTCTTTTCGTTTCCAATTTTTCTCGCCTCTCCCTCTGTCATTTAGCTCGGACGCGAAATTGGCGAAAGGGTAGATGGAGGATGGATAGGACGCGATTATTTGCAATTCCACGAGGACAATGGCGATACGTCAGAGGACAAGTTTAGGTATCGGGAGTATTTCGACAAGGTGGTAAGGGGCACGGGCAGATGCCACGTTGCACGACACGCTTTCTGAATACAAAGCGCGAATCTCGCATACAGTCGGTCACCGAATCTACTCCGGTGCTGGTTTACAGGACGAGGAGGCAATAATCCGAGGATGGGAATGTTTCGACCAATATTGCGAAAGTTTCCGTAGACGGAGGCTCATGGTCCGTTGAAGTTGAGCCGATCATTCTTTTCTTTGCGACGGCTGACATATGAATGGAAGGGAAGAAGGAATGCCACTTGATGCTCGATGGAATCCAGACACGTTTCGACGTTGACTGATGTCCACGGTACCGTCAGGGGAATTTCCACCATTTCTCCTGCACGCGAGAACGATAATCGTTAATACGTTTTTACAAACTTCTCGTGTGTCTCGCTACTCGAGATTCTAGCTGGCTTCCGGATCGCCGATTTACACGGTATTTCGCTATAAACGAAACGTTCGTTCGATCGAACCTAGGATAATTCGATGCAAAGGGGTGTTTGCGCCGACACATTTGTCCCTGCGATCACGCCTGCGACCGCTATCGTTCCGATCGTTACGATCCAGCTATGTACATACGCCAGCGAGATGGTATCGTCGCGGTTCTAACCGGGTTCGCTGGCTGGTTTTATTCCATCGTGCTAAAGGCACGCGTGCGACGTTTAATCACGCAAGATCATTGGGCACGTAATCGGTTGTAAACGATCCCGGCGATGCCGCATACGGCGGTCGTTCTCCAAGACGATCTACTCGAGAGACGCTCGTGAAAGCCGTTTAACGAACCGCTTAGTACCCGGATAACGCGATCACGTCACCAGGAACGTATAAGGCCAGGCATCTTTCTGGCCGAGCTGCAATCGTTCGCGCGAAGAATTACAACTCCAGGCGTAACCTCGATGACGCGTTCGCGACGAACGTGTTGGTCCGATAAAAAAGAAAATCACGCTTCGTCATCGCTGCCAATTCCTCCGTTTGGCCCCCACTGGAGAGACGGAGTCCGAGAACGGAACGCGGCGTTCTTGCGAAAGATAAACCGGAGTTTATTTTTTCTCGCGGTTCAGCGAGAGACGAGGGGAATTGCGCGCGGTGCAATTTTCAAACGCGTCGCCGGAGAAGAAGCCCCGTGGGACTCGACCGAGGCTGGTATCGTTTAATCGACTTGTCCACGGTCTCGTAGAAGAGACCCGGGCGTTCGCCAACGCCCCGGTAACGACGTTCTTTCTACGCTTTTTACCCTCCGCACAATTTTCAGAATTCCCCATTTCCCAGCCCCGTGTCCCTTTTATTACGGTCGTCGCGTGACAGGGTTTTTTAAAATCGAGGACACTGTCCCTGGGATATTAGATACCGCGGTCGGTGCAAAGTGGCCAGTAAAAGGGTCCTGTCGGGCACAAGCGCCGCCACCGAATCCTCCGCTTCTCGCTTAGCGTCCACATGTCCGCGGAGATCCTGTCGACGTGTAACTACGTATGTAGAGTAACGTGCTTGCCGCCGTGCTCGGTAATATCCGTGGTTGGCCATAAAGGGAGTTCGTAAACGACTGGTACGGCTTTCCTCCTACCCCCGTATCTCGCTCCTCCACGGGAACGACTATTCGGAACGTGTGCGACTGGTACACGCCGGTGTACCGTTGGAAAACGAGGCGAAACGGAGAATGAATATAGACTTTGCTCCGTACCGTTCGTACGTGCCAACATACTTCCTCTGCTAAACTCCACACTTTCGGCCTAAAGCGCCGTCTAAATTTTCCGCGGTTCAATCGGCGCATAGAGAGGTCGGTGGTGCAATTTGTCAACTTTACCGCGTTTCCTTCGGTTAACGAACGAAACAGGGAACGCGCTTTAACCGAACGGAATCGAGTTCGATCGTAGCGGAATTTTTAAAGATCCGTAATGTATACTTGAATACGAAGTAGTAGTAGAAACGTCGTAACGAAGATAAATCGTATTTTCCTAATAATAAGAACGTAGAAGCTTTCGAGATTTCCACAGTTTCGCGGTTTCTAGCTGATTCGAAAAGTCTACAGCGCAAAGGGTTAACCAAATGCATATTTCTCAGGCCTGAAGCGGGAAATTTCGCGATCGAGCTTGAAAAGTAAATCATCGCGGTTAGTCGCGAATGCTGCCGAGCCACGAGGACGCGTTTGTTTTAAAGGAAAGTAGGGTGTAACGAGAGAACGCCCGCCGACGCGACGCGGCGCGGTTACGTCTCGGCGCGTCGCCTCGCGAGCTCTGATACATCGCGGCTGAAGATAATTAGTAACGAGCTTGATAGCGTTTCACGACGATGCTCGTCAAGAGACACGCTTAATTGTGAATCGTCAGAAGTGGATGCATCGCGGCATTAGCGCGGTGTTTAAAGGGGCGGATTTCCCGTACGTTTGCCGTGGGTCTTTGCGGGTTTCCGCCCGCGGATGCGCCACTTTAATTAGCTTTTCTTCCAACCGATGTCTATCTTCGTCCTTCCACGACCAGCGATCCTTCAGCTTAGCCAAGGATTCGAAGAGTCGCGTAATTGACACGCGAAATTGTCTCACGTGTTTGGCCACCGGTTTATTTACTCCGAAACTTTCGAGCGCTCGTCGGAGTTTCCGATTTCCACGGCACGGAGTTGCCGACAAACCGAATGGAACTTCCCCTCCTCCGCCCCTTCAGTCGGCAAACTCGAAAAGCAAAGCTTACGACATCCGAAGTCTTAATGGATATTTTGACAGGATAATTATCGCGTGGACGGATGAGATTCGCGAAATTATCCCGAATGATTTTCCGTATTCGCGAATTCGGGGAAAAAGCGTGTCCTCGATGTCTCCCTTGGATAATCGAAAAACGCTTCGTCGGTTCGACGTTGCTCGGATTCGTGGAAGAACCTCGATCTACTCTCCGTCGCCTCGATCGAGTAATTTTATCGGCGATATCGAAAATCCCGGATTATTCGATCGTTCGGCGATATAAACGTTAACGAACAAAGCCTCGCTATCTCTGTGTATCAATTTCAGGGAACCGCTCGGAACGATACGTCATTGTCTTTCTTGGCCGATGGTGAAAACACAGGTGAGGGAATTACGTTTTATTACAGCCAGTAGGGGAACAAAAGTGCCATCAAATTGTAACTGCCTCTGTAAAATACGAAGTTTCAGCCCGTAAAGCCGGATTACGATACGCGGTAATTATCCATTTTAATTGCAAACTGTATCCGCTGTTATCCTAACGACTGTAAAAACGAACGCGCCCGTAGAGCGCGCGGCGTTGACCCGCCGTTTCAGCCCGAGATTTCACCCGAAGATTATAAGTAATTACCTAATTATTCGCGCCAAGTTCGCGTCTTAAATGTCACGAGCCGGTAAGAGCAGCTTCTTTTCACGGACGAAAACAGGAGGAAGAGGATGAACACTCGTGAAACTGTTGGAGCGCGTTTGCGTTTAAAGTTACAACCTTGAAGAAGTTAAATTACATAGCGCAGTCGAGGCGCAATTACACAGCATGTTTAATGAATCGTGCTACAACTGACAAAGAGGTAATTGTTCGCGATAAAGCGACTAAAACGAGGGAGGCAGTTTTTACAGGCTGTCCGGCTTTCGAGAAGAATGATCCCGGCGATCTAACTATTGCGAGCCAGCCCGGAACATAAATATGATCAGCGCGGACCATTTATGCCGTAGTCTGCGTACTTTTTAAAAACGATATATCGCCGCGCTGCAATTTGCGAGAACAATTTGCCGTATCAGTAACGCATACTCCGAATGCCCGAGCGTTTAATCTATCTTTCCCGCTCTTCCTCCGGAATCGTTTCGGACGATCAGGGACATTAACGGCGCCGGTCGACGCGTCGCATCCGAGTCACTCATACCCGCGAGTTACTCGCGCGAGAAAAATTTATTCTCTCGCGTTTGAACGCGTTTTCCACGAAATTCCAGGAAATCTCGCGTCTCGGGGCGTCGCGTAATCGTTTACTCGCGAACCTTCGTCCGTCGTTCGCTGATAACCAATTACTCCGGTACGATATCGGAGCGTTCTAGCGCGTAATTAAGCTTCGTTTGTGAAGCGTTAGTACATCGTAACGCGGATCTTGCATAACCCGTGAAAAGAAAGCAAAACACTCGCGTACCCGAAATACATCGAGGTTGGGTAACTCGACCGGGAGGAAGCGGTCCCATACCGAAGCGTGTGGCGGTTGGTAACGATGTCGTTATCTGAGAAATACGCAGAGATAAATACACAGCCGGTGGTGGAGAGAGCGAGGAAGGAAAGCCGGTAGTATCGCGGCGACCGCCTGCACGTAAACACGATCGCGCGTGTGGTCAAGCGAGGAAGAACGATCGAGGTGGTACCGGTGCCACGCGTCACGAGGCCAGACGGATCTTACGGCTCGATCGGCAAATCCGTGAATCGTGTTTCACGACGTGGTCGATGAAAGTAAACGTCTGGCTTCCATCGTGCTCTGGCTGTCTCGCGTGCAACGACCAGCCTGTTTTCTCTCTCGGTGCGAACGCCAGCCGTGTGCCGGCTGACGAAGGTACTCGCGTCGGTGTGCGTGTCGCCTGCGACTGTGTTGGGCGTCCCTCTACGGCGTAGAGCGCGCCTGCTGCTCCTCCGTCTCCGCGAAACAACGACATGACCATGGAGCATGAGAACGACTCGAGGGTGACGCTAAGGAGGACGAAAAGCGTGACCAGGGCCGAGGAGATCCAGAAAGCCGAGCTGATGGTGCGCAGATCGCAGCCTGACAAACCGTGAGTCTCCTTTTCCCCTTTCTGCACCACGGTAAACACGCTCCCGTCCTCGTCGCGGCTCCGTCCGGTGCCACTCGCCTCTGTCAGCCGCGAATCGTCTCGATTCCCCTCGATTACTCGCCTCTCGTTCTCCCCACGATCGAGAGGCCGTTGCCGGAGAAAAAAAAACGAAATCGACGCCGATGGAAACACGGTGGCAGGAAATTTTCTGCTCTTCCACGACTACTCGGACGTAACTCGGACGACTTTAGGAGCAACGCGCATGCGCGTTTCGCTTTAGATCGAGCGCAACCGTGAACGCGTGCTCCCCACCTAGGCGCGATGCATTCCGCTTCTCGTTTTAGCCGACGCTCGTCCGCGCCGTTCTGCCGCGTGTCATGATCGATGCGGAGGTCAGTCGGTAGTGCGGTGCTCGTGGATTTCCTACAGCTCGTTTCATAACACCCGGCCACTTAGGGCCGCGGTTAATGAAACCTCCGTATAGGTGGTGCGAGACGTCTCGCGTTGACGGTCAGACACCTTCCTTATCCGATAACGGTCATATTCCTAAGGCTTACGTAGCATCGCGATACTCTCGGGACAACGTGACGAAAACAATTCTCGACATTGACCGTTGAAACGGAGATAAATATTGTTTCCACCGGGTAACGCGATCGAGTAAACATTTCGAGGCTGTTAAGCGGAACTTAACGGGTTCTTGTTGCATTTTTTCTGCTACACAACTACGAATTCTCCAGCCTAAATTCCAACGAGTTCTTAGACTCGGTATATTTCGGTATTATCGCAGAGTCGATAGGTTAAGATTTTATCTGGCTCGGGCTGGAATTTAGAACAGGGTCAAGGTCCAAGTAAAACCCGAGTCCGGCGAGTTCGCCGTCTGACCACGAGTGTCTGACTCCACGTATTTGTCTCGTCCGGCCAGCGCGTCGCGTAGACGATTGACGCAACGTCTCGTAGGGATTACGATCGCCGTTTCGCCAAATGTTACCTCACTGAACGGCGCGACGAGGTTTCGAAACGTTTGTTCGGATATCGGTGGATGAACGTCGGCTCCGAGCGCAGATACGGTGTCACGGTGAACCGGGAAAGTGACTAACGATACAGTCAATATTTGCCGCTACGCGGATGATTCTAGGGACGAGAGTGAGAGAGAGATAGAGAGAGAGAGATAGAGATAGAGTCGGGATGAATGGTGCAAAGTTCATTCGGTAGAACGGACACAGGAGGACAGACAATTGAATGCAGCCTTGAGTGCACGTCGCGGAAACGAAAACTTTCTTAACGAGCCGTTCGCCTCGTCTAATGGAACTGCACGTCAAGAAAACACGGCCAGATAATTCGTTCGCCAGCTATGGCATAATTATCGAGTTTCACTCTGCCCCAAGACGGTGTATAGCTCTGGTCCTCGTTCCTTTGCAACACAGAAACTTATCTCGATGCGAGGTACGCGATAACCGACAGCGATACTCGGGCTTCATGCTCGAAAACAATGGGGAACGTCTGCTGAAGCTTCATTTAAAGTTCAAGCAAAGTGAATGACAATTAACTGTCCCAACTTCACGATCAATAAGATCTCGTTAGACGTCGTGAATAAGCAACGAACGTTTCGGGACGCGTTAATCAACCGGTCCGTCTACGCGTTCCTTTTTTTCCCTTCTCGTGTTCCCACTCTCTTGGTCTTCGCGTTTTCTAATAAATCAAACCTTATTGCGTCCGCCCAACGCCGGATGAATCTTAATTACGCGTCGATACTTTGAACCGTCGTGTTTCGCGTTTTAACGAATTGAAGGAAACGCCGGAGTGACGCGTTGCTCGGGCGATCTGCACGCCGCTTCAAGTCCTTTGAAACGAAAACGTCGAACCGCGACGAAAGTCCGTTGATTCGTTTCGCGGCTAATTAATATCGGTTCGTTAAATCGTGGTAATTCGCGTCGCGGATAAAACCGGGCTTAAACGCCTTATTCTTACGCGATCGCCATTTCCTTTTTTTTCCTCCCTCCGCGTGTATTTGACACGCAATTCCCGACGTTTAAGTATGCAATTATAAGTCACCTTGTATATCGCAGATCGTAGGAGAAACGCGGGGTATTCCGATGGTAGCCTAAGGTCGTTAATAATCCTGAAATAATGCTTGGTTTTCTTTGCTCGGAAGATTGTACGTACACGGAATTCCATCATGTTTAGCCGATAACGTTGTTGGTTTATGCACTGAATTGTCTTAAGATATATTTGCACGCTATTAGATTAGGGCAAGCTGATATATAAATAGCAATATATCAGGCTTAATCGTGGCGCGCTTCGGTTACACAAACGGAAAGTCGTCCGCGTGTAAAGTTGATGGTATTTTATTACGACGGCCGGCATTAGCATATTTACGTAAATTTTATTACCGCGTTTGATATTCTATTCGTCGCGATTAATTACCTCGAATTACGTCGATACGTTTCGCCAGTCGGTGGGATATCGATATCGTTTCGACGTAACGTTCGATGGATAACGTTAGTCGCGAGTGTGCTGGACACGCCATGCAAAACGACGTCACCCTCGTTAATTTATATAACCTTTGAATATCGCATAACGCGAGCTCGTTCTCGCGCTCGAAGAAGAACGAAAAAGAACGAAACACCGCGATTGTGTCTTATTATACCTATCGGGGAACGCGAGCCGGATCGGCGAATCGAATTGGCGAATCGAATGGAATTCGCGAGTAAAACTCTAAGCCGCCTTAATAAGCGGGAAACAGGGGTTATCGACACGTAGCGAAACAGCGATACAGCCGTGTTTGATATGGAACGTTATGGCGCTTGTCGCGGAATGCAGTCGGAAACGGATTCTATTAATTAACCAATCAAACGGTGAAAAACCGCGACCGGTCGAGCTGTACGCAGACTCACGCACGCTTTGGGTAACGCGAATCGGAACAACAGCGTGTTGCGTATTCTCTTTGTGACAATTACAGAATAATTCCCATAGGCGCGCCCCGAACAAACCGCACACCTTTGTTCGCTGTAATTAACAATCTCTCGTCTGCCCTTCCACGCGAGATCCTTTCGGTAATTAATTGTTTTTCTCCTCTTCCTTCGGTCCCTCGCGTTTTAACGTTATCGACTCGGCCGACAATGAGTCTTTCAATTGCAGTTATTTACGTAACGCCGTGTTCAGAGTTCAAGGCTGACCGGTGCGGCTCTCGATAACGCTGGCTGATTAAAACGCTTACGAACAACCATTGCGGTGCGTAATCGGTTCAATGACCATTCGATGCATCGATTTCGCCCCACAGCCTTTTTCTCTTCGCATTTTCTAAACTCACCGACGAGCCTCCGCCGCTGCTCGCCACTAGCCGCGCTCTTAATTAAAATGTTAATTTCAGTGACGAGGCAGAAACGCGCGGCGATAAGAAAAATGGGCCCCCGTAGATCAGAGGGATAACCGGATATATTCTATCGCGGAAATACTTTCGCGCACGCGCATCCCCGGGCAATGAAGTATCATAAATTCATGATTGGTTTACGGCGTATCCGATTCAAAACGCGGAGATCCCGTGATTCGCCGCGTTCTGCAATCGGAATCGCTGATCAAAGAATCCTCGAGCGTGTTGGCGAAAGTACCGAGGAAAAGCTAACTCGCGTTAATATTTCTGGGTAAACAAAAAGGGAGCCGGTTGGCTGGAGAAGTCGGAGCAAATTCCATTTGTCCAGATTTACCAAGTTTTCAAGGCGCGTGCGCCCATCTATCCGACGCGGGGAAAAATTTAATCGGGTCCTCGATGTAATCGAGCAAGCGATCGACCAAAACAACGCGTTGAAAACGCGATTAAATCCGAGAGAGTATCGCGAGCGGAGAGAACGCGGCAGGAGCGGAGACCGTGCGTCGAGATTTCAGAGATAAGAGAGAAGGATCAACGAGACTAGTTTAGTTTGAAAGAGAAGGGGAGAAAGAGAGAGAGAGAGAATGAAGAAAGGGAAGAGAGAGACGTAGTCGCTTGGCGCAGTGGTCATTTCGCGCAAGCGAACGCTAATTAGCGAGACGAGACAAACAGCGGGGAAGGTTGATGATGCCGAGGGCGCTTTATTTTGGAACATATCCTTCCAGCGAGTTCCCCTTTTATCAGCGAGAGGTCGACTAGCGAAAAAACAGCGAAATCTTCTTCCCCCTTTGACATGCTATAATGACCTGCAAACAAGAGTCTTCGTTTTTTCTCTCTCGCTCCCCGGCAAGGAACACCTTTCTACCTTCAGTTGTTTCTTCTCCCCATCTTCGCACCCCACCGCTTTCTTGCTCCTGGATCGTCCATTATGCCGGAGAATCAGAGATGGCACACCACTCTTCCGTCTCTTAAACAAACGAACCCTACTGTATTTACCCGTTCCGTGTTTGCCAGATACTTCTTGTTTTCGCCAACTTTGCAATTAGGCGCGAGCGCGTCTGGGTTCGTTGGACGCGGTGAATATCGAATGATCCCTGCTACCCCTTTGGTCGAAGGAATTCACACGGAAAGCTATGCCTGGCTTCCACGATCTTTCGATTCTAGATTGATTTCAAAGTTTCCGTTTGCACGATCCTTCGATCCGAACATCCAACTCGCGTGTGTTTACTCCCAAATTGAATCTAATCCTCGAGGACTGCCGATGGTAGGCGGGGTCCGGTATGCCCATAAAATATTCCTCCGACAATGTTCGTTTCAAAGGGAAAAAGTTTGTTATTCCCGAGGTGACACCGCCTGTAATTACACGTTACGTAGTTAGACGGCGAAGAATGTCATTAACGTCCAGCATGAACATTTCCCGATATCTCTGGCTCCGCCGTGAAACGACGCGCTATCGCTGAAGGGCAATAATCATCGGGTAATACGAAGTCGAACAAGAGACGTATAACAATGATATGCCGGCTATTTTTCTTCCCCATTTTTTCCCATCCCATATATCGATCCTCTCTCGCCCGTTGTCAGTCCATCCCGACGATTCATCCTTGTTCCCTCCACGAACCTATACACCGCGCAGATATTTCTGTACCGGAGCTCTAACTGCCGGGCTGCTTCCGTCGAGCTCCTGGACTCGATGCTCGAATCGTTAATAACTTCGTACGATGTTCCCGTGCGAGGGAAACCGGCCAGCATAGGGGGATAGCATGAAAACACGGATCGGTGATCATTTCGCGAATTTTCTTCCGCGTCCTCTCTCTCTCTCCACTCATAATACCTACATATACGCGAATAATCAGGCGGCGTTACGGTATCGAACCACTCGCCAAGGGGACGCGCAAGATTTTCCTCCAGGATTTTAATTTGCCGCTCATGCACATTCATCACCGCCATCCCCAGGCCTCTCTGGTATCATTACCACCAGCCTGGGTGTTCGAACAAACGCCAGTGTTACCTCCTTTTCGTAGCTTCCAGCGTCAGACGTTCGAAAAATATCCGACCACACTCGCTAACGCCTGGACTTCTTCGTTTATCGACCGCTTTCTTCCTCTCGAGTAACGCTTAATCGGTTCTCGAGCAGGTGTCTCGCGACAATTTTTACCAGGACTCCCACACTGCCTGGGAAAAACTTTTTAATCTTCGTCATCGGACGACCGGACGATGCGCCACGGTTTCGGCTGACGCGACTTCGAAACGAATGAGGATTAACGGTATTGTGCTGTCAATCCGGCCGTCGCTTCCCAGTTTCCCCTTGTTTCCTCCCTTTTCATCGCAGCGGCCCTTTTCTTCGCTCAAGATTGCGGCGTCGGTGTCGAATCTCGCGCGTGAAATCAGCCGGAAGAACAATGGAAAGCGATTACGTGGACGGAAAGGGAGCCCGAACGAGCGTTTCTGGATTAGGCACGAAGACGATTGCGGTTTTTGAGGCCGGCTCTCCGCTGTTGCCTCGCACGATCCACATCCTCGTTCGCGGTTCGTTCAGTCCCTGAGAATCGTTCGTTCGCGGGATTCGCTCGTCAAAATCGATTACCGTTATCGGCTGGGACAAACGAACTTCTAACTAGGACTAAAATAGCCAGTCGTTCCTCCGTTCGAGCTCGGGATATCGCGTTCGTTCCGATGCGTCGAGTCAAATTCGTCTGGGAAATTTATTCATTGACGTCATCGCGTGCGAAACAGCGGAAATACGCGGCATGCATAAAAAAAAAAACACCGACCACGGGGAAAATACTCGCGCAAAGTCCGAACTATTCCCCGATCGACTTTTCCCTTGTCCGACAGCGACTCTCCTGTCTTCGGCGACGAGTGGCAAGCTCGCTCTCGCAACAGCTGAGGGGGATGGGAGGGATCCTGATGAACCTCGGGGATCGGATGCTCGGTCGGAATGCAACGGCGAAAGTTAGGGATGTCGCGGTGAAAGGCCGGAGACAATAAAACAGGCAGACACTCGGACAGAACGGACAGACGGAACGGAGAGACGGACAAGAGGCGAGGAAGACGAAACACCGGGGTTCCGGTAATCGATTCCGGTGTGCTCGCTAGTCGGAAGAGGTACAAGGATAGAAACGGAAGGAAGAGGAGGTGAACGAAAACCGGGATAGCAAGAAGACCTGTTTAAAGCGCCATTTAATTTTCCTTCATGAATCATTTAGAGTATTCTTCTACCCTCTGCTGTTCCCGCTATTGCCCGTTCTCTTTCGTTCGTTCCCGATTCGCCAGTGGCGTCTGCCCGACCGGCAAGTTTCCCTCCTCATTACACGGGTAATATATGTATATCCGTCTATCGTTTAAATATTCACGAGGGTTCCGGTGTCAGGAAGATTCGCGAGGCAGATACGGCGAGCCCTAGGTACCAGCTGCCCCTTTCTGCCATTCCGCGTCCCTTGCTCTCTTCCTTTTTTATCCGTCCTTCTCTCATCTTCGTGTCCGCCCTTGTATGTACAACGGCTTCCGTATCCTCGTCGCTCCCTCGTCGCTCGCTTTCGGCTAAGTTTCGAGCGTTCCTCCCGGGTTCTTCCCGGTTCCTTCCCGGTTCCTTCCCGGTTCCTTCCCGGTTCCTTCCCGGTTCCTTCCCGGTTCCTTCCCGGCTCCTAGCCGGTTTTTGGCCAACACGCCGCGGCTGGATAGATGGTCGTTCATTCATAGTTCTCCGAGATAAAAATACAGAAACGCCGGCGAACTAAAGTTGAAGGATAGGCACTCGATCGAAGGTTCTTTTATAAATGTCGAATGGCTGGCGTGAAAAATCGGCGGTATCCGCGAGAGTTTATACAGCATCGCAGCTTCTAGGCGAGATAATGGAACTCTCTGCTAGGGGAATCACGGGAGATAAGGAATTTGAGAAATTTTCTTGTTGCAGAGATTCGTGTCAACGACCGGTACTTTGCTCGCGCGATTATGCCACGCTTGTATCATCGATATCGTACCCGGGACTCGGACAGA